>JAMPIV010008960.1:0-376269 GCA_024509875.1 Oreohelix idahoensis | reverse complement strand
CTTATTTTCGTGTTGGATCCTATTTCTTTTGATCTCCATATATTTCCCAATGCAATGAAAGCTCCTCTTGCCTTTTGTATTCTTATTTTGATATCGCTGTCTGTCCCTCCAACTTTGTCTATATTACTGCCAAGATATGTGTATGATTCTACATCTTGTATTGGTGTTTCTTCAAGTTCAACCCTGTTATCATTACCTGCATTTATTCGCATTATTTTTGTCTTTTCCCTATGTATTTTCAGACCCAATTGCTGTGACCTCTCATCAAGTGTTTTCAATTTGTCCTGCATCTGATTACGGCTATGGGACAGAAGAGCCAAGTCATCAGCAAAATCCAGATCATCCAACTGCTTAGTCAGAGTCCACTGGATTCCATTTCTGTTGTGTGTTGCCGATGATCTCATAACCCAATCTATTGCCAGCAAGAAAAGAAATGGAGACAAGAGGCATCCCTGTCGCACTCCTGTTCTTATCCCAAACGGTTCTGTAAGCTGTCCTTCGTGAAGAACTCTGCATGTCATGTCTTCATATGTTTTCTTTATTAAATTAATGATCTTCAGGGGAACTCCATAATGCCTCAACAATTTCCAAAGTGATTCTCTGTCTACACTGTCAAATGCCTTTTCGTAGTCCACAAATCCGATGTATAGTGGTGAATTCCATTCCAGACTTTGTTCAACTATTATTCTCAAAGTGGCTATCTGGTCTGTACATGATCTGTTTTGTCGAAAACCTGCTTGTTCATCTCTCAGTTTCTTGTCTATGGACTCTTTTAATCTCTCAAGGATAATCCTGTTTAATACTTTTCCTGGCACTGATAGTAACATTATTCCTCTATAATTTGTGCACTCTTGTAAATTTCCCTTCTTAGGCAACTTAACCAGATATCCTTCCTTCCATTCTGCTGGTATCTCTTCCTTTTCCCAGACTTTACCAAGTAATTTATATAACATTTCTGTAGCCGTGTCGATATCTGCTTTGATGGCCTCTGCTGGAATGCCATCAGGTCCAGACGCTTTTCCATCTCTTAGAAGCTTTATGGCTTTCTTTATTTCTTCCTTCGTTGGTCTTTCACCGTTAATTTGTAGCTCTTCTTCTGCTGGCTGGATGTCCGGCGGGTTTTGTGGAGCTGGTCTATTGAGAAGGTCCCCAAAATATTCTGTCCACCTCTTCATTTGCTCTTGTATATTGCTGAGCAGTTTCCCATTCTTGTCTTTTATGAGGCAACTTGTTTGCTTGTATTTCCCTGTTAGCTTCTTTGTGCTGCTATACAGTTCTCTCATATTTCCTTTGGCTGCAGCATCTTCTGCCTCTCTTGCCAACTCCTCAATATACTTCCTCTTGTCTCTTTTGATACTTCTTTTTACTTCTTTGTTTGCTTCTGTGTACACTTCTTGAGCCTTGGCTTTGGAACTTTTGGTTTTGCTTGTGTTTAACTCTGCTTTCTTGTTTTTTCTGTCTTTTATCTTATTGATGGTTTCTGTTGTTATCCATGCTTTTTGTTGTCTTTCCCCTTTTCCCAGTATTTCTTCACATGTCTCCTTCCATATAGTTTTGACCTGCTGCCAATAGTCTTCTGTATTATCTACATCTTCCAGCTGTTGGAGCACTTGGAATGTGTTGGATACTGTGACCGCAAATTTGTCTCTTGTTTCTTGATTTCTTAGCTGTCCTACATTATACTGTTGTCTATAATTTTGCATTGTTGCATATCTCTTGAGTTTCATTTTTATTTTGGCTATCAGAAGATGGTGATCTGATGCCACATCTGCTCCTCTGTATACCTTTACATCCTGCAATGATGATCTAAACTTCTTGTTTATGCATATATGATCAATCTGATTTTCTGTTCTATGATCTGGTGATATCCATGTTGCCTTGTGTATTCTCTTATGTGGAAACATGCTTCCTCCTATAGCCAGTTGATTTGAAGCACAGAAGTTTGCGAATAGTTCTCCATTTTCATTCATTACTCCTAGCCCATGTTTTCCCATGACTTCTTCAAATCCGGTGTTGACTGTACCTATCTTTGCGTTCATGTCACCCATCAAAATTGTGATGTCTCTTCTTTTTACTTTATCAATAATTTCCTGTAGTTTAGTATAAAATGCTTCTTTCACAGACTCTTCTTTGTCATTAGTTGGTGCATAACATTGGATGACATTTACATGAATTTTCTTTTTAGCTGTTTTGAAAGTAGCTGTTATTATTCTGGGTCCAACAGCTTCCCATTCAATGAGTGCTTTCTGTGCTTCTTTAGATAACATAAGAGCTACCCCTTCACTGTGGTATGAACTTTCGTCTTCATGTCCTGAGGACAGCACCAATTCACCTGTGATGAGTTTCTTCCTGTCTACCCCCTTCCACTTTGTTTCACACATTCCCAAAACCTCGATTTTGTATTCCCTCATT
The DNA here is from genome assembly GCA_024509875.1 of Oreohelix idahoensis. NCBI lineage: Eukaryota > Metazoa > Mollusca > Gastropoda > Stylommatophora > Oreohelicidae > Oreohelix > Oreohelix idahoensis. The sequence continues at coordinate 373,857 of JAMPIV010008960.1, read as the reverse complement.
TCTGCTGCCACTTGCGCCACTTTCCCTTGTTCGTTTAATGTCCGAACATTCCAGGTGCCAAATCTGGAAGTTCTCCTAGAAGAAAGAAGGTTAGTCAGCAACACAGACTCCTTTCGGCTTTCTCTGTGTTGCATCATACGCCTCCCCGCGAGAGGACCTTCCCCTGTCTTGGATGGCTGTGTTTTATTTTCTTTATTTGACTTGTCCATATTTGTTGAAGTTTTTTGTGGTTTAAATTTTTTACAGGATGGGGTAACCGGCCCCATGCCCAACCCTCCTTAGTCGCTTTCTACGACATGCTTGGCAGGGGACAGTGTTACTATTCTTTGCTCCCCTTTCGGGCCCCGGTAACACACGGGTGGCCAATATTATTGCTGCAAATAAATTAACTCTGACCTCCGCCAATGATATCGTAAATAACCGATGACTCAGCTCACGCGCTACTTATTGCGTCACCTTAGATAATCCTACTGATGGTTCTAGTTATCAGAATAAATTTGATTGGTTATAGCGTTGAACCTGGGTCATGCTCCTGCCCCCACCCCTACAATTAACAGGGTAGGTGCGGGTTTTCGGATTTTTCCTAGTCTGAAAAATCTACCCAGCCTAATAATATGAACTCCAACGCCTAATAAAATAACATGAATGCAATTACTTACAGAGAGAAGAAGACGGGGGCGAAATTGAAAAATTAAAACCCACAGTAACTCCTCATACATAAACACAATTACATGGAGAAGAAGAATGGGGCCTGTTGAAAATAAAAATACAGTACTCCATCACAGTGTGGTCCATTCTTTTATATGGATGCAAATGTTGGACAATGAGTAACCAAATGGTGAAAAAATTGGAGGCAGCAGAAATATGATTTTTGAGAAGGATACTGAGAATATTGGGGACAGAGAAGAAAACAAATGCTGAGGTATTGACAGCTGCAGGTGTTAATAGATCGCTCATCAAAACCACCAGGAAAAGACAAATGAAATTTATGGGACATATTAACAGAAGAGGAGGAGTGGAGGAATTAGTCTTATGTGGGAAAATACCAGGTAGGAGAGGAAGAGGAAGGCAGAGAAAGATGTATGTGGAAAGCTTAAACAACTGGGCAACAAACAACAGCATGGGCAACAACAACCTCATTAGACAATCAAAAGACAGAGAAGATTGGAGGGTCATGATCGCCAATGTCTGTTCCAGACCAGGCACCTGAAGAAGAAGATATAACACCACAACTTTCAACAGGCCTGTGTAGAAAGCCTGCATTAAAGCACAGAAGTGCTTTTGCAGTGACATTTTCTGTAGCAATTAGTTTTTCATAGTGGGGTTTGCAAGCCACAACCTCACCTTAATCGTTACTTACAACATGCACATTTGTGCCTAGGATTTACCATAGTAGATCTAATGATACCTCATCATGTAAAACAAATTTCTACAGAAACCACTGCTGCAAGAACATGTGAATGATTGGTACAGGCTTCCTGCAAGGGGACCAGCGGTAGCTCCATGAGGAATGTGAAGGAAAAAGACAATGATGAGATTTAATGATATTTTGGAGAGAGTGAATATTATAGATTTGATATTTGTTTTTGGTAAAGGAGGAAGAATGGAAGAAAGAGAAATAATTCAAATATATTGATCCACTTAACTAACTTGTTTTAGAAGACTTGTGACACTGGTTGGTGTAGTTAAATGATGTGATAAAACAAAGCCTAACTTCTTCCACTTCTCAGTGAATACTGTGAATGGTTGAGTTCTAACAGTTTCCCATTTTGTGGTATTTAAATAATGGTATTCTTTCTGAATAAGTTTTGCCACTTTTCTCCAACATATCTCTCCACAGGCTGGAAGTGTTGATATTTAGCTATATTAACATGGGGTTGGTGTAAATGCTTTCTGTAAATGTTAGGGTGTCAGGATAGTAGTGTTAGCTTGTAATTGAAAATATTGGCCATTTGTGCTCTGATCTTCAGTTCTCAGTGAAGCTGTGAGGATTCTGTCAGACATTTGAATTCCATGATATGTTTTACTGTATTATTGTTCATATTTATTTGTGTATCTTCATTTGGTGAAGTCTATAGATCTCATTTTTTAAATATCTCTGCTTTATCTTCTTTGTTTTTTCTTCTGTATAATTGCTGCAAGGTAAATAGTTCATTTCATTATCATGATTATCATTTTCCTTTGAACTCCTTACAGAGCATAGAACAACCACTGTAGCTGTTCCCTTCATGAAGCCTGCACCAAGCATTCACATGCTCTTGTAGTGATGGTTTATGTGCCAATTTGTTTTACATGATGAGGTTGCCAACCTCGTGCATATTAGTTGCCTTGTGTGACATGCAGTAGTGCTATGTACAGTAGTCCTGTTCTTATGTATGGCAGGGCATTGATAATGTTTCTTGGCAAGCTTCTTGTGTTGTAGATACTGTTCTATATTCATAACATTGTGTCGGTAGCTGTTAAAGAAACTGTGTCTCAGCACACACACACACAAAAAAGGGGGGGGGGGGTTAAAGGTAGCCCCATATCAGATACTGCCATAGGAGAGTGAAGTGTTAGGTGTTAGAGACCACCATACTAGGTATAGCTTTTTTCTGAGGTGGGGTGACCAGTTTCCTTCCTCACTGCCTTTGCCTTCCCTAACTCAAAGGCAGAGTTAGGTACCCATTTTCAGCTGGGTAGAGTAGAGGGTGACATTACCAGGTTTTGATCCTGGAACCCAGTAACTTTGCTGCGAGAGGAAAGTGCTCTAACCTCTCAACAATTCGGACGCTCATCCAAGCTACACTCTATTAATTGATATGAACAGAATGGTAAATCATGAGGAATCAGCTTTCTGACGTGAATAAGACTGAAATAATATTTAGCTTATTCAATTTGTAATTGTCTGTAAAAGTTGTTTTAGCATTTGGTATCTAGGAGTCTGAGCTGTTGATGTGTTGTCTTCTTCTTCAAACACAATTAGACATCAACTGGAATATGTTTAAAGAAATCAGTGGTCAGCTTGAGGTTGTTGGTATCTCCAATAGAGTTGATCCAGGAATAGCACTGGTGATGGACATAGGTTCTTTATTTGTTATCTAAGCATATCTAGCTTAATTCTAGATCAGCGTGGTCCAATTTCAGTCCCGCAGGCCAGATGTGGCCCGCGTAAAATTGTTTTGTGTCCTGCGCTCATAAAAAAAATATTTCTTTAATTATGTGGTATAATTAATACTTTTGAGATTAGACTCAAAATGTCTGGTGGAAAGCAATGTTTTACTGTCTGCAGTCAGCATCCAAAACCGTTTGATTGACATTGATATCAAGATTCTGGTTAAAGAAAATCCCCCCCCCAAAAAAAAAACTTCCCATTAGGATGTAAGAATAAAACTAAAATTATTTCCATAGAAATTCAATGCTCATTGTAAAATTTTCATCCATTTATCACTGAGCTTTTATTTTAAATAATTTTTTACATGAACAGCCCACAAACTTTAAAGTTTTGGTTTATGTGGCTCTCGGGGTTGAATAAGTTGGACCACCCTGTTCTAGATTAATATATTCTTCTTTGTTTCTTCAACCTCTCTTTGGGGCATTAAGAACTAATAAATTTTCCTCATTTAGATATATCTTATGTGAACAAGCTGGGTTCATTCCATGTCTGTCTTCTGTTTGCTCCCTGTGGTTCTGTTTATTGTTTCCCCATTCTCTTTCCTGGCATGCCTGTTGGGTTCCATTTCAGGGCTCTGATGGGGTCAGTTGCTGGGCCATGTTGAAGGTGTTACTTTTTTCTGATAGAATAACCATCTGTTTTTTATTTGTTTCAATTCATTATAGTTAATTCTGGTTTATTTAGTAATTTCTGTATTACATATTCTGTTTCCATTAAAATTATTAGATTTTTCTTATGCATCGTCCTTCATCTCCCCAAAATCGTTCATGATGCTTTTAGATAATTTTAATTAAATTGAATGTGCATTACAACACTTAGTGTTGTAAAGTATGATGATTATTCTAGAATGTTCAAGCAATTTTTTTCTGTATTTACATCTTTGTTAACTAAAAATGTCTTTCAGGCAGTCAGACCAATCACCATACATTTCTGTTGACCTGAGGAAACTAGAGGTCATTACTGGAGTTGCAGTTCAAGGGCAACCTGATGTGTCACACTGGGTAACAAAGTTCACAGTTTACACATCAGCAGATGGAATCAGTTTTGTCCCGTATGTGGACAGTCAAGATACTAACCCAAAACTGTTTGATGGCAACTATGACAGAAACACAGTGGTAAAAGCATTTTTTGACAGAGAAGTGAATGCAAAAGTTGTACGTATATATCCTGTAGAGTGGCATGAAGCCATTGCTTTGAGAATGGATGTTCTTACATGCCTTGGACAAGCAACTCCCCCATATGTAAATACTGGATCTCCCACCCCATCATCTGCTGGCATGTCAAGTGGTTCACCAACTAGAGGACCGTCGAGACCTTCCATGCTTTCACCAACTGCTGGAATACACAATTCTCCCACGCCCGGAACAGGACAGACTGAAACTAAACCCACACATTTACCTCTAACTCCGTTTACACATATTCCAGGTGAGGTTTACTGTCAGAAATGTCAGCAGTTTTGCAAATTTAACTTTTTGATATTGATGTGACAAACTGAAAACATATATGAACATTTTCTAGCCTCTTATCATAAACAACATCAGACTCTTCTTCATTTCATGCCTGAACATGCCTTTGTGTTCTGTGTAATACTGGAGACAGCTTCATTTAGTTATGTTATTTTTGTTGGTGAAAAATTCAGCTCTTAAAAACAAGTGAAAAATTACTCTTTTCTTTTGCTGTTTGTTGCTTTATATACATCTTAGCAATTAAGCTTGCTTTCATCAACATTAAATGTTATTTTCTTCATGTCTGCAGGTGTCATGTGTAATGTGCCAATGAATGTGGACATGCCAAACTTGTTGCCAGATAACCAGCTGTCATCATCAAGTGATTTTAACCCTCAGACAAGAGCCTCTGAGGGTAGATTGAACAACCAGTACTCCTCATGGGTTCCATAGTAAGCTTTTGCTGTGATGCCAAATGTTTCTGGCCCTGGTTAATTCCCCAGAATTTTCTGATCAGAAAGAAGAAAGAATAGAATCACTGCTGTCTCATCACATAGTAAGAGATGACCAATATGAGATCTTGAATGATGCTGGCAACCCCATCACATAGTAAGAGGTGACCAATATGAGATCTTGAATGGTGCTGGCAACCCCATCACATAGTAAGAGGTGACCAATATGAGATCTTGAATGGTGCTGGCAACCCCATCACATAGTAAGAGGTGACCAATATGAGATCTTGAATGGTGCTGGCAACCCCATCACATAGTAAGAGGTGACCAATATGGGATCTTGAATGGTGCTGGCAACCCCATCACATAGTAAGAGGTGACCAATATGAGATCTTGAATGGTGCTGGCAACCCCATCACATAGTAAGAGGTGACCAATATGAGATCTTCAATGGTGCTGGCAACCCCATCACATAGTAAGAGGTGACCAATATGAGATCTTGAATGGTGCTGGCAACCCCATCACATAGTAAGAGGTGACCAGTATGAGATCTTGAATGGTGCTGGCAACCCCATCACATAGTAAGAGGTGACCAATATGAGATCTTGAATGGTGCTGGCAACCCCATCACATTTCTACAGAAACCCTCAATGCAAGATCTCATTAAATGCTTTGGCATAAGCTTCCTGCGAGGGCACCATCTGCATTGGTGCTTCACCTCTGCTGTGTAAAGCATTAAAAAAAGGAAAGTAGAGAAAAAAATAATGCGAAGGTGGTTTAATTACTGTTGATACCTCTGTAGTTTGAATGATTAGTCAACACTGCTTCAGGATTTTCTTGTGAAAGCTTTGGTAGTTGATGTATTTTTTAAAGGTATGTTGAAAATCTTATGTACTTCAATCTTCCTAATCATTTGTAAATATTTAATACTTTGTGTGGTGCTCTTCATGTATGAATCAAAATTGCCATTTTCCTCTTCCTCAGTGCTTTTAACAAAGATGAGTGGCTTCAAGTGGATTTCTTAGTACCTCAGAATCTCTCAGGCATTCTTACCCAGGGTAGTCCTGACAGGGACAGATGGGTGTCATCTTACTCTATCAGTACTAGCATGGACGGATATACATTCTACCCAGTGCGTGACTATGATGGCACGGTGGTAACGTACAGTGGGAATTCTGACCGGAGCACTATTGTCAGGAATTACTTTCCACATGTAAGTAGAGTTATAGACCAGTCTCCAAGGTTTTCTTCATTTGTGAGCATCAGATATTCTCTTTGCTCAGCACAGTTAATCATTGCTAATTTAATCATCAATCAATACCCTTTAGCTCCACAAGGAGCAAAAGTCTTCAATAAACACATACCAAGTCCTCCTGTCACGTGCCATCAGCTAGTTCTTTCCCAGGAATTACTTTCCATATGTAATTAGAGTTATAGACCAGTCACCAAGGTTTTCTTCATTTGTGAGCATCAGATATTTTCATTGCTCAGCTGTCATTGCTTATTATCTTTATGTTATTAACCCTATTCAATTCTTGACTTTTTAAGGTTTTTTGTGTGGTTTTTAGGTAACATTTTTTAAAAGCATGTAAAATATTTTTAAATATATTAAACCTATCAGTATTGTATATCAATGTGTTTGGAATTGAATGGATCTTAGTATAGTAGTAGTTATTTTGGGATTTGCTTTACCTTGGTTGAGTAGAAAGAAGTTAATTACATAATTAGGTGCAGAAAAAATAACAAAAATTTACTTACACTGAAATATTCAAAGAAGGAAATAACTCGCAAATGCTAAAACAGTGGCTCTTATTTAAAAGTATGTCCAATTTTGTATATGATTTGAAAAAATTACATGAATCTGATCATAAATTTATTAATAAACACATTTATTTAATTATTAGGTAGAAGGGTAATAACTGGGCATTTGTACATGATTATGATGATATTACAAAATAACCTCTAAAATCTTTAAAAATGCATGAAACCAATTCATGTTATGCATCAATATGTTAGAAGATGAATAAACTGTGTGTTTGTGGTACTGTATGCCACCATGTTGATATTTACTGTTTTATATAGTAAATATTGTTAATTATAATGAGACGTGGCTGGCTGTCATATATTCTCACATCACGAAGCATAATCACGAAGGCAAACGCACTGTATACAAACCGACAATATTTAATACGCCATGTTTCGAAGCAGGAAGTAGAAGAGCTCCCATAAGGGCAAGTAACTCTAGTCGGGAAGACAAACTAAACAACAAGATAAACATCGATACAAGATATATACACGAAGACCATATCAACAAATTTATTACAATTTAATTATTCAAGGTCAAATTAATTGCGGAACTGGTTTCATAAAACTGTTAACTTTTAACTCTCTACATTAGAGTAACTTCTATGCAATAGTTGTCATTTTAACATCTAGAAACGGTTTTATTATCCCTGCACTGAACTGTTAACGTCTCCATCTCCCTGAAGCAACACATGTCACCGCAAGCTGATTTTGTTTTCAAATGATTTAATTTTTTTTAAAGGCTGGAAAACCTTTTCTTTTTGTTTGTAATAGTTTGTGATAAAATGTTGTTGAGGCTGATAACATGTCTTGCATGTCCTATGAATTAAATCAAACAGAAAGCATACTTTCCTCCTTTAGATGAACCCTAGGCAACAGGGTAGAAACGTCAGACACAGGGGCTCCACCATCCTAATTATTTTAGCCTTTGAATCTGTAATGAAAGTGTTGATATTTACTGTTGTATATAGTAAATGTTGTTAGATTTAATGAGATGTCGCTGGCTGTCATACATTCTCACATTATAAGGCATAATCACGAAGCCTGAACACACTGGATACAAACGACACTTTTAATCAGCCATGTTTAGAAGCAGAAAGAGGAAGGAAGTAGTTAGCATAAGGGTGAGTAACTCTAGTAGGAAACAAAGTAACTCTAGTGGGAAACACAGTAACTATGGAGACATAACATATATACACAAAGACCATATCAACAGAAAGAATTTAACATATTGTTAGTTACAGTTTGAGAAACTGTGGGTGATTGGTTTCTTTTAATCACACATTCTACATTATAATTTAATCTTTAAAATTAAAAAAAAATTATATAATAATTACTAACTTTAAATATTTGTAAACATTATCCCTCCCCAAAAAAGTATAAAATTCACCACTTTATGGTCTTTTTTTTTTTTAACTGTGTATCTATTCGGTTTTGCAGATATAAATGTCCTTAGCAATCGTTGCTAGGGACGAGTAAACATTAAAAAATGAAGTAAAGAAATTTGTGTTCACTATAAATGTTAAAATCATTACCGATTTTAATAGAAAATAGGGTATAGTAACTATTTAAATGGTAGTTTAATATGACATTCAATTAAAATGCCTAGCACTAGGGTTAGACTTACATTCTCACAAGATACCTTGCCTCATCTGCTTCATACATTGGGTCAGCAGGGACATTATGGTCAATATCCATGTCTGAATCCAATGTTTCAGTGTCCCAGACATCATCATCCATAGAATCAGTGACGCATTCATCGCTGAAGTTCATTATTTTAATATTTTTCCGTGACAGTGAAATCCCACTTTATTGAAAAATTCAAAATTGCGGGGAGTGTTTTTGGTGTTCAGTCATGACTTTAACGTTGATTATTTTGTTATAACAACTGGAGAGGAATTACTCTCCTCTCAGTTCCCAGCAAAATACTAGGCAGGATAATCATCCAGAGAATTTCAAAAGCAGTTGACCATAAACTGAGGAAAGAACAAGCGAGTTTTAGAAAGAAAAGAAGATGTGCAGATCATATATTCACCCTCAGGAACATTATAGAGCAGTGCTCAGAATGGCAGAGACAGCTATACATTAACTTTGTTGATTTTGAAAAGGCTTTCGACAGCATACACAGGGCAGCCTATGGAAAATACTGAGGGCTTATGAAATTCCCAGCTGCATTGATTCCATCATAAAAAGCCTCTATTCTAACTTCACATGCAGTGTTGGATTGAGTAATGTAACTTTCGAAGTGAAAACAGGAGTATGACAGGGATGCCCCTTATCAACAACATTATTTTTGACAGCCATAGATTGGGTGATGCGCCAGACAACAGAGGGCAGTCCAAGAGGAATTAGATGGACAACGTTTTCTACACTGGAATATGCAGATGACATTGCACTACTCGCTCATTCACATCAACACATCCAAGAAAAAACCGATAGACTGAATAAGTATGGCCAGCAGGTTGGCCTGAACATCAATCTGAAGAAGATAGAGGTCATGACACTAAATGTGGGCAGTCCTGAGCCAATAACAGTAAGGTGTAATGTTATGATGTATGTATATAACCATTACCTCGTCATCTACACAAGCACACACATGTTTCAGAACGCATTCAGTTTTTTTTTTTTTTTTTTTTTTTTTTTTTCGTACGCCCGCTAATACTCGAGGCGAAATCTCAGGTTATTATTTATGTCTAACCTGACATTGATTTTACGTGAGTATCCCTATATTTCTTGTACAGAGACAGGTGTCCCTCGCCATTCAGGCAAATACTCGCCGATTTCGGAGGTACCCATTGCAGCTGGGTCGGCTCAGGAGCCGCCAGTCCCTGGTCGACGACACTCCTTTAAATGTCATCGCCAGGTCTCGAGTTAATCCAGTCCAAATCCCGGTCGACGAAAAATCCACAAATGCCGTCGCCCGGGTTTGATCCTGTATCACCCGGTCGCCAGAGCGGTGTTGTAACCACTACGCTAGCGCGGCTCCAAAGCACTCAGTAAAAGCATGTTCAGTTCGTAGCCATGTTTATTTACAGAATATCGTACATGTCAAGATTCGCATTATATTACAATGTGTGGTTCGTACTTTAATGTATTCATATTACATCCCCCCTTTTTTGAAAAAAAAAAGTGTGCAAACATTTCCAACAAAATGTTTCATGTGAGAAAGGATAAGTATGTGTAATGCTCAGTGTGAGTATATATGTCACTGTCTGTATCGGCTGGGAGGTGTCACTGTACGGCCAGAACGAGTGGTGTAAAGTGCTGGTGGTTCTGCGGAAGTCCCTGGTTTAGCTTGAGTTGGTTGTGATTTCGGCCTTGGCGCTTGTTGGTTTTGTGGGGCACCAAAGTCTGGAGTTACTGCATTGTCTGTTGAAAGCATGGGAATTCTCTGTTCTGTTGTATTCTGTGGGATTTCTCTTATGTCCACTCTGTTTCGCCTCAGGAGGTTGCTGCTGCTGTCTGGTCTTAAAGTATAGCTCCTGGGTTCAGGGTTTCTGGAAATGATTGTTGCTTTTGACCATGTGTCATTGTTGTGGTTGTAGGTAGTCACATGCTGACCAGGATATAATGGTGGTAAGTCTTTAGCACATTTGTCATAGTTGGATTTCTGAACTTGCTGACGATGCTGAAGTTGATCATATGTGCTGTCTCTATGTTGTGGACGGAAGTGGACCTTAGATGGTAGGAGGTCTTTAATTCTTCTATCAAACATAAGTTCTGCTGGACTGTCGATCTTACTGTCTACCGGTGTTGTTCTCCATCTCAAGAGTGCTAGGTGTACATCCTCTGTTCTTGTTTTCTTCATGATTGACTTGATAGTTTGTATCTGTCTCTCAATGAAACCATTAGATTTAGGGTATCCAGGTGATGATGTTGTGTGTTTGATCTTCCAGTCCTTAGTGAAGTTTCTGTATGCTTGACCTGAGAAATGTGGACCGTTGTCTGATCTAATTTCATCTGGGATGCCAAACATGCTGCAATACTTCTTTGTAATGTCTGCAATAACAGCTGATGGTGAGGGTTGTGGAAGTTTCTCAATGATGGGAAATTTGCTGTAGTAATCAGCAATAATAAGATAGTCATTATTGTCGATTGAGAAAATATCAGTTCCTATAATGCTCCAAGGGCTCAATGGTATGTCTGATGGTATGAGAGGTTCTCTGCACTGCCTATTTGCATGTTCTTGGCAAATTGAACAGTTTTTACATAGTGTTTCTATGTCCTTGTTTATCTGTGGCCAGTAAACATCTTTTTTTTGCTCTCAGTTGTGTCTTCACAATACCAAGGTGACTATTATGGAGCTGTTTAAGGATGATATCGCGTTGTGTTTCTGGTACAACAATGCGATCTCCTTTAAGGATCAGACCATCTTCGATGCTTAACTCGTCCCTCATCGAGTAGTATGGACGGATGTGTGTTGGAACTTCCCTGATAGAGCTTGGCCATCCATGGTATATCAGTTCTTTGAGAGAGTTAAGGAAAGGATCTCTCATTGTGTCTTCTCTGATGTGTTCAAGCCGATTATCGCTAAACTTGCAAACATTGAAAAGAAATGTGTGGAAGCGTTTGATTCCAAAACGTACAGCTAGCATTTCTCTTTCAATGTTTGCAAGTTTCTTTTCGCCAGAACTTAATGATTTGCTTGCGTAAGCTACAGGACGAAGTTCTTTGGCATAGTGTCCTTCAGGATTTTTGTCTGGTTGCAAAAGTGCTGCTCCTAGGCCTTTCAGACTGGAATCAACCATGAGAAAAGTGGGTGCTTGCATGTCATAGTATTTCAAGCATGCATCAGATGATATGAGGGTCTTCAAGTGGTTGAATATGTGTTGGTAGTCTTCTGACCATTCATACGGAGTTTCATTCTGTAGTAGAGATCGCAAAGGTTCTGCAGCAGCTGACAAATTTGGTATGAATTGTGCTAGGAAATTGACAGCACCTAAGAATTGTTGCAGTTCCTTCTTTGTAGCTGGTGTTGGCATGTCATGAATATCTTCAACCTTTTTAGGGTCTGGTTTTACACCATTCTGGGTGTACAGCAATCCAAAAAATTGTATCTCCGTTGCCTTAATTGTACACTTTTTGCTGTTGAATGTTAGCCCATTGGCCTGTGCTACATGCATCAAGTTAATCAAGTTACGGTTGTGTTCTTGTTCTGACCTGCCGCAGACTACAATGTCATCAGCTATAGCCACTGTACCCGAACATTGCTCAACAATGTTGTAAATCTTCTGTTGGAAGATGTCTTGTGATACATTCAAACCAAATGGGAGTCTCTTGAAACAATATCTGCCGAATGGTGTTCGAAAAGTTGTAAGGAGTTGACTTTCCTCTGCTATCTCAACACTCCAGTATCCGTGTACAGCATCTAGTTTAGAAAAATATTTGGCATTGTGGAATCTGTGAGTTATCTATTCCACTGTATGCATTTTGTGTGGACAGCGCTTTAGACTGTTGTTTAAGTGTTTTGGGTCAAGGCAAACCTGAAGAGAACCATCCTGCTTCAGAACGGTTGTGATACTACTACACCAATCAGAATGCTCTTCAACCTTTCTAATAACATCATTCTGCACCATCTTTTCTAGTTCTGTGGCAAGCTTCTGTTTAACATGTATAGGATACTTTCTAGGTGGGTCTATCTTTGGCTCAGCGTTGTCTTTTAAAAAGAATCTTGCCTTTCCTGGAAGTTTGCCTATTCTGTCGAACTGTTCTGGGAATCGCTGTTTAAGGTCATCTACTCCAGTGACGTGTAGAGTAAGATGTTCTTTTTTGTCAGCTTTAATGTTGTTAATAGTTACCACACTCAGCTTTTCGCACATTGGTAAACCCAAAATTGCAGGTCCTTCAACATCTACCAAGTAAAATGTTGACGATGTCCATTCAGAGTCTCTGTATAAACATTCAAGTGTTACTGCTCCAAAACAGTCTATACTTGTTCCATTGTAAGCTCTTAGCTTTGTCCTGCCACTCCTACGTTTTACATCCCTTGTGGGAAATCCTTGCTCATCCACCTTGTCAGGCATGATCTGTCTGAATATTCTTAAGGGTAGAGTGTTACCTTGGGCACCTGTGTCTATCTTGAACCGAATATATCTTTCTTTGTGCCTTTTAATTCCTGGTATTCGGAATTGTACCTTGCAGAAAGCCTGCGTTCTCTTTGGTTCATTACTGAATGTTAGTATCTTCACAGTATCAAATGTGGAAGGATCACTTTCTTCACTGGAGTCAAGGTCCTCAGTCATCATAAAGTGTGTTTGTTTTGATGACTCTCTGCTGTGAAGGTTGTGTTGAGCACTGTCTTGTTTCCTCTTGAAACATAATTTTATCCAGTGGCCCCTCTTTCTGCAGTAATGACATGTAGAGTCTTTAGCTGGACAGTGGTTTTGTATGTGGTTTAGGCCACAACATTTACACATAGCACCTCTGCTTGTGTTGTGTTTTTCTTGTTGCTTCGAACCAGTTGCTTTGTTGTGTTTGGGTTTATAGCTTTTCACTGCATCCACCTGGGCTGCTAATGTACCTTGCTGAATTTGTTTAATGTTTAGTGCTTGTGCCTCGTGTTTCCTGCCTTCATCCAGAAGTTGTTGTACAGTTAGTGTATCACTCTGGCTCAGTATCCATTTCTGGAACTCTGGCATTGGTGTGCTGAGAAGGATCTGTTCGATAATTCGCTCTTTTTCTTCTTCTTTGTTAAATTTGCATACACTTGTTTTCTCCTTGATGCGAGTGAAAAAATCATCTAGACTTTCACCAGGTTTCTGTCGCAGGTGGTGAAGTTCTAATCTTGCCGCTCTAAAGTTCGTGTGCTTTATTATCAGACGTTTTTCAAATTCGTCCAATATGGCTGCGGGGTCTGCCGCCGACTCCACAGGCATGGCGGTAGCAAAACTGTTGTAAATTTTCAAACCTTCATCGTCCAATGCTTCTAGGATATATGGAGTTAGGGTTTGTCCTTCCAGACCAGTGGTCTTGGAATATAGATCTATGCGTTGGCGCCATAACAAGAAAGCTTCACTCTTATCATCTTTACCGGCGAATCTCATTTGCGGTGCGTTGCGATATTGTTTCGCCGCCATGGCTGACCTCGATGACGAAAATTAACCGAATACTGTACTCACGTGTTATCGTGTAGCTGTTTTTTGCGTCAGTCCGGTATCGACCGCTGCCACCATGTAATGTTATGATGTATGTATATAAGCATTACCTCGTCATCTACACAAGCACACACATGTTTCAGAAAGCACTCAGTAAAAGCATGTTCAGTTCGTAGCCATGTTTATTTACAGAATATCGTACATGTCAAGATTCGCATTATATTACAATGTGTGGTTCGTACTTTAATGTATTCATATTACATAAGGAACCAGCAGTTAGAACAGACAGACACATTTACTTACCTAGGATGCATAGTAACACCTCACAGCAGAACAAGCAAGGACATTAACAACAGAATGAATAAAGCGAGAACAGCCTTTGCTAGTCTCAACAACATTTGGAAGTCTTCCCAGTACAGCACAAACACCAAATTAAGACTGTATGAGAGCTGTGTACTTTCTGTGCTTCTCTATGGTGCAGAATGCTGGAGAATAACAGAGAAGGAAATGTCGAAACTGTCCTTCTTCCACACAATCTGCCTAAGGAAAGTTCTCTGAATCTTTTGGCCAAACACCATCAGTAACCAAGAACTACTTATTCTGAGTAACCAGGAGGACATGCACACCATCATAGGTGGCAGACGCTGGAGTTGGGTTGGCCACGTCCTCAGAAGGGACCCTGATACCATCACAAGAACAGCTATGCTGTGGACACCTGAGGGAAAGTGAAGGAGAGGCCAACCAAAAACAACTTGGTGGAGAACTGTGGAGGCCGAGATGCAAAGAATGAACCAGAGTTGGGGCACTGTACGAGTGATGGCCGCCGACCGAGCAAAGTGGAATCAATTTGTTGCTGCCCTACAAGACGCCACCAGGCGTGATGGCCACTGAGTTCTTTGACGGTTGGCGGTTACGGATCAAAGAAGAAGATTTTGTTATAAAATTTGTTTTAAAAGAAAACTTTTACGTTTTAAATAAATTTTATGTAGTATTTTATTATAAAATAATGATACTAATTGGAAAAAAAATGTTTTTAAAGTACTTTCTGCAACTTCAAAATTACCCTCAGTACACGTTCCATTTCTAAGGATAGAAATGAAGATAGTTAAAGGTAAATTTATCTAAGTATTTTTTAATCTTAGTTGTTTGGGAAAGGATATAAAAGGGTCCAGTAGTCCCATAGCACATACTACCAAAGGGGAACGAAGTAGAAAGAGACTTCACTATACTAGGTTCAGCTTTATGAGGTGGGATGACCCTTTGCCTTCTTGACTGCCTTTGCCTTCCTTAACTAAGAGCAGGGTAAAGTGCCCATTTACAGCTGGGTAGATGAGATGATGCTATCAGGTTTTGATCCTGTAACTGGTTAACTTTGCTGGGAGAGGCAAGAACTCTAACCTCTTAGCCAATTGGACTCTCAGGACAGGGTATAGTTCAGTAAAATTATTTGTAATTAATGTTACTGATTATTATTATTATTATTTTTTTTTTACAGATTTTGGTTAGAATTAAATACTTTAGTCTCTTATAAAAGGTGCATTGGCCATGGATAAGGAAGAAATACTGAGGGTGATTCATGCTCGTCTATTAGAAAATGACACTGCAATCGATGAATCATCAAGGCTAAGATTGCTGGAATTCGGCATCAAACGTAAGACCAGCAGGGATGGACGTATGAGAGGATGCATACGCTGTGTATACAACCAGTGCGCAACAGGAACAATTAGCATTCATAGCCTTCGACATTTGCTGCGGGAGACTGAGCACCTATAGGTTTGCCCGGAGTGCAATGACGTCAATTCTGATTAACAATAACAATAACTTTAGTCTTTTGCAGAGCTTTACATTAAAGCAGATATTTGTCATGTATTATCATTGATGCATTCTAATGCAGTTTCCTGCTTTAATTTTCAGGTTGTTTTAGCAAGATATGTCAGACTGAATCCGCTTACATGGAGTCCTGAGGGTCCAGGACTGAGGTTGAATTACATTGCCTGTTTCTCTCTTTCAAATCCCATACCTCACTCCACAGTGCCATTTGAAGCTCAGCCAACAACAAAACCACACGGTGTTCCAACCATTAACCCAACTGCTATTCTAACTGGAACATCTGCCAGCAACTGGACACCATCCCCATCAATGCTTCCAACTCTTGAGCCCTGTGAGTAATAATATTACATTTGTTAGATCCTGTTACAGTCATGGTAAACATTTTTAACATTTTTATTCCAACTATTAATGTGATTGTGCTGTTGATAAGAAGAAGAAGAAAGAATAAACTTTTGCATATCACTGCATTGAAATAAAACAGTGGTTACTGTAAATATGTTTCTAGTCTACAGGTGTGTGTGAAGATGAATTCAAAGGAAATAGTGAAAATTAATATGTTTTGATTTTTTCACCTTAGAAAAGCTGTTTAAAAAAAAAAAAAGACATTTTTTTGTAAAAGTGGACTTTGTTTTTGAAACAATCAGAAAAATAAAGGATATTTGTGTTAGTATTAAATTACCAAGTTTAATGGTTTGCTGTAACTATGTTTTCTTCATTTTATTCTTATTAGTATGCTATCCTGTATATTTTATTACAGTGTAAAAATGTGTCGGTATTTTTCAACAATGTTCTTTAGCTATGAAGAATTTGAACAGCGATGTGGTATTTTCTCAATTTATACTATATTATTACAATGGTGGTAGATATACAAGTTAAAAGTTGTTATTAATTAGATGTTTAAAATGTGTGCTGTGATATGTGAATTTTGTTGCTGACTTTGTAGGGCTAGAGTGATTAATGCATAATAAAATAAGGTTTGAGTTAAAGGAAAATAAAACAACTCACACAATTTTTTCTGAACATGCAGTCTGTTTGGCATGTCAAAAGTATGTTTTACGTTGTATTTCCAGTGTGTGATAAAGAGATGGGAATAAAAAACCAGAGAATTATTGAGGATTCACAGTTGACGTCATCTTCAGAATTGAAAAACCATGGACCTGAACTCGCAAGACTCTCAGAAGATGGCTATCAAGAGTCATGGATACCAGCGTGCGTTTTCTTGTAGTAGCTGATGTTTAGTTTAGTAATTAATTTATCTTTTTTTTTCCATACTCTGCTATATGTCTAATATTGGCTGAAAGCAGTTCATATGAGCTAAGCCCCATCTCCAATTGCTGTCTCCATATTGTTTGGATTTAATGAATTGCCAACATTTTCAGCTTCTTGCCTTTGTGGTACACTCTGATAAACTATTGTCTGACAATCTCTTGATGTTTCCCTCCCACTTACCTTACTTGCTGTTATTCTGTTGCCTATTTCCATTCAACTTTTCTTGAAATTAAAAGAAATTTCCATATATTTTTCAATGCAATGAAAGCTACTCTTGGCTGTTATTATACTTATTTTAATACTATTATCAATTCCTCCAGCTTCATCTATATTGCTGCTTAGGTATATGTAGGATTCTACATTGTGTAGGGGTATATCCCAGTGCAGTCTGGCTATTGTTAGTCATATTAGTTTTCATAATATTTCTTTTGTCTACTTGTATTTTCAGACCCAATCACTGTGACATCTCTCACGTCAAGTATTATCATTTTCTTATGGTTATGCGACGGAAGAATCTGGTCGTATATTGTCCAGCTGTTTTGCCATAGTCCACTGAATTCTACTTCTGTTTGTTGATGTAATAGTTTTCATAATCCAGTCAATAGTTAGCATTACTTGTTTTTAATGGCGTAATACAGTCCATCTATAAATAGCTCTTTAGAACACCATCGCCCCACATGTGTAAAATGCAAAGACACTCCTCTTATATAGGTAGAGTGGGAAAAAAGGTAATACATCTTACTAGGACAGAAGACAAGAAAAACCTACGTTACAGTCACAAGACCTTCATCAGGGACAGACAAACAAAAACAGAAAGGACAGAAAGTGAGATTTAAGTAGAAAATAAAAGTAAAAAATACCCTGATTATGATCACATAGCTGAACCCAAAAATACAGGCTAAATTTGTTTGAACATTGCCTCAAGAGAGCCTGATAAAAAGATAAATGTAACAACAGGGTAAAGAATATGAAAACACATGCAATGGTAAAGGGGTTAACCAAAAACTTAAAAAGTGTGTTTTATGCAGATGTTGAATAGGCAAGTGAAGAACACACAATATACAATGCATGTTCTTCATCCAAATTAAGTCACATTATACATGGACAACATACAGTGTAATATTGGATATAAGGTAGCTGGAAATTGGAAAGTAATTTATTAATTCTTAACTTTTATTTCTCCATGGAGCAAAGGCCTTCAACAAACTTCTGCTATGCTCCCGTGTCCTGTGCCATCATCTCCGTGTCCTTACATATCTTCTTCATCCCTTTCAGTTCTGTCACTAGTTCTCTTCCCTGTGCATATTTTGGTCTCCTTCTACTTCTCTTACCCTGGAGATTCCATAAAAAGACTGTCTTGTTATGTTGTCTACTGTTTCCTCATCATGTGACCTAATCTTTGTCAGTGGCTTTTTCTCATCTCTTGTTCCGTGGTCCCTCATCTGGTGTCTGAATTGGACAGTGCTGAAGGGGGGAAAAAAGTATTGAAAGGAGAAGTATTGAATAAGGTGCATTGTTTTTAAGGGCTGGGCACTGTATAATTTTTGTGTGCTAGTGAATTCTTTTATTTAGATTACACCCACCATCATCATTGTTGCCCTTCAGCCTTGAGCTCCATATGGGGCATATGCTTCCATTCATTTCCAGTGCCATTCATTAAAGTTTTGCCCATGTCTTCTTTATCTTTTTTAAGTCTGACTATTTATTCCACAATATATTTTTGTTGTTGTTTCCCTCAGTTTCTTTTACTATGCGGACTTCAGAACAAGTTCTGCTTTGTGATGATATCCACTAGTTTCCTCAATATTTTCCCTATTCAGTTTCCTAACCATTTATTCAACTAGTATTTGTTTGGTTCTTTCCATCAGTCCCACATCTGTGGTCTTGTCACACCCATTGTAATCATTTTAATCCTTTGCTAGCAGCCATGTATGACAGTTTGTTACTTCTTGGTGGTAATTTCTTGTCACGAAGGGGATTTAAAGTATAGAGTGTGTCCAGTGTATAGACAAGACCCTAATATGAGATAGACTGAGAAGATAGATTTAGATGTGAAAATTATAGTGACTGTGGACAGATGAGGCTATTGGCTCAAGGTTGAGAACCTGGATTGACTCTCCCTTGCCACTTCTGACTAAAATTATGCTATAACCTCACCCCCTTCTAACTGCCAATATAGGAGATAAGGTATAAATCAGGACCACAGACACCACTATACAGACAACACAAAGGTACAGTATAGTTAGCTATAAATTAGAGAACCTGATCCAGTGAACATTTATATAGTTTTATTACAAAAAAAACAAAATATAATCAACAACAGAATCAAATCACATAGAACCAAAATCAATAATATGCAGTGTTGTAAAGACCTGAAAAACAATTAGATTTGGTATAATAGATAACAACCACTTTCACTCCTTCTTTCACCCTGCTGGGGAAAAATAGAATGATTACTAAGTTAACCACAATTAATGGGTGGGGCATCAACTTTAGCCACCACTCCCTCCTAAAATCTATTTCCTACTGTCACTGCCTAAACTATTTTTCTACACACACAGAGTTTCCAGGCTATTTAGGCGAGATACGTGCCGCTAATTTAACACCACTGGCTGCTACTCTAGTAGACTGAGATTACAGCTATTGCTCAGAGTCGATCCATCTAATGGATAAAAAAAGACCCTACAGGTCCTGTCTATTTCCTCTCTCTATCTCTCTCCCTCTTTCTTTGCTTCAGTGCCTCTCTGACACTCTTGACATCTGCTGAGGTGGCGTCTCCGTTTACGCCTTCTCTCGTTGACTTGTCAGAACCAGGAATGATCACCCTGTCTCCTTTTGTTCTGACTCCTGAAATGATGACTTGATTTTCAAGCTTGAGGTACTTGATTCACTTGTGGAAGCTTCACGGCTGCTGACTGACTTCTTACTTGCCCCGTTAACCCGCTCAAGGTTTAGGGACATACAGCTTTATTATGGCTGTATAACTTTTGACCAATCTCCCAGCCACGTGCTGTTGTTGGAGTGGTATAATGAGCTTACGAGCTCTGGATTATAAGACAAATCCTGTTCCCAGCTGAAGATTGTCTTCGCTACCTGGGGAACATATGGTATTTCTTGCACTTTTCCCGATCTCTCGAGCGATATGCTCCTGAGATGACAACTTGCTGTTGTAAAGGACTGAGGCTGGTTGCCCCTCCTACAGACCGCAAAAACTCTCACTGTGGAACAAACAACGCAACAGCTATATAAAAGTTACACATCTCAAACACTTAACTCCCTTCCCACTTTAAATCAATTCCAGCTCCCCTTTTCTATCTCCCGCTATGGACCCCGATAAAATATTTATGGCCCCAAAAGGTCAATCTTCCATCTCTCTCCCATTCCAGTAAACATCAGCTGGCTCAGATCGTTAGTTCTGCATGACTAGTCACGTGTCATAACATTTCTTTTCCCACTGAGGAAATCCCTGTCCGAAAAATACTTTGGGCTACTTTCTCTTGGTGTACATTTGTCAATACAAATTTAAATCTAGAAAGGGGAACCTCCCGTCTATGTAAAAAGAAAATCCCTTATCAGACGTATATAAATTACACCTCGTAGTAATTTAATACCCAGTAAAAATACCCCATACAAAATTTACAACAATAAAAATGCACACAAAATTAGCGACACCAAAATTATGCTAGCGTATTAACTGCAATTAAATGGTAAACAACCGAGGTTATCAATGAATCCCCCGTAGTTAAATTCACATTTCTGTGTTCACCCTGATGTTACTTCGCCCTTCTCTGGGTAACATTCCCGAATTAAAACTCAATACAATCCATGCCCACGTGCTTACAATTACAAAATCCCGCTCCCGTTTAAATACAGCAGTTTATCATAAATCAAAGATGCGGGTTTTTCCTTCCGACCTTATTTAAACAATTAGACCGTCAATTAAATATTAAGGAGCTCACATTACAGGTCACACAATCTTTACACACTCCTATCTACGGCTATTATCATATAAGAATTCTCTGCGCCTCTTACATTTCATCCTTCCACTGAGATCGTAATTGATGGCGCTTTGATTTACGAAATAAATTAAAACCTCCTGAGAAAAGCTTATACTCAAACAGTCTAGTTTCTATAAGAAGTGAATTACAAGCATCACGCTTAAAGAATTATGGCTTACCCAATAAGTCACATATCTCACTGAAGAGCAAGAGCTTATGACGTAGCTCCTCGCGGCTGCAAGTTCTTCGGAAGAAAGACAATTGTACTTAATTTTTTATTATTAATGTGTTTGCTACTTTTCTTTGTAGCACGCCCCTTTCAACCATCTACCATGTACATGGAGCTGTTGGTTATATCAGGATGTGTTTCCTTTATTGTAATATGTTTTTGTTTGTATTTATTTTATACTATATTATCTCTAGTAGGTATTTTTCCTTTTGTAGTTATAGTTCAAAATGATTTTTTAAATCTTAAATATATTTTATAAGCTGATATGTTTTTAATTTTCACTGAACAGTTTATTTGTTTAATCCATATGTATCTGGGGGGAGCCTTTCACCAGTGTGGACTACTGGCTCGGATCCTTATTTATTTTTTAAATGTTAGCTTTAGTTTTTGTGATATAGTGTTTTATTAACTTTTGCATTTCTGAAGGGGTCTTTGTGCCAATAAGATTTTCTACGCTCATTTCTACCTTGTGGTTACTACAGTATGTCTTAATGTTTTGCCTCTGCTGGTCATATTTTTTGCAGTCCCCCAGAAAGTGTCTAATCGTGTTTGGTTCTTGACACTCTTCACATGTGGGTTCCTCAATCATGAAATATCCAGTTCCAAGCTTGAGCCTCATCAATTTTTTATTAATTGGAATTTTTAGTTCATCTTGTATTTGACATTTTTTGCTTGGTGTTTTTAGGATTTTATATGAGTGTCTTGCTTTTTTACTTTGGTCCCATGCTGTTATCCACTCTTTAGTTATTGCTTGAGCAATTAAGCTCTTAATTTCAAACTTCCCTAAGCCTACTTCAATTTTGTTATAGCTAGTTCTACCCCCTTTGGCTTCTTTGTCTGCAAGCTCATTTCCTGCTATCCCCACATGTGATGGTATCCATGTTACTGTTGCACTGCATCCTATAGTGTGCAGGTATGTATTAATCTATAGTATTTCCTCTTTAATATCTGGCCTGCTACATTCATTCCTGCTGATGAAAGGGAATCTGTGAGAATGGTTACTTTATTTGGTGGGTTTTCTGCAGCTATTTCTAAAGCTTTTAGGATTGCCACTAATTCTGCTGTAAAGATGGATGTATTACCTGTTACTTTGTAACTTTTATAAATTTTTAATTTTGGTATTGCTATTCCTGCTCCTAATTGTCCTTCTTTGTCTTTTGATCCATCTGTATATATAGTTAGGCTATTATTTATATACCGTTCTATGTACTCTAGTGCTTTACTTTTTGCTGAGATAATATCGTTAGATTTGCTTATGATCTTCGATAAGTGGGAGTCAGTTTCTGGCACTTTTAATTCCCATGGTGGGATCTTTGCTTTATACTTAGCACTAATGTTTATCATATTAAATAGGTTTAGGTGTTGATCCACTTCATCCATTGTTTTCCACCCTGACGGGTATCTATTATGGTTTAATGGAATGTGGCCAATGTACTGGTTACCCCTATCAAAGGTTTTGTGTGCTGGGTGAGTTGGATCTTGTGCCACTCTTGCCCAGTAGCTGAATCTCAGTTCTTTTCTCCTTAACTCCAGGGATATAATGCCTAGCGCTACTTCTAGTGCCTCTGCTGATGTTCCCTTTGAGGCACCTGCTATTATTGACAGTGCTTGGTTTTGGACTGTGTCTAGTTTTTTCTTATTGCTCGGGGCGGCTGATGCATAGACAACACTGGCATAGTCAAGTTTGCCCCTAATAAATGATTTATAGAAGGTTAACATTGTCTTATTGCAGGCTCCCCAACCACTTCCTTTCATATATCTTAGCATGTTAATAAGTCCCCTACTGCTTTGCACTAATAGGTCTATGTGTTTGTTCCAGTTTAGTTGCTGGTCTAGTACCATACCGAGAAATCTAGTTGATTTTCCTGTGCACACTTTTTGCTTATTAATGCTTATGTCAATTATATTATTTTTAATTACATGCCCTCTACTGAAGATCATTCCTATGGTTTTTTTAATGTTTAGATTAAATCCCCACTTGTGCATCCAGTCAGATACTTTATCTATTTGTTTTTGTACTGTTTTATAGAGGAATGGGAGATTTCTTCCCATTCTCCATATCGCAGCGTCATCTGCAAACTGAGATAGGTTGTTTTTTTAAGTCTTTAAACTCATCGCCTAGGTCGTTGACCATAATTGTAAATATAGATGGTGATATTACTGATCCCTGTGGGATTCCATTCTATCTTAAACCGAACCGCGCAAACATATTCCTACGTCACACTGGCGTACCTCTTACAGCCAATGAAACCCTTACAAAATTTAAACACCCGAGCCTCCGCCAATAAATTTGAAAACAACGCGCAGACCACGTGTCCAAAAATTGCATCACGTTACGTGACGACCGCGATTCTTTTTAACAAAGAAACTAGATTCCCAGATCGCGATTTTCTAGCGAAAAAAGAACTGGTGAAAAACGAACTGGTGAAAACTAATATAACTCCCCTGTAGTTACTATTAAAAACGTAATTATTAGACCTACAGAAAAAGACTAAACTCGATATATTTCAAGGAGAAGAAACATGGCAACCACATATAGTTACAAAGGGAAGAAGACTGGTGAAAACTCAAATAGAAGACTTAACAGGGGCCTGTTGAAAGGACAGAATTACAGTACATCATCACATTTCTCCAGTTCTGTATGTTTCAGAGTAAAAATAGGACTGCCTTGATATTATTGAGTATTTGTATATTTAAGGATTTTATAAGCAGTTTAAGAAATTGTCTTGGTGTGGACTGAGTGCTTTAGATACGAAGTTTAAACTGCTATATTTGAACCTTCTTTCATCATTGTCACTTTCCTTTATGCTCCTTATGAAGCATGGAACTACCACTGTAGCTGGCTCTGCAGGTAACCTGCATGAAGAAGTCATAAGCTCCTGCAGTGGCGGTGTCTTTGGCATTTAGTTTTACTTGATGAAGTTGCCATTCCCATACATAATCACATATTAGTCACATTGCGCAACATGCCTGATGGTGTAGTAGTCTGATTCTTTTTGTTTTTTTCTCTTCAGAGACCCCTGGTAACTACACAGGGCTAGTTTTATGTACTTAAAACTATACTTAACATTTTAATTTTGAAAAATCATATTTCTACACTTTTTATGCATTTTACAAATTTAAGTGTCTTTAACATATTTTTGCAGGAGCCGCGGTAGCATAGTGGTTAGTGCACTGGCTTCCTAGCGCAGTGGTCTATGGTTCGATCCCCAGATGAGGCGGAAAATTTTTAGGCCACAAACGGCTCCTGGGTCGACCCAGCCCCAAATGGGTACCAGAGCTACTCTGGGAAGGTTAAGGCGGCCGGCGTGATGCCGACCACATCACCCCTCGTGTGCCGACGGTCAAGATAATATGGGCCTAACACCATATTCCCAATATGCCTCAATGGGCGTGTAACGGGTTCCTTTACCTTTACCTTTACATATTTTTGCAGATTGAATGACACTTCTCCATATATCCAAGTAGACTTCAGAGAACCCAAATTGTTATCTGGCATTGTGACACAAGGAGAAGGAGACAGATGGGTGATGGAGTTCCAAATGTATTACAGTGTTGATGGAGTGAATTTCATTCCTTATTCAGAGACACAAGATGGAGGTGCCAAGGTTTTCAATGCCAATATTGACTCACAATCACCAGTCAAAAACTTCTTTGTGAAAAACATAATTACACGCTATATTCGTATTGTGCCAGTTGTTAGTCACAACGGGATCTCTCTAAGGTAATTTGATATGTGATTGTTTGTTCATTCATTGTTTAGAGAACTCTCAGTGCTTATTGTGATAAGATCATCAGAATTGTTTTTCTATAATATACATTGTTATTGTTATTGTTAATCAGAATCGACCTCACTGCACTCTAGGCAAACCCATAGGTGCTCAGTCTCCCTCAGTAAATGTTGAAGAGAATGAATGCTAATTGTATCTGTAGCATGCTGGTTGTACATACGACGGATGCATCCTCTCTCACGTCCATTTCTGCTAGTCCCACGTTTGATGCCAAACTCCAACAGCCTCAGCCTTGTTGATTCATCCATTGCAGTGTCATTATCCATCAGGCGATCATTAGTAGCCCTTAGTATCTCTCCCTTATCCATGTCCAGTGTCCCCACTATGGGTGCTCTCGAGGCCAGTCTGTCAGCTCTTTCATTGCCACGTACCCCTGCATGACCAGGACAGTAGATCCAAACCAGTTCTTGAAGACTTGAGGATTCTATAGATGTTTTCCATTCTTGCTGCAGCCACCCATTCTGAACTTTCCGAAGCATGGCTTGAGAGTCTGACAATATAACTGCCCTGGTTGATGGAGTTTCAGACAGCCACCTCAGTGCTGCAGTAACTGCCTCCACCTCCATTCTCATGCTGGAGGTTGTTGTCATGTAGGCTCCCCTCTGTTCAGTGACAACCCTGCCCTTTATTCTCGCAGAGAAGCCCCATCCTGATTTCTCACCACGCACTACAGACCCATCAGTGTACACGATGGTGTCATCATCCCCAGCATGATCACTTATCAGCTGATTAATCTCCAGCTCTGCTTTTCGATTGCTCCAAGATCTGCACTCTCTGCCTAGGCTAATGATGACCTGCTTGTAGTTGATCCAGTTCTCCTCTGACTTACTCCACTCTTCCCCTTTGGATACATTTTTAACCCTGGTCACCTGACCAATCGTAGCCTCTGCTTGTGCCATCCATGACATCCCCCTCTTGATTCTTGTTCCTTTGATGTCAGCTACATTCTCATGTAGGGGGTGTCTTTTGTCAGTGGTTACCCGCATATATGCTTTTGCCTGAGCCATTGCATATCTGGATCTAATAGACAGCAATCTGAGCATGTATCTCATTGTCACAATGGGGGTATCATGCGTACAGCCCAAAACTAGTTGAATCCCTTCATTTTGAATGCGTTCCAGTTGGTCACATTGTGACACTGATAGCGTGAGTATTCCTTGCCCATACTCAATTACTGAAATCACGAGCTGATGATACAGGAGAAACAATAGTCTCTGTTCCAAGCACACAGCAGCCATTGTTTTTAAGGCTACCAGTCCTCACCTTGGACCATGTCCTGTCTGTCTGAGCCAGTTCTGTACATGAGTATGTCATCTGCAAAAGTTAATGTTCGTCCCAGTCCTGTTGGCTGAAAGGTTGCTACTTTTGCTGTGTAGATGTTAAACACCACTGGTGATAGTTGAGAACCCTGGGGTAGTCCCGGGCAAATGCGCATTGGTTCTGATGTCCAAGTTCCCAAGCTAAATGCAACTGATCTCTCCATTAAGGCAGCTGCTATCCACTTTGTTATCCAAGGGTTTACCCCACATGCCATTATACAGTCTATTAGGGTTGCAAAGTCCACACTGTTATAAGCATCCTCTAGGTCAATTGCGGCAGCCACCGTTTGAACCCTGGAATCCCTTGTACACATCGTACGCAAACGTTCCAGCATTACCCCATGTTGTTTTCATAGGCCTATAGCTACCCAAGGTATTAGGAAGGATGTGTGCATTTTCAAGGTGGCTCATTACTTGTCTTGCAACTATCTTTTCAAGTAATTTACTATAGACATTCTGTAGTGTGATAATTCGGTAGCTGTTGAGCAGTGTGGGGCCTTTGCCAGGTTTAGGAAGTGGCTGAAGGTAACTGTGTAGTCAGTCTTCCGGCACCTCATCATTCTGTATGCAGGTATTGAAATCGCTTACCATATTTATAATGGCTGTGTCGTCGAGCTGTTTAATGTGATGGTATTGTACACCATCAGGACCCGGAGCAGTGTTTCTGCTGGTTTTCAGTGTGTACACCACGTCCTCTTCAGAAATAAGATCGAAGTATATCTGGCCCCTTAGGGCATTTTCCAGCACATTGTCCTTTATTCTCAGGTGGGCACTTTTGTCACCTTTATCCATTTGCTCCACATATCGATTGAATAATGCTCTTCCCTTCTCTTCGTCCGTCTTCAGGCTTAGTCCTGTAGAGCTTTTGATATTAGGGATGGGTTGACTTGCACTTTTCCTATTCATTCTTCAATGTAAGGACCAGAATTTCTGTAGGGTTTTTTCTGTGCCCACCTGTGTCACAAAGTCCTCCTACACTTTATCCTTGGCCTCCCTTGCCAAGCTCTTGAATTTATTAATGGCTGTTTGCTTTTTCTCCTTCATCTCTTCAACCTCTCCCTCATTCATCATTCTTCTGTTTTGTGCTTTACGCCATTCCTTTGTTGCTCTTTCCTTTTCTATCCATCCTTCCTCTACTGTTTTATTTCCACCAGGGAGGTTGGCTGAAAATTGTTCTCGCTGTCTTATGTTTGGCATTGTGACACAACGTGTGGAAAGGGTTGTTAAGTCGAGTGGGCCTGTAGGATACTTGAAAGTCTGTTTAGGTTTCCTGTGTCTAGTGGTGCTACCCTTTGCAGTGGGTATGACACAAGGTAGGTGATCACTTTCCTGTGCACCTAATACATCCCAACGTGCCATGGTGGTGACAGCACTAGAGATGAATGCCAGATCTATGACACCATTTGTATCCCCAGGTTTAGTTGCCAGTCTAGTTGGGCGTCCATCATTCAGGATGGCAAGGTTCATGTTAAGTAATGCCTGGCTCAAAGCTATACCCTGCCTATTATCCGTGATGTTCCCCCACTCCTTGGAACTAGCATTGAAATCAGCAGCAATTAAACACCTTATGTTAGAATCTTCAGACAATCCGGCCAGAAAATTCCAATCACTCTCTGCTGTAAGATGGTCGACATGAGCATATAAATTGTAGATTTGCCACTCCTGACCGCCTATATTCACAGCAATCACCATCAGTTCCACATCTCACTAGTTTGGGAACTTGTATCCAGTCACGTATGAGGGAGCTCATGTTTTACATATATAGCTTATATATAATATACATTAATTTGTGTAAAAACAAAATAAGGCATTTAAAAGGCATTTATTATGAATGGTTCCTTCAGATTTGATGTATTGGGCTGCAACCCGTCCAATGAAAAGGGACTAGTTCCAACTCGTGCACCTTTGTATACTCCAACATTATCATCTGCAAAGGTGGATACAGGCAACTCCACACCACAACCTTCAGGAACTAATGTGCCAACTCCAGGACCCACTTCTAATATCACAGTGATAGTTCCACCAATTCCAGGTAACATGCAATCATATCAACTCTGTTCGTGAGTTATATGCCAAAATTACAGAATGCTTTTTGTTTAAAATGTAATCTAGCAAGAACTGAAGTGAGTTTTTATACCTGTTACTATTTTAATGGAAATAACAGTTAGTATTTTGTGGAATTATCACCTGACAGCAAAGCATAAAGTTGTCAAATTTAGAAAATATTCAAACATTAAGTGTATAGCCCCATAAATCATATTTTTTATGTGGTGACCCTACTTTTGCATCTTGCAAAACCTTGAACTGACCTCTATTGTAATTGCTTTAGTTATGCAAGTGCTTTGTCATGGAATGCATTACTGAGATCTGTCAGAACTAAAAACAACACCACATTCAAAAGCCATCTACATTTACATGTCAAAGTCAAGAAAGATTTAAAATGCACCTAACATACAAGTCTGGGTTAATTAAATACAATGTTTTCATTATCATTTACTTTTAAATATTATAGCTTTAACTTTAATTTTAAATATTCAACTACTTCATTATTTCTTCTCTCTCTGTCCCTCTCTTTCTCTTTCTTTCTCTCTCCTTCTCTCTGTCACACATATACACACACTTTGTATGTATATATGTGCATTTTAATTAATGAATGCAATATTATTATTAACTACTTACTGTTGATGCTAAGAATTGTTTAATTTGAAAACACTTTTAGAATTTTATTATTGCAGGATATAAATGTAAAAAAAGCAATAATGGCTATTTCTTTACGCTAATGAATAAATATTTCGTTTGTTCATTCATTTAATTGTAATATTTAATAACTGCTGCCAATATGTAAATGTACTGATAGATTTTATTTTATTTAATGTGTAATTTTGGTTTATTTTTTAGTATGTCTGATTCCCATGGGTGTGAGCAGTGAGCACTTGGTAAAAGATGAGCAGCTGACATCATCATCCTTTTTAGATAATGATCACAAGGCATCTGATGGCAGAATATACAACAGCAAATCCCCCACTTCTGGTGGTTCTTGGATTCCTGGGTAGTAAAATAATGAATTATATAATACAAGAACGATGTTACATCTATTTATTGAAGAATATTTTGCAACTCTTAAACTATGATGGTGTTAGGAGAAATATTTGATCCAATAAAGGTGATCCAGTCCTGCTATTATGTGAATACTCTATTTCATTAACAGTAATTCATGGGTGGAAATTGAAAGACTAGAGTTTAAAATCTAGTAATTTTGACTGTGGCATGCTTTTTTGTTTTATTTTTGTAAACAGTAAATTTATCTCAAGCAGAGTTTATAATTTAAATACATTTTAAAAATTTTAAAGGTGTGAAAAAATCAATCATTAGATCATAACAGTCTGACTGTGCTTTACCTAAGGTTCAGCAGCAGACTGTGACAAATTTTAAAATAAAAACTGGTTTTTAGAGTGAGTAGTCTGATTGCCTGGCAGGTTCTGCCAAGTTGGACAAGTCTGCATGGATAGGGGTCAGACTAAAGCAGACACCCTTGTCCTCCAGGTTTGGGGTTTTAGCACAGGGCCAACACCCCTGTCTATGTAAAAAAGAAATCAAGTTACGAAAATGGCAACAAATGAACAAACTTTGCTGTGGGAAGCAACAGTACTTTACTGTGGAAGAGAAGAGAGGATAGTCAACACAGTGAAGATTTAGCCATTATCCTAAAAAAGGGAGTAGAAAGGTCGTTACTTGAATGCAAACCAAACAGTAGATTGATATGAGCAAGACTGAAAGGAAGATTCACCGACATCACCATAACATAATGCTACGCACCAACAAATGACAGTGATAAAGAGGCCAAGGATGAGTTCTATCAACAACTACAAAAAGAAATGGAAACTTCACCTAGATATGACATTATCATAGTAATGGGAGACCTCAATGCCAAAGTTGGATCAAACCATACATACTATGAAAGGGTAATGGGGAGATGCTGTAGTGGTGCTGCAAACAAGAATGATGATAAACTGATAGGCTTTTGCAGCAATAACTACTTAGTCATTGTAGGAACTCTCTTCCCAATAAAGAAATTCACAAACTAATGTGGGAATCACCAAATGGCTGCAACAGAAACCAGATAGATCACTTAATGATTAATGATAGATGGAGGCATTCATTACAGAATGTGAAAGTAAGAAGAGGTCCAGATGGGGGAAGTGATCACCACCTAGCAGTAGCAGTAATAAAGGTGACGCTTAGAACTATTGGACTTAAGGTAAGAAAACCAAAAACACGACGTCAACAAAATGAAGGACCCCCTTACCAAGAAAGCTTTTGTGGCAGATATAAAGAAACATTTTCAAACTGCCAAAAGTCAGGTGGGCACAGAGGCCGATGACGTCGACCAAAAATTCAGTGTCCTTTCAACAATATTTAGGGAAAGTAGTGAAGCATGATTGGGTTTCCTGGAAAAGAAGATAAAAGATTGGATAACACCAGAACATTGAAAACCATAGGGATGAGAAAAGAAATCAAAAGAAAGAAAACACAACCAAAGTCCCCTAGGTTAAAGGAAATATACATTGAACAGCACGGTCAGCTGAACAAGGAAGTAAAACATCAAACCCAAGCTGACAAAAGGAATTTCCTAGAAGGCCTTGCAAGACAGGCAGAAGACGCAGCACTGAGGAGTGAACAAAGCACAGTATACAAAATAACAAAAACCATCTGTGGAAAAAGGGGTGCAAACAGTATTACACTAGTAAAAGACAAGCACGGAAATCTCATCACCCCCAGAATAGAGGCAAGAAGCAAGATGGACTGAGCACTTCAGAGATACGCTAAATAAGACACCACCTGAGATGCAGCTGAACATTTCTGAGGCTGAAAATGATCTGGGTATCAATACAGATGTTCCAAAAAAGGAAGAAATCATCACAGCTATCAAACGGTTCAAGAATGGAAAAGCTCCTGGTCAAGACCACTTAAGCACAGAGCTATTTAAAATTGATCCTGAGTTGTCAGCTCTTAGAACCACTCTTTGCACAAATGTGGCAAATGGAGACAACACCACTTGAATGGAAGAAATGAACAATTATCAAATTACCAAAAATGGGTGACTTTACAGACTGCAACAAATGGAGAGGAATTACACTCCTCTCAGTTCCCAGCAAAATACTGAGCAGGATAATTATCCACAGAATCTCAAAAGCAGGATTCAGAAAGATCAGAAGATACGCAGATCATATTTTCACTCTCAGGAGCATAATAGAGAAATGCTCAGAATGGCAAAGACAACTATATAAAAACTTTGTCGATTTTGAAAAGGCTTTTGACAGCATATACAGGAAAAGCTTATGGAAAATACTAAGGGCTTATAGGATCCCTAGGTGTATTGTTTCCATGATAAAAAGTCTCTATGCTAACTTTACATAAAATCAAAAGTGTACAGCTGGGTTCCCCTTGTCAACCATTCTATTTTTAACTGTCATAGACTGGGTGATGCACCAGACAGCAGAGGATACCCCTTGAGAAATAAGATGGACAACATTCACCACACTGGAAGATCTAGAATACGCAGACGATATTGCACTACTCTCACATTCACATCAGCACATCCAAGAAAAACAGACATACTGAATAAATACAGTCAACAAGTGGGACTAAATATCAGTCTGAAGAATACAGAAATTATGACATTCAATGTAATATATCCTGAGCCCATAAAAATAAGGAACCAAAAGCTGTAATAAACAAATACATTTACATATCTAGGAAGCATAGTAACATCAGACGACGGAACAAGCAAAGACATCAGTAACAGAATGAATAAAGCCAGAACAGCCTTTTGCAAATCTAAACAACGTTTGGAAATCTCAGTACAGTACAAACACCAAATTTAAGATTATACAAGAGTTGCATGCTTTCTATACTTTTGTATGGCTTGGAGTGCTGGAGAGTAACAGAAAAGGAAATGTCCAAATTATCATCTTTCCACACAACTTGCCTAAGGAAAATTCTTCAAATTTGTTGGCAGAATACCATCACCAACCAGGAACTACTTACACGATGCAGTCAAAAAAAGGCATGCACACCATCATTGTGTGCAGATGCTGGAACTGGGTTGACCATGTCCTCAGAAGGGACCCTGACACCATCACCAGAACTGCTATGCTGTGGACCCCAGAAGGACAGTGAAAGAGAGGCAGACCAAAGACAACCTGGTGGAGAACAGTGGAGGCTGAGATGCAAAGCATGAACCAGAGCTGGGGCATGGCACAAAGGATGGCCACCGACCAAGCAAAATGGGGACAGTTTGTTGCTGCCCTACAAGATGCCATGAGGCATGATGGCCACTGACTGCTTTGTCAGTCAGGGGCTAAGAGTCCAAGAAGAAGAAGAAGAAGACATTTGATTGGCAGAGTCATTAGAGTGCTTGCAGTCTACCAGGTTTCAGGTTCAAAACCTTATAATGTCCCTCTCCAGTCTACCCAGCTGTAAATGGGTACTTGACTCTGCTTTGAGTTAGGGAAGGCAGAGGCAGTGAGGAAGGGAACTGATCACCCCCACCTCATAAAGATGGCCTCTTACAGTGATGTCTAAACACTTTACTCCCATGTAGCAGCATCTGCAATTTGACCACTATTACCTTTTAATATTGAAAGAGCTGAATAATTGATGAAATGTGACCAAGTATTGTCCTGAAATAAATTCATGACAACAGTTGTGGTTTTTGAGGTCTACACATTATAATTAAGTATTCTTAAAGAACAACGTGTAAGCTTCCATGATTTGTTATTCTTCAAGCACTGACCAAAATCATGTTCCTTATTTTTGTTTGGCAGACTTGAGGCCCAGCCTTGGATAATGGTAAACTTCCTGGAACCAAAACTAGTGTCTGGAGTGGTGACTCAAGGTAGTCCAGATTCTCCTCGTTGGGTGGAACAGTATTATGTTTATGTGAGCCTGGATGGGAAAAATTACCAGCCATATACTGAGTTTGATGGTGATAACACACCATATATTTTCACTGGCAACACAGATAGCAGCACACCAGTTAGAAATCTCTTTAATCGTGATGTCATTGCGCAGTATGTGAAGATTCTTCCTGTTAAGGCCTCTGTAGATGGCATTGGTCTTAGATTCACTATTATTGGCTGTTCCCCAAGAATTCCACCTCAGGGTGTGCCAACACCATCTTCACCTTCAGTTATTTATGGATCCACAGCAACTCCAGGAATAGGCATAACTGGTGTACCGACATTACCCACAAAGTCAGGTAATATAATTTCCCATAATTTCTATAACTTTTAATCATTTTTCTGAGTTTGTACTTTTCTAATTGAGCCATTTTTCTTTATGCCACTTTCTCTCGATAATAAGTAGTTTAAAACAATATTTTTTGACATAAAGCTTTATTTGTGCCAATTTACTTTGTCTTATTTGTATCACATCGGGCCAGTTTGTGTGGCTTTACTTTGTGTTGTTTGTATCATTTAAGCTAGTTTGTCTGGCTTTGCTCTGACTTATTTGTATCACACACATACCAGTTTGTTTTGCTTTACTTTGTCTTATTTGTATCATACATTCCAGTTTGTGTTGCTTTACTTTGTCTTATTTGTATCATACATTCCAGTTTGTGTTGCTTTACTTTGTCTTATTTGTATCATACAAGCCAGTTTGTGTTGCTTTACTTTGTCTTATTTGTATCATACATTACATTTTGCATTGCTTTACTTTGTCTTATTTGTATCATACATGTCATTTTGTGTTGCTTTACTTTGTCTTATTAGTATCATACATTCCAGTTTGCGTTGCTTTACTTTGTCTTATATGTATCATACAAGCCATTTTGTGTTACTTTACTTTGTCTTATTTGTATCATACATTCCAGTTTGCGTTGCCTTACGTTGTCTTATTTGTATCATACATGTCATTTTGTGTTGCTTTACTTTGTCTTACTTGTATCATACATTCCATTTTGTGTTGCTTTACTTTGTTTTATTTGTATCATACATTCCAGTTTGTGTTGCTTTACTTTGTCTTATTTGTATCATACAAGCCAGTTTGTGTGGCTATACCACATCTTATTTCTATAATACAAGCCAGTTTGTGTGGTTATGCCACATCTTATTTGTATCATACAAGCCAGTTTGTGTGGCTATGCCACATCATATTTCTATAATACAAGCCAGTTTGTGTGGTTATGCCATATCTTATTTGTATCATACAAGCCAGTTTGTGTGGCTATGCCACATCTTATTTCTATAATACAAGCCAGTTTGTGTGGTTATGCCATCTTATTTGTATCATACAAGCCAGTTTGTGTGGCTATGCCACATCTTATTTCTATAATACAAGCCAGTTTGTGTGGTTATGCCATATCTTATTTGTATCATACAAGCCAGTTTGTGTGGCTATGCCACATCTTATTTCTATAATACAAGCCAGTTTGTGTGGTTATGCCATCTTATTTGTATCATACAAGCCAGTTTGTGTGGCTATGCCACATCTTATTTCTATAATACAAGCCAGTTTGTTTGGTTATGCCATATCTTATTTGTATCATACAAGCCAGTATGTGTAGCTATGCAACATCTTTTTTTGTGTAATACAAGCCAGTTTGTGTGCATATGTGTATGTGCATTAAAAAAGAAATTTAATTGACAGTTATTCTCTTTTACTTTCCAGATTGTGATATCCCTATGGGCTTGAGTAATCCAGTGGTCATCACAGACAGACAACTGACAGCCTCTAGCTACCTTGATATATATCACAGTCCTTCTCGAGGTCGCTTGTTTACTCTAAAAGATGGACCATTGGCTGGAGGCTGGTCTCCTAGGTAACGCAATTCAGTTATGAGATCACTGCATTGTGGCTTAGATACTAACAAAGATGAGAACTCCTCACATTATCAGTGATCCTTTTCATGTCACTGAGCTACCCTCTTACACTTTATATGTTACACTAAGGTCTGCTGCTGCACCTGTTCAACTTTGGTGTGGGTAGATATTTGTCAAATACACTTATGTTAAAAACTGGGCGTTATTAAAAATTTTTTTAAATATATATATACACAATAGAAAAATTAGGATATACTGTACTGATAGGTCTTTAGATCCAGAAGAAGATCACAGTAGGCTTTTAGAAAAAAAAAAGTAATAAATCCCTCCATGAAAGTCTGTACTTAATTGCTTCAATCAAACTATATCTCTTCATGGTGAACTTTCATTTAGACTTAAACAAAGGTAAAGGTAGTCTCATAGCAGATACTGCTGTAAGGGAGTGAAGTGTTAGAGACATCACTATACTAGGTTGAGCATTGAGAGGTGGGGGTGACCAGTTCCCTTCCTCGCTGCCTTTTCCTTCTGTAACTCAAGAGCCAAGTCAGGTACCCATTTACAGCTTGGTAGACTGAAGCATGATAATACCGTGAACACGGTACCTTTGCCACGAGAGACCAGCGCTCTAACAACACTGTCAGCAGACGCTCTCATTTAGACTACATTTCCATATATGGGCATCATCACCCATCAGTCATTTCCCTTCGTAGGGCTGCAGTGGTTGGTCATCATAGATGTCTGTTGGGGCAATCTTGTTTAACTTCACCCATGAGGTTCTGGTTGCTTTGACTCTCCTGCAGCCATTCTTTTCTATAATTTCTTTTGTCTTCCCACTGTTCTCTTCCCCAGTGAGCTGTCGTCCAGACTATAGGCGAGGACAGATGTAACATTTTCTATTGAACAGTTTTCCTGAGAGAAAGCTGTAGAGTTCCCCATTAATTAAATGAAAAGAGATAAAGGCAAATTTACAATGTTGGTCCTGCCACTGACATTTTGATTTGTGCCTCCATTATTGTCAGTGCCTATCCAGCTATAAAAATGGGAATCTGACTCTCTTTGTATCAGTTATAAATAATTTATTATCCTTTTGCTAAAAGTCCTTGCATGATTGAAAAAAAAGTTTTTATTAATAGGTGAAATTACCAACCCTAATTTATCAGCGTCAAATGGTTTTAACCAAATGCACACATAAAAAAAAACATTTCAGATTAGGAAGTCTGGAAGATAAAAGTGACTAGTGTGAAAATGAAGAACAGAATAACAGTACCATGATATTTTAAACTTTGGAACTCAAACGTCTAAAACAGTGTTTCTCAACCTTTTTGTGTTCACTGCACACTTTTCAGTTTTCTAAAAAATTTGAGGCACACCTATCTGACCCAGCGCATGAATAAAAAATTACAGTGGTATATACTAAATTAATTACACTAATTTGTGCGTACTTTAGAATAAAGAAAGCTCTCAATTTGATTTTCTTTTGTTTAAAATAATTAGAACAAATATTTGACAAACAAACAAAGAAATGTTTTTCATACAAACCTGATGGTCCTAATGCGATACTTTGGCTTGATGCTTTTGAGTAATTTCTTGGATCTTAGGGCGTATTTGAGATAAGCAAACTTTTATTTCATCTTCAGTACAGAAAAGTCTTTCCCTTTTCTTTACATTGAATGCTTGTAAGTGTTGAAAATCCCAACTCACATAAATATAACGTAAAAAACTGCATCAAAATAATTAAAGCTCGTTCTGCAGTAACAGAATACTCATCTTTAACAGAAATCCAGAATGCGTTCAGGGGTATCTCAGTGTTTCATTGTAAGACTGCAATCAGCTGAAGTAGAAGCTAACTGTTCTATTATTGTAAAATCCAAATCAGATGAAACAGGCAAAAATGGATTTCTTACCCATTCAAATCTCTCTGTAGTCAATGATGGAACGTGATATTGGATATTTTGCTCCAATGTTTCCAAATGCTCCATTATGAGGGTAGCAATGTCTTTTATAATGTTTTTTGGGTACCAATGGAAACATATCTAGATTACCCTCCCTAGCTCTATTTAACCAGATTAATACTTCTTTTTAAATGACTATCAGGAGATGTAAGGATGTTTTCATTTCTTCCTTGCATACTGGTATTCATGCTGTTTAGGCGCCTACAAATTTCTGCCAGGTATGCCAGCTTGGCACACCAAAGTTCATTGCAGAGATTTTCATAAAATATTATGTTTCCTTCTGACTGAAAAAAAATGTTAATTTCATTCCTTAGTTCATACACCCGAGCTAACACTTTTCCCCTTGATAACCATCTCACTTCTATGTGTAAAATTAAACATTCATACTGCGAATCCATAGCTTTACAAAGCTGTTTAAAGAGACGGTCTTTAGAGGCTTTGACTTCACAAAATTGACCATTAGGACAGCCTGGTCTAAAACAGACTTTAATTCTTTCCCCAGTGTCTTTCCAACAAGGACTTCCCTATGCAGAAAGTAATGTGTAGAAATCATGTTAGGATTTTGCTCTTTTACAAGTGACAAAATCTTTGATAGATCCCATCATGGATGGAGCGCCATCTGTGCAAACACCTACGCATGACTTCCAGGAGAGATCACATTTTTTTAAGTAGGCAGTCAAAGTATTAAATATATCTTGACTTGTGCGATCTACAAGTTCTATGCAGCATAAAAATTGGTTTATGATTTCATTTCCATGGACAAAGTGAACAAATGCTAACACAGTTGTACTTTGCCACTTATGTCTGTAGATTCGTCAATTTGTAGCGCAAATTCTGATTTTTAAAGCTCTGTTGAAACATGTTCCTCAATGTTAGAAGACATCGTGATTATTCTTTTTCTAATCGTATCATTAGACAACGGAATTTTGGTAATTTCGTTTTCCGCTTCACTTCCAAACAGTGTTCTAACAATTGAACGGCATGCAGACAAAATAAATAACTCGGCTGTAATATATGATTTCATTTGCTGTGCTATGATTTCGGCTACATGATAAGAAGTGTTTGAACTTTATATCAGATACTTTAATTCTTTGTTCAAATTAACATACTTTTTTTTTTTTGTTCTATTAATCTTGTGAAATAATTCAAATCTTTATTTCCGAGATGTGCATGTTTAGTGGTCAAATGTCTTTTCAATTTACTAGGAACCATGGCTTCATTCAAAAGTTTGTCACCCCACAAAACATATAATCAATCAATCAATACCTTTTAGCTCCCCAAGGAGCATAGGCCTTCAACAAACACATGCCAAGTCTCCTGTCATGTGCCATCTGTTTAAGGTCTTTCCATGTTTTCCTCATCATTTTCACTTCTGCATCTAGCTCTCTTCTCCATGTGTCTTTTGGTCCACCTCTGCCTCTCTTTCCCTGGGGGATTCCAGAACAAGGACTACCTTATATTGCTATCAACAGGTTTCCTCAATCCATCGCTAGCGTCTTCTTCTCAACTCTTGTTCCACTGGCACTTGTCTGGTTCTTGTCATCAATTACACATTTGTGACATTGTCATACCATTTCAGTCCTTCTATTCTACGCAAGCACCCGTTTATAAAAGTCTGTAGCTTTTTGGTTGTTGTTTTTGTTGCTCTCCATGTCTCAGAGCCACACAATAGAACTGACTTAACATTTGAGTTGAAGATTCTTATTTTCGTGTTGGACTTGATTTCTCTTGTTCTCCATATGTTTCCCCAATGCAATGAAAGTTCCTCTTGCTTTTTGTATTCTTATTTTGATATCATTGCCTGTCCCTCAAACTCTGTCTATATTACTGCCAAGATATGTGTATGATTCTACATCCTTTAATAGTGTTTCTTCAAGTTCAACCTTGTTATCATTTCTTGCATTTATTCTCATAATCTTTGTTTTTTCCCTGTGTATTTTCAGGCCCACTTGTTGTGAGCTCTCATCGAGAATTTTCATTTTCTCTTGCATCTGATTATGGGACAGAAACCCAAGTCATCTGCGAAATCCGGATCATCAAACTGTTTAGCCAGATTCCACTGAATTCCATTTCTGTTGTGTGATGTCGATGTTTTCATAACCCAATCTTTTGCTAGTAAGAAAAGAAATGGAGACAAGAGGCATCCCTGTCGCACTCCTATTCTAATCCCAAAAGTTTCTGTAAGTTGTCCTTCATGAAGAACTCTGCATGTCATGCCTTCATAGGTCTTCTTTATTAGTGATCTTCAGGGAACTCCATAATGCCTCATCAATTTCCAGAGCAATTCTCTGTCTACACTGTCAAATGCCTTTTCATTGTCCACAAATCTGATGTATAGTGGTGAATTCCATTCCAGGCTTTGTTCCACTATTATTCTCAGTGTGACTGTCTGGTCTGTACAGGATCTGTTTTGTCGAAAACCTGCTTGTTCATCTCTCAGTTGCTTGTTTATGGACTCTTTTAATCTCGAAAGGATCTCGCATTTAATACTTTTCCTGGCTCTGATAGTAACATTATTCCTCTATAATTTGTGCACTCTTGTAAATTTCCCTTCTTATACAACTTGACCAGATGACCTTCCTTCCATTCTGCTGGTATTTCCTCTCTCTCCCAGACTTTGCCAAGTAGTTTGTATAATATCTCTATAGAGGTATCAGTATCTGTTTTGATGGCCTCTGCTGGGGTGCCATCTGGACCAGCTGCTCTTCCATCTTTCAGAAGCTTTATGGCTTTCTTTATTTCTTCTCTACTTGGCCGTTCGCAGCTGATTTGTAGCTCCTCTTCTGCTGGCTGGATGTCTGGGGGATTAGTTGGTCTATTGAGAAGTTCCTCAAATTGTTCTGTCCATCTCTTCATTTGTTCTTGTATATTACTAAGCAATTTTCCATTCTTGTCTTTGATGAGGCCATTTGCTTGCTTATATTTCTCTGTTAGCTTCTTTGTGTTGTTGTACAGGTCCCTCATATTTCCTTTGGCTGCAGCTTCCTCTGCTTCCTTTGCCAACTCTTCAATATACTTCCTCTTGTCTCTTTTGATGTTTCTTCTTACTTCTTTGTTTGCTTCTACGTACACTTCATGAGCCTTGGCTTTGGAACTTCTAGTTCTGCTTCTCTTTAAATCTGCTTTCTTATTTTTCCTGTCTTCTATCTTGTTTATGGTTTCTGTTATTATCCATGCTTTGTGCTGTTGTTCTCTTTTTCTCAGTACTTCTCCACATGTCTTGTTCCATATATTTTTTACTTGTTGCCAGTGGTCTTCCGTATCTGCTTCATCTTCCAGCAGTTGGAGTACTTGGTATTTGTTGGATACTGTGATTGAAAATTTTTCTCTTATTTCATGATTTCTTAGATATCCCACATTATTCTGTTGTCTATAGCTATGTGTTGTTGCAAATTTCTTGAGTTTTAATTTAGTTTTGGCTAACAGAAGATGGTGATCTGATACCACATCTGCTCCTCTATATACTTTTACATCATGCCATGATGACCTAAACTTCTTTTATGCATATGTGATCAATCTGATTCTCAATTCTGTGGTCTGTTGATATCCATGTTACCTTATGTATTCTTTTATGTGGAAATATGCTACCTCCTATAGCTAGTTGATTTGAAGCACAGAAGTTAGTTAATAGTTCCCCATTCTCGTTCATCATACCTAATCCTTGCCTTCCCATAATTTCTTCAACGCTGATTTGTCTGTTTCTAGTTTTGCATCAAAATTCTGATGTCCTTTCTTTTCTTTTTATCCGAGACATTTTGTAGTCTGGTGTAAAATTCTTCTTTCACAGATTCTTCTTTATCGTTTGTTGGTACAAAACACTGGATGATGTTTATATTTTTTTTTTTTTTTGGGCTATTTTAAACATTGCAGTTGTAATTCAGGGTCCCCTTGCTTCCCATTCCATAAGTGCCCTCTGTGCTTCTCTAGACAGCATTAGAGCCACCCCTTCACTGTGGTGGGCACTTTTCTCCTCATGTCCTGAGGACAACACCATTTCTCATGTGATCAATTTCTTCCTCTCTATGCCCTTCCACTATGTCTCGCAGAGACCCATGATATCAGTCCTGTAATTTTTAATTTCTGCTGCTACCTGTGCAGTTTTCCCTTGTTCATATAGAGTACGAACATTCCAGGTGCAAATCCTGGAGATTTTCCTAGACAAAAAAAAGGTTAGTTGACAACCTAGACTCCTTTCGGCTTTCTCTGGGTTGCTTCATGCACATCCTTTCCAAGGGACCTTCTTCTGTCTTGGGCGGCTGTATTGATTTATATTCTATAATTGACTTGTCCATAGTTTGTTCATGCTTTTTTGTAAACAGTTTTTTTTACCTGGATGGGGTAATCAGCCCCATGCCCAATCCTCCTTAGTCGCTTTTTATGACATACCTGGTAGGGTACAGTGTTACTATTCTTTGCTCCCCTTTTGACGGGTGACAACACATAATGGCTGAGGACAATCTTTCTCTCCAGACCAAGAAAATCCTGGACTTAAATAGTTGTCCATGTACTGTCTATGAACTTGAGATTTAGAAATCTTACTCGGTGTTGGTGTGATCTCATCCAAATGGATGTATTCATAATTGAAAATACTAGCCATGCAGTCATTGTTACTATTTTCTTTGATATGTTTTCTTGTAATAAATCTATCCAATTCAGTTAGGGTATTTACTTTTAATAAAGTTTTAAAATGGCAAATCGAATGTAATAAATATTTTACAAATGAAACACAAGCAAGAAACAATACGCTGATCACTGTGTTAACTATAAAATGATACCACACAAATTTTGAAGTATATCTATTTTTGTTCAAAGCAGTTAGTAGCATCAATTATTATTGAATGAATTCAAGCTGTAGGATCAGTTTTATATTAAATGATCACAAAAATGTACTTCATGTAGTAAATTTACAACATTTTGATAGGCATGGCAGCACATTAGTGTGCCGTGGCACACCACTTGACAAACACTGGTCTAAAACATGACAATAATATTAATATATGATTTGTACATCTTATATTCACCCTCAGGAATATTATAGAGCAGTGCTCAGAATGGCAGAGACAGCTATACATTAACTTTGTTTATTTTGAAAAGGCTTTTGACAGCATACATCTTCTGTACATCTTTTGTTCTTTCTGAATCCTGCTTGTTCTTTCCTCAGTTTATGGTCTGCTGGTTTTGAAATTCTCTGGATAATTATCCTGCCTAGTATTTTAGTGGGAACTGAGAGGAGAGTAATTCCTCTCCAGTTGTTGCAGTCTGCAAGGTCACCCTTCTTGGGCAATTTGACAATTATTCCTTTACGCCACTCTGTTGGTGTTGTCTCTGTTTTCCAGACTTGTGCAAATAGTGGTTCTAAAAGTTCTGCTGCTAGTTCAGGATCTGCTTTGAATAACTCAGCATTTAAATTGTTATGATCAGGAGCTTGTCCATTCTTTAACCCTTTGATAGCTGTGATGACTTTTTCTTTTCGTGGAATGTCTGTATTTATGTCTAGATCATTTTCAGCCTCAGGAACATTCAGCTGCGCCTCTGATGATTCCATATTCAGTATTTCTCTGAAGTGCTCTACCCATGTTGTTTCCTGTCCCTGTGCTGTGGTGATGAGATTTCCTTGCTTGTCTCTTACTTGTTGTTGTTCGTCCATCACAGGTGATGAAGACCACTCTGTTCATCCAATTATTAGGATGTTAGGATAGTCTATGAGTACGAAGGTGACTGATGAGCCCGATGCGGGCCTGGAAGGATCTCGGACAATGTGGGCAGGGAATGTTTGCTTCATGTGAAGGTTTTATTTCACGATCTTTTCTAGCTTGTCTCCGCTGTTCCGCTGCTGCTCTTCTGGAAGATTCGCATGCCACTGCACCTTTACGAAGAGATGTGCGCCAGGCAGTTCGGTCTTGCGCAGCAGCTTCCCATGTGTCTGGGTTTATGTCAAAGGTTTTTAATGAAGCCTTAAGCGTGTCTTTGAAGCACTTTTTCTGGCCACCATGGGAGCGTCTACCCTTCTGCATCTCACCATAAAAGAGTATCTTTGGCAGTCGATGGTCTGGCATGCGGACAACATGACCTGCCCAGCGAATCTGTGAATGCATCAGAATAGTATCGATGCTAGGGATACCAGCTCTGTCAAGAACGGCGGTATCCGGGATCTTGTCTTGCCATTTGATGTTCATTATCTTCCTGAGACAGACTGTATGGAAGTGGTTGAGCTTTTTTACATGGCGCCTGTATACAGTCCATGTTTCACATGCATAAAGCTGCACTGGAAGCACCGCAGCTCTGTATACCTTCAGCTTTGTCTGTAGACTAATGCCACTTCGATGCCAAACGTTGGTGTATAGTCTGCCAAATGTGCTAACATTTATTACAAATAAGGGAGGGAAACCTGAGGCCTGTAAACAGTAAATTAATATGAAACAAATATAAAGGTATGTTATCAGGCACTCGCAGGAAATAAAGAAGTAGAACACCAGACAACAGAAAAACAACAGACATGAGTGGCTCACCCAGGATTTGAACACTGGACCTTCCGTGCGACAACCCCGCCTAGCCATGCAAGCGAATCACACTATCCGCTCTGCCATCTACGCATCATCAAAAAATGATGTTTCAATGGCAGGTCAATAGTGCGAACCACAATACACGACACCAGAAGTCCTCCATGGGCAGTTCAGCCTATTAATGACGCAATCACTTCTGTTGTATTTCTATCAAGCAGTATAGGCCGAATCCAACAAGACCCTTAGGACCTTAATACTGTGTCCAGTAAATGATAGTAGACTAGAACAGTGAGAACAGGATAGTGGGTAGGTTTGGTATTGTACAAACATTTATTACAAATAAGGGAGGGAAACCTGAGGCCTGTAAACAGTAAATTAATATGAAACAAATATAAAGGTATGTTATCAGGCACTCGCAGGAAATAAAGAAGTAGAACACCAGCCAACAGAAAAACAACAGACATGAGTGGCTCACCCAGGATTTGAACACTGGACCTTCCGTGCGACAACCCCGCCTAGCCATGCAAGCGTATCACACTATCCGCTCTGCCATCTACGCATCATCAAAAAATGATGTTTCAATGGCAGGTCAATAGTGCGAACCACAATACACGACACCAGAAGTCCTCCATGGGCAGTTCAGCCTATTAATGACGCAATCACTTCTGTTGTATTTCTATCAAGCAGTATAGGCCGAATCCAACAAGACCCTTAGGACCTTAATACTGTGTCCAGTAAATGATAGTAGACTAGAACAGTGAGAACAGGATAGTGGGTAGGTTTGGTATTGTACAAACATTTATTACAAATAAGGGAGGGAAACCTGAGGCCTGTAAACAGTAAATAATATGAAACAAATATAAAGGTATGTTATCAGGCACTCGCAGGAAATAAAGAAGTAGAACACCAGACAACAGAAAAACAACAGACATGAGTGGCTCACCCAGGATTTGAACACTGGACCTTCCGTGCGACAACCCCGCCTAGCCATGCAAGCGAATCACACTATCCGCTCTGCCATCTACGCATCATCAAAAAATGAT
This sequence comes from Oreohelix idahoensis, assembly GCA_024509875.1. Classification (NCBI taxonomy): domain Eukaryota; kingdom Metazoa; phylum Mollusca; class Gastropoda; order Stylommatophora; family Oreohelicidae; genus Oreohelix; species Oreohelix idahoensis. The sequence goes on along the minus strand of JAMPIV010008960.1, from coordinate 329,150 downwards.
GCGTAGATGGCAGGTCAATAGTGCGAACCACAATACACGACACCAGAAGTCCTCCATGGGCAGTTCAGCCTATTAATGACGCAATCACTTCTGTTGTATTTCTATCAAGCAGTATAGGCCGAATCCAACAAGACCCTTAGGACCTTAATACTGTGTCCAGTAATTGATAGTAGACTAGAACAGTGAGAACAGGATAGTGGGTAGGTTTGGTATTGTACAAACATTTATTACAAATAAGGGAGGGAAACCTGAGGCCTGTAAACAGTAAATTAATATGAAACAAATATAAAGGTATGTTATCAGGCACTCGCAGGAAATAAAGAAGTAGAACACCAGACAACAGAAAAACAACAGACATGAGTGGCTCACCCAGGATTTGAACACTGGACCTTCCGTGCGACAACCCCGCCTAGCCATGCAAGCGAATCACACTATCCGCTCTGCCATCTACGCATCATCAAAAATGATGTTTCAATGGCAGGTCAATAGTGCGAACCACAATACACGACACCAGAAGTCCTCCATGGGCAGTTCAGCCTATTAATGACGCAATCACTTCTGTTGTATTTCTATCAAGCAGTATAGGGCGAATCCAACAAGACCCTTAGGACCTTAATACTGTGTCCAGTAAATGATAGTAGACTAGAACAGTGAGAACAGGATAGTGGGTAGGTTTGGTATTGTACAAACATTTATTACAAATAAGGGAGGGAAACCTGAGGCCTGTAAACAGTAAATTAACATGAAATTAATATGAAACAAATATAAAGGTATGTTATCAGGCACTCGCAGGAAATAAAGAAGTAGAACACCAGACAACAGAAAAAACAACAGACATGAGTGGCTCACCCAGGATTTGAACACTGGACCTTCCGTGCGACAACCCCGCCTAGCCATGCAAGCGAATCACACTATCCGCTCTGCCATCTACGCATCATCAAAAAAAGATGTTTCAATGGCAGGTCAATAGTGCGAACCACAATACACGACACCAGAAGTCCTCCATGGGCAGTTCAGCCTATTAATGACGCAATCACTTCTGTTGTATTTCTATCAAGCAGTATAGGCCGAATCCAACAAGACCCTTAGGACCTTAATACTGTGTCCAGTAAATGATAGTAGACTAGAACAGTGAGAACAGGATAGTGGGTAGGTTTGGTATTGTACAAACATTTATTACAAATAAGGGAGGGAAACCTGAGGCCTGTAAACAGTAAATTAATATGAAACAAATATAAAGGTATGTTATCAGGCACTCGCAGGAAATAAAGAAGTAGAACACCAGACAACAGAAAAACAACAGACATGAGTGGCTTACCCAGGATTTGAACACTGGACCTTCCGTGCGACAACCCCGCCTAGCCATGCAAGCGAATCACACTATCCGCTCTGCCATCTACGCATCATCAAAAAATGATGTTTCAATGGCAGGTCAATAGTGCGAACCACAATACACGACACCAGAAGTCCTCCATGGGCAGTTCAGCCTATTAATGACGCAATCACTTCTGTTGTATTTCTATCAAGCAGTATAGGCCGAATCCAACAAGACCCTTAGGACCTTAATACTGTGTCCAGTAAATGATAGTAGACTAGAACAGTGAGAACAGGATAGTGGGTAGGTTTGGTATTGTACAAACATTTATTACAAATAAGGGAGGGTAACCTGAGGCCTGTAAACAGTAAATTAATATGAAACAAATATAAAGGTATGTTATCAGGCACTCGCAGGAAATAAAGAAGTAGAACACCAGACAACAGAAAAACAACAGACATGAGTGGCTCACCCAGGATTTGAACACTGGACCTTCCGTGCGACAACCCCGCCTAGCCATGCAAGCGAATCACACTATCCGCTCTGCCATCTACGCATCATCAAAAAATGATGTTTCAATGGCAGGTCAATAGTGCGAACCACAATACACGACACCAGAAGTCCTCCATGGGCAGTTCAGCCTATTAATGACGCAATCACTTCTGTTGTATTTCTATCAAGCAGTATTGGCCGAATCCAACAAGACCCTTAGGACCTTAATACTGTGTCCCTTGTAGAAAATACAACAGAAGTGATTGCGTCATTAATAGGCTGAACTGCCCATGGAGGACTTCTGGTGTCGTGTATTGTGGTTCGCACTATTGACCTGCCATTGAAACATCATTTTTTGATGATGCGTAGATGGCAGAGCGGATAGTGTGATTCGCTTGCATGGCTAGGCGGGGTTGTCGCACGGAAGGTCCAGTGTTCAAATCCTGGGTGAGCCACTCATGTCTGTTGTTTTTCTGTTGTCTGGTGTTCTACTTCTTTATTTCCTGCGAGTGCCTGATAACATACCTTTATATTTGTTTCATATTAATTTACTGTTTACAGGCCTCAGGTTTCCCTCCCTTATTTGTAATAAATGTTTGTACAATACCAAACCTACCCACTATCCTGTTCTCACTGTTCTAGTCTACTATCATTTACTGGACACAGTATTAAGGTCCTAAGGGTCTTGTTGGATTCGGCCTATACTGCTTGATAGAAATACAACAGAAGTGATTGCGTCATTAATAGGCTGAACTGCCCATGGAGGACTTCTGGTGTCGTGTATTGTGGTTCGCACTATTGACCTGCCATTGAAACATCATTTTTTGATGATGCGTAGATGGCAGAGCGGATAGTGTGATTCGCTTGCATGGCTAGGCGGGGTTGTCGCACGGAAGGTCCAGTGTTCAAATCCTGGGTGAGCCACTCATGTCTGTTGTTTTTCTGTTGTCTGGTGTTCTACTTCTTTATTTCCTGCGAGTGCCTGATAACATACCTTTATATTTGTTTCATATTAATTTGCCAAATGTGCTGCTGGCTTTGGAGATCCTGGTGTTCACCTCATCATCAATGACGATGTTCTGGGATAGTGTACTACCAAGGTATGTGAACCTGTTCACAACATTCAGTTTCTCACCATTTACCTTGATGACTGGCTCAGTATAAATTGTGCCAGGAGCTGGTTGGTACATGATTTCTGTTTTCCCCGTGTTGATGGTAAGCCCAAAGTTGGAGCAGGCTTCGGAGAATCTATCAACGCTACGCTGCAGATCAGCCTCTGAGCCAGCACTGAGGGCACAATCGTCAGCAAACAGAAGATCCCTGATGGTGTGTGATTTGACCTTGGTTTTTGCTTGAAGCCTCCTAAGGTTAAACAATTTTCCATCAATACGATATCTGATGTCGATTCCTGTGTCCCCGTCTCTGAAAGCATCAGTCAGCATAGCAGAAAACATGATACTGAAAAGAGTCGGTGCAAGTACACACCCTTGTTTAACTCCATTTGAGACTGGGAAAGGCTCCGATAGCTCACCGTTTTCCTGAACTCTAGCCTGCATTCCATCATGCAGCTGCTGCACTATTGAGATAAATTTCTTTGGGCAGCCGTATTTTGCCATGATCTTCCATAGACCCTCTCTACTGACCGTGTTGAACGCCTTTGTCAAGTCGATGAAAGCTGTGTACAGGTCACAGTGCTGTTCTTGGCATTTTTCTTGAAGCTGTCTTGCAGCGAACACCATATCGGTGGTTCCACGTTCTTTCCGGAATCCACACTGACTTTCAGGTAGAAGACCTTTGTCAAGATGAGCCGTAAGGCGATTAAGAAGGATTCTGGCAAATATCTTCCCAGCGATTGATAATAGTGAGATGCCTCGATGATTGTTACAGTCTTGACGATTACCTTTACGTTTATAAAGATGTATAATTGACGCATCCTTGAGATTGTGTGGGATGGTTTCCCTCTGCCACATTTGCTGGAAGATCATGTGAAGTTTCTCTATCAGAACTGTACCGCCATCTTTATATACCTCAACAGGAATTGAATCGGAGCCGGGGGCCTTTCCACTAGAAAGTTGACAAATCGCTTTTTGAGTCTCCTCCAAAGTCGGTATATCATCTAGTCTCTTACTAGCGCATTATTGTTTGCACCCCGTTTTCTGCTGATAGTTTTAGTTATTTTCTATACTCTGTTTTGTTCATTTCTCAGTTTGCTGCCTCTTCTGCCTGTCTTGCAAGATCGTCCAGATATTTCCTTTTGTTGGCTCGGGTTTGACGTTTTACTTCCTTGTCAAGCTGATTGTACTGTTCCCTATATATTTCCTTTAACCTGGGAGACTTTGCTTCTATTTTCTTTCTTTTCATTTCTTTTCTCTTCGCTACGGTGTTTAGTGTTTCTAGTGTTATCCAATCTTGTCTATTTCTTTCCTGGAATCCCAAGCATGATTCGCTGCTTTCCTTATATATAGTTGAAATGGTGTTGAATTTCTGGTCAACATCATCAGTCGCTGTCTTTTCCTGGCTATTGGCAATTTGATATTGTCTCTTTACATCAGCCACTAAAGCTTTTCTGGTGAAGGGGTCCTTGAGTTTGATGATGTTATACCTTTTCTGTTTACTTGCAATTGGTCCAGCAACTCTGAGTTTCACCTTCAGTCTTGCTACAATACTAGGTGGTGATTGCTTCTCACATCTGCACCTCTTACTTTCACGTCTTGCAGTGAATGCCTCCATCTACCATTGATCATAATGTAGTCTACCTGGTTTCTGTCATTGCCGTTATGGGATTCCCTTGTTAACTTGTGGATTTCTTTGTGTGGAAAAAGTGTTCCTCCAATGACCAAGTTGTTAATGCTGCAGAAGCTTATTAGTTTATCCCCGTTCTCATTTACTGTTCCACTGCCACATTTCCCCATTACTCTTTCATTATAAGTATTGTGTGTTCCAACTTTTGCATTGAGGTCTCCCATTACTATGATAAGATCGTACCTAGGAGTGGCTTCTATTTCCTTTTGTAGCTGTTGATAGAATTCGTCCTTGACCTCTTCATTGCTGTCAGTTGTTGGTGCATAGCATTGTATTATTGTGGTGTTGGTGAATCTCCCTCTCAGTCTTGTTCGTATCAGTCTGTTCTTGATGGGTTTCCATTCCAGTAATGACATTTTTATTCCTTTATTTAGGATAATGGCTACGCCTTCATTGTACTGACCATCCTCTCTACTGGAGTAAAGTACTGTTTCTCCTGTTGCTGTTTGTATTCTCTCCATCCCGATCCATCTGCTCTCACTTATTCCCAGGAAATGTAATCTGTATTTCCTCATCTCTGCTGTGATCTGCCTCAGTTTTCCTGCCTCATTTATGGTTCTGACGTTCCAGAATCCAATTCTGGTTTCGTGTTTTGCGATCGGGGCATTCATTTTCATGTCAATGGCTTCCTTTTGGTTTTCACCATTGACAGTCACACGAGCCTCAGACTTTGAATAACCTTCCCGCATCAAAGTTTTTGCATTTCTTGCTGTTTCCGTAACGGTTAAGAATTTTTACATAGACAGGGTTGTCAGCCCTGTGCTAAAACCCCCAACCTAGAGGACCAGGGTACCAGCTTTTGTCTGACCCCTACCCACGCAGACCAGTCCAGCTTGGTTGAACCTACCAGGAGTAAAACTCCTGCTGGCATAGCTCTAGGGGTTGTTAGGTATGCAAGCTGCCTTACCGCTACAAGTTATAAGGCAAAATGTGCTAGTGTAATAATAGAGAACATCAGAGAAGCATGGTATTGCACAGCTAAACGTAATGGAATGGAAAAACCTAAACTGCAGAATTGATAAACAATGCTGGAGACAGGATGCTTTAAAGAGGCATGATCACCCATACCAGCTGGCATGGCACATCAAGAAAAAGAGCATGTTGATTATTCCAAAAACCCTGGCTTGTCCAGAAATGTCACTCAGTCCTTATATAGCACTTACCAGCAACATTGTCGGAAGAAAGAAGAATAAAAAAGTGACTCAGATCATGTATTGTTCAGATACACATGTTTGTGATGAATAAAATCAAGATTGATCAAACTATGGTGTTGATGTAATATTTATTTCTGCAAGGACATTTTAACACTGGTCGTTATATAGAAATAATAAATGAATTTTTTCCATGAAAAAGTTTTTTTTTTTAAGAGATAGCTAACAACTATGTGCATATAACAGAATGTGGGAAGAAGTGTGTACTGTGAAAGGGAAATTTGAAAGTAAGTGTCAGACAGAGCATATCTATGTTGTTGTTTAGTATGAATTACCTCATAATTGTAACTAATGAGTGTGTAGTTTTAAATGAGCTGAAGAGATATACTATTTTCTTCTCCACACAGTGTATCAGATAACAGCCAGTATATCCAGGTAGACTTCCTGGCACCATATAAAATCTCTGGAGTAGCCACGCAAGGTCTTGCAGATGAGGAATCATGGGTTCAGAAATACATTGTATACTACAGCTCTGACGGAGTCAACTTTCACCCTGTCCTCGACAGTTTACACGGGCCATTTGTGTTTAATGGAAATTCAGACCAGCACACACCAGTTTCCAACTTTTTCACTCCTGTAGTGGCTCGTTATGTCCAGATTCGACCAGTAGAGTTCCATAATTCTATAGGACTGAGATTTAATCTTTTTGGATGTGAGCCTCCTAGCCTAACACCAGTTCCTGTGTCACAGAGTACTCCACCAGGTAAAACTTGAATACAAGAGATGGGTGATAGACTAATGCCTTTTAAGACAATGCTTATGGTACGAGTCCATAATAAATGTTAAGCAAAATATAGCAACTAAAGTGAACAACAATTGAAAAGATGTTCTTAAGGTATCTGTAATAATTTGGGTTTGAGCATTAAAAAATAAAATAAAAATTAGCATTTTTCTATGATTAAGCATTTGTTGATCTAGTGAACTAATATTATCTAAGGCATAAATATGCTTATCTAGTTTCACATTTTTCAAATCACACAAATAAATATATTTTCAGCACAAGGATGCTTGTATTGGTCTCCGTGGGTTAGTAAGAGTGTTCCAGATGAAATTTCAGGAGAAACAGAGAACTTCTTCCAGGAACCATTTGTCACAAGTGCTTGTACAAAAGATTATGTAGTTGGGTCAGTGCCATGCATGTGTATTTGTAGATATGTTGCAAAAACAAGGCAATGATTTTCTTAGTATTATTGTCTGTTAAAATCAAATGAAAACATCTTAATTGTAGGTGAAAATAGATGAAAGTGTTATTACAACAGATTGAAGGTCAGTTTACTCTGGTTCATGAGTTATTGTTGTATTTTAAAAAGTGATTAGTATTTGGCTGGTAAAAGTGATAAGAGGAATAATTTGATTGCACAATAATATCATATTCTCAGTAGATTTGCTGTCTTACAGAATTGAATGTTATTTGCCATCTTGCAGGATTGAATGCAGAGTCAGAAAGACTAAAGTCATGTGGGATCCAACTGATCCCCTTATTGATTGTTCCCTGAATGATGCAACACTGATGTGCATCACAGATACTGGTCACGTATGTGAAGACTATGAGGTCCGTGTACTGTGTGACCTTTGCTCATTGACAACAATACCATATTTGACACCAACAGTGCCCACACCTACTGGAAGTTATGGATCAACTCCCTCACCCAGTGTTGGATTCAGTGTGTCTTCTTCTCACCCTTGTGTGACTGGATGGTCTTCTTGGATCAATAGAGCTACTCCTACAGAAACACTTGGTGACTATGAAAAGATGACAAAGGAAGAAATGGTTGAATTTTGTCGAGGTGGAAGCATCACTGAGATTGAGTGTAGAGATTCAGTTACTGGAGATAATTACTGGAAGTTAAAAGAGGCAACATGTACTGTAGAAGATGGTCTGGTCTGTGACAACATGGTTGCCATTGGGGTAAACTGTCGTGACTATGAGATAAGATACATGTGCGATTGTTCAGGTATGGTTTTTCAATTTATATTTTATAGCTGTGAAGAAGTATACTTTAAAACTGTAAAACATCAATGCGTGAGAGTATAAACTCATGAGTTTTAATCTACATACGTAGAAAGGAATAAAAGTAATTTTGTTGCATGTGTCATTTAAAACTTCATTTGTGACACTCAGCATATAAATGTTATGTGAGATATGAATGTAATAGACTTCGTGCATCCTGCTTTCATAAATGAGTAATAGGATCAAAGGTTGACATAAGTGGAATTGTTTATTTGAAAATTGAAATAGTTTACACACAGGTTAAAAATATATGTTTGAGACATAAATGCAAGTAGATTTTTTAAGTGATATTTTGTGAGTAAGAGAGAAGAAAATATCAAATACACTTTTCAGTGACAGCAACATCAAACAGTGCACCAACTGCTGGACAGCAGTGGACTCCTACACCTGGACAAATTGGAAAAACATCCACATTGGCCCCTCCAACTCCATTTGTTGAACCGCCAGGTAAGCTTAGTTGGTATTAATTTTCAAATGTGTATCTTTTGCTGTGGCTTCTGTGATTTGGGTTAAAATGCTAGTTAGTGCTAGCAGCCGTTCACTTTTATTAATTTCAGAACACCTTTACCGCACAGGAATGAAAATAATAACATATCAGATATATTTGAAACACTAGCAGTGTAAGACTTTAATAGGCTGATGGGAGTGAGACAACAGCGTTGATTTGATGAAATGAAAACAATGATCATAAAAGAAGACCGAGTGATATATTGAAATATGGACACAGAAAAAACAATTTCAGTGAAAACTCCCTTCAAAGCAATCTGAAAGAGTAATTAAGAGGGAAAAATTACAGCTACAGTATGATGGAATTCAGTATACTGAAAATTGTAATTTGAATCACTTAGCATTGGTGTAATGTAATGATAATGGATGATGGTGACAAATTCCTAAACTGCAAGACAACATTTTGAAAACATTGTTGATAGAGGTATGTTGTTTTAAATTTTCTTGATCCTGCTTCATGTTTTAGAGAATCATTCTAGTATGAACATATCTGATGGCTTCCACATTGCAGGCCTGATGTGTAATTTACCCATGACTGTGGACATGCCCAACCTGTTGCCAGATAACCTGCTGTCTTCATCAAGTGATTTTAACCCTCAGACAAGAGCCTCAGAAGGGAGACTAAACAACCAGCATTCCTCATGGGTTCCCTAGTAAGAGCTTGGCATTCTTAATTTTTGACATGATATATAATGTTTTTACTTTCAGAAAGTATTGGAAGCTTTTGGGAAGTATAATTATTGCTCAGATCATTACTGATCATAATATTGGATAAAATATATGGCTGAAGATACAATTTGTTCCTGTGTTCGTGTGTAGTGTCACAGCAAAGTTTCAGTTGAACAGACTTACCAAGGAATAGTAAATAAATAAAGTAGGTTCTCAGAGATGGCTCGTAAAAAGAGATACCTATGGAAGATACAGAAGTGGTAGATTTACTGAATCCTCTCTTAGGAAGCAACCTTGAAGACGAAGAGAAGGAATTCTTAGAACTCTTGTGACAGTGTCCCCTCTGATCTCATACAGACAAGCCCCCACTCCTCAAAGGAAGAATTAAAAGATATATATATATCACTAGATAGATAGACATGCAGCACCGGTGATAAATTCACTCAACTCTGTGGTAAATTCACACAAGCACGACAATGACTATTTATTCTATCTGAATATGGTTCAAGATATGTATATATATATTCAAAGTAAAAGACAACAATTAAAGGATGATGATAATGACGATAGCATCCAAGAAAAAACAGATAGACTGAATAAGTATGGCCAGCAGGTTGGCCTGAACATCAGTCTGAAGAAGAAAGAGGTCATGACACTAAATGTGGGCAATCCTAAGCCAATAACAGTAAGGAACAGAGTTAGAACAGAGAGTTTGATATTGTTTCTTACCTAGAGGGTTAATACCTGATGGCGGAACAGCATTGTTGACATTAACAACAGAATTGTAAAAGCGAGGCATATTGCTTTGACATAGAGTTCTGAACAACATTTGGAAGTCTTCCCAGTACAGCACAAACACCAAATTAAGACTGTATGAGAGCTTTTTTTTTTTTGGGTCTTCTCTATGTGTAGGAACTGCTGGCAAGGTTTGTCAGTAACACCTGAAAAATGGGGTCCTCCTCCAGGCCTGCCTAAAGAAAATTCTCCAAATCTTTTCGCCAAACACCATTCAGCAACCCAAAAACCTTTTCGGAATGTAACCAGGAGGACATGCACACCATCATAGCTGCAGACCTGGAGTTGGGTTGGCCCACGTCATCTCCCCCAAGGGTTCCTCCTGCATACAAGTGAGTATAATAGCTATGCTATGGACCCCCGTTAGGGATAGCAAAATGAGAGGCTTTCATGACCAAAAACAAATGGCGGAGCCTGAATGGAAAAAAGTTAATTATTAAGAATGAACCAGCGTTTGGGCACTGTAGAAGGGTTAGTGCCGCTGGCTTCCTAGCAAAGTGGTCAATTTGTTCTACCCTACAGACGCCAGGCAGGGTGATTTTTTAGGCCACTGACTGCTTTGACGGTGAAATTTTTAGGCCACAAAAAAACGGATCCCCCCCCATGGATTAAAGAAGAAGAAGATGATGATGGGTAAATCAAAACAAAATAATAGCTAATATAAACAAATACCCACAGGTGGAATAATTAAAATTAAGAGGACTATTCTAGGACTAAAAGTACCTGCTAAACTAACTTAAGATTCCTCTTCTGTTGTATTTAAAACTACCAAAGTTCCTGGATTCAGTAAAGAATTAATAAACTACTGTTCCTGGTTCGAGTGAAGAAATACTGATGAAACTGAGTAGTGAAGCTAATAAACATTGGCTCACTGGCAAATATTCTATCACTGTCCTGTGACTAACTAATTTCCTCTGCTTTGGATTATAGAAGACTGCTCTTGGCAGCAAGTTCACAGCAAAATAATACTAATTTTACTACTGTTGAGTATTGAGTGCCAAACTGGATATGTGTGGATCTCAAATACTGACTTTCTGTTATTTAATCTCCTTGACCTGGGATAAATCTTGAGATGTATAATTGGATACTGATCTTCTGTGGTTCAATACAAATATTAAAATCTCCTGGACCTGGAATATATTTTGAGAAGAATAAATGGATATCGAATGATCTGGGTTTGCTCAGAAATACTGATGTGAACTACCAGTTGTGGAGATGCTCCAATATCTTGAATTAAGAAATAAAAATACTTATGGGTACAAAGTACGAAGGCTCCACCACACTGCCTGCCATGTGGTGTTGACTAACATGTGGGTGCAGTGATCTGGTGGTGGCAAGGTCTCAACCAAATCTGCCAGACGTACACAGACTGTACAGTCTTTTTCTGTCTGATGGTACACAGTGGTTCTATCAATGAAGAAGCTGTGTACCAGATTCTGGTAAGCCTTGCACTTCGAATTCCCTTGTCAAGCACTCTACTCTGACTACCCTAGGACAAGGGGAAATTCTCGTCTGACTGCTCTTTTCGACTGCAAATAGAAAGGACAGCCAGCAAAAGTTTTCTGTTTAAATGGCTTCCAGTTCGTTGAGTCAGCGACCGACCCTCGTGGCTTTTCAAGAGTTCCGTGTTGGTCTGCTGTCCGCCAGTCAGCAATCGCTTAACAAATATATCATTGGAAGCAGTGTATACCATGATTTTCTGTGTGCGGTGAAGGTTTTATAAAACAGTGATAAGAATATGGCCGCCTTACGACATGTTAACATTTTTTCAGAAACTTCACCACATGACAGTGTATGTGTCAGAGACTATTCTAATACTGTGGATACTTAGACTTCGCTGTTGTGATGAATAGAAGTTGTGATTCGTATGGAATAATGAATCAACATCATCAGCTTTGACCAAGAGTAATTGAATAGTGGATGATTTATATTGTTCAGCAGAACAGTCATGAATTTGTAGATGGATGATTTTCATTTTTACAGATGTGTTAATTTGCAAAGTTTAACTTGGTAATGTAAGCCGTTGGTCATTATACATAATGACTTTACTGAATTTACTCCTCAGTGTTTTTGACACTCACCAGTGGCATCAAGTGGATTTCCTAGTGCCTCAAAATATGTCAGGAATGCTAACCCAGGGTAGCCCTGACTATGACAGATGGGTGTCCTCTTACACCATAAGTACAAGTATGGATGGCTACACATTCTACCCTGTGCGGAACCGTGATGGTTCAGTAGTCCTTTATAGTGGAAATTCAGACAGGAACACGATTGAGTTGAATTATTTTCCACATGTAAGTGCAGATCACTTAGGCTTTAATTTCCGTGTGGGATATCTACAAGCTTGGCACATAGCATTTAATGATACTGATTTTGTTATATCTGTGTATATTTTATTACATTACATCTAGTTACTAACAAGAGTTTGATATTGTTTCTTTATGAAGGTTAATGAATATTTGTTATATTTATTCTAACATTGTTGTGAAGCTCATGATTTGTAAAACTGAGGCATATTGCTTGACATTCAGAGTTCTTATGACTGGATGCTTCATGATGTAGTTGTAGATATATTTGTCAGTACATGTTAATACAGGTTTTTTTGGGTCTTGAAATGTGTAGGTCACTGTGGCAAGGTTTGTCAGGTTGTCACCTGTAACATGGGGCCCATCTGGTCCAGGCCTTAGATTGAATTACATCAGCTGTTCCCCTCTTTCATTTACTACACTTCACCCCCCAGTGCCTTTTAATGTAAGCGTTCCCACCCCTCGTCCTATTGCAACCATTTCCAATGGTCCTACACCATCTCCCCCAATGCTTTCATCTCCTGCATCAAGTGAGTATAATAGCTGTCTTGTGTTGTTACGGTAAGCAGAGTGTATCTTTCATAGCAGAAAAGCAAATGGCTTTAGCCTGAATTAAAAAATTGGCCTTATTAAGGTTACGTCATGAATGCAGACTCAAAAAGTCATTATTTTCTTTGTGAAAATAAGGGATAGTGGCAGTTTGGATACTTTATGGTGGTGTTTTATCTTGGTATTTGCATTTGGTGTATTGTTGATTGGAGGTTTTTTTTCTCATCTTGTGGGATTTAACGAGTTGCATTCTTATGGCACAAAGCAACAAATGTTTATGAAATATAAAACAAGTGGAGCGAAGACTGATGATTTTGAGATGGAGAATCGGTAACTGATATTACTAGATTGACAACAGCCTGTTATGGTGTCTGTTTATTTTGTGTTACTCTTCTACACACAACAGCACTACTAGTTCTATTTGCTACCTTATGGTTTTGCAGGGTGCACTAAAGAGATGGGAATGAAAAACCAGAGGATTATTGAGGACACTCAGTTAAAGTCATCTTCAGAAAGTGATAATCATGGGCCTGAACTTGCAAGACTGTCTGAAGAAGAATATCAGGGATCATGGATACCAGCGTAAGCCCGTTCTTCTGACTTGCTAATTATATTGTAGCTACATACACCAAAAAATAATAGATGGCAATGATGAGCTCCCATTTACAATCATTAATTCATTATCCTTCAGCTCCTCAAGGAGCATAGGCCTTCAACAAACACATGCCAAGAGCTCTTGTCACATGCCATCAGCTCAGTGTCTTTTCATGTCTTCTTCATCAGTTTCATTTCTGCCTCCAGTTCTCTTCTTCATGTGTTTTTTTTTGTATATATGATTTTGGTATCAACAGGTTTCCCCAGTGTGTGTCCTGTTCATTACCAGCATAATCTTCTCATCTCATGTTCCACTGGTTCTTGTCTTCAGTTTCTTAATAGTTTCATAAAAGTTGAACAAAGTCTGGAATAGAATTCACCACTATACATCGGATTCATGGACTATGAAAAGGCATTTGACAGTGTAGACAGAGAATCACTTTGGAAATTGATGAGGCATTATTGAGTTCCCATGAAGATCATTAACTTAATAAGAAAGACCTATGAAGACATGACATGCAGAGTTCTTCATGAAGAACAACTTACAGAACCGTTTAGGATTAGAACGGGAGTGAGACAGGGATGCCTCTTGTCTCCATTTCTAGTGATAGATTGGGTTATGGAAACATCGACATCACACAACAGAAATCTGACTAAACAGCTTGATGATCTGGATTTTGCAGGTGACTTGGCTCTTCTGTCCCATAACCATAAGCAGATGCAAAAGAAAATGAAAATTCTCGATGAGAGCTCACAACAAGTGGGCCTGAAAATACACAGGGAAAAGACAAAGATTATGAGAATAAATGCAAGAAATGATAACAAGGTTGAACTTGAAGAAACACTACTAAAGGATGTACAATCATACACATATCTTGGCAGTAATATAGACAGAGTTGGAGGGACAGACAATGAAATCAAAATAAGAATACAAAAAGCAAGAGGAACTTTCATTGCATTGGGAAACATATGGAAAACAAGAGAAATCAAGTTCAACACGAAAATAAGAATCTTCAATTAAAATGTTAAGTCAGTCCTATTGTGTGGCTCTGAGACATGGAGAGCAACAAAAACAACAACCAAACAGCTACAGACTTATATAAACGGGTGCTTGCGTAGAATAGAAGGACTGAAACGGTATGACAATGTCACAAATGTGGAATTGATGACAAGAACCAGACAAGTGCCAGTGGAACAAGAGTTGAGAAGAAGACGCTGGTGATGGATAGGACACACATTGAGGAGACCTGTTGATAGCATTACAAGGCAGTCCTTGTTTTGGAATCCACAGGGAAAGAGAGGCAGAGGTAGACCAAAAAACTCATGGAGAAGAGAACTGGATACAGAGGTGAAAATGATGAGGAAAACATGGAAAGAACTTGAGCAGATGGCACAGGACAAGAAGACTTGGCATGTGTTTGTTAAAGGCCTATGCTCCTCGGGGAGCTAAAGGGTATTGATTGATTGATGTTCCACTGGTTCTTGTGTTCAGTTTCACATTGGTGATCTTGTCATACCATTTCAATCCTTCTATTCTACACAAGCACTCATTTATGAAAGTCTGTATCTTCTTGGTTTGTGTGTGTGTTCACATTTACATTAATGTTATATTAATTCATATTGGTGTTATCTGAAGGTAGGAGAAAGTTTACTGTGAACATTTATATTACTGGGTTATTTTAGGACTACAGTATTGGATTTAAGAAGAGACTATAACAACTGTAAATCCTGACAGTTAGAGCTGAGTGATCACATAATGTGCATGCAGTTGTATGCAAGTGAGAATTCTTTGTGCATAGTTACAAATCAGTAGTATTAAAGAAAAGGTGGTTGGCTTTGTTTATTATAGTTACAAGTGGAATGACATCTGTTCCTACATATTTACAGGTTAAATGACACCTCTCCATACATCCAAGTAGACTTCAGAGAGCCCAAGCTTTTATCTGGCATTGTGACACAAGGAGAAGGGAAAGAGAACAAATGGGTGACTGGATTCCAAGTGTATTACAGTGTTGATGGTGTGGACTTTATTCCATATTCAGAGAAGCAGGATGGAAGTGCCAGGGTTTTCAAAGCTAACGTTGATTCAGATTCACCTGTCACAAACTTCTTTGCGCAAAACATAATAGCACAGTATATCCGCATTGTGCCAGTTACCAGTCACAATGGTATTTCTCTAAGGTAATTAGTAATTTGTTGTTTGTTCATTTATCATTACAGAACAGTCATTACTCATTCCAAAAAGATTATCATCATCAGAAATATGTCTGTCATGTTCACTGAGATGTGCAACCAGCAAATCGGTCATTTATGAGGCACTTTATGGTCTCTTTCAGATTTGATGCATTGGGCTGTAACCCTTCCAATGAAAAGGAATATGTTCCCACTCGCCCACCAATGTACACTCCAACTCCATCATCTCCAAGGGTGGGCCAAGGCAGCCCCACTCCACGAGCTTCTGGTACTAATATACCAACTGCAGGACCCTCATCTAACGTCACTCAGATTCCTCCACCAACAGGTCAGTTGCAAGAATGTCTTTGTCTGTTCTTATTGTTTTTTATTTTTAATAATTGTTGGTTTCAACTTATCCTAAGTGCACTAGCCTGAAGCTATGTAAGAACTTGTACAAATGATCAGATCTGAATTCCTGCTTCATCTGTGTTTGGTAATACTTCTCCTTCAAGTACCGTGCCTAGTGGCATAGGAGATCATGTCTCTCCACAACTTCCTGTCTCCAGTACAATTTAAAAATTCTGCTGTTGACTTCTTTCCATGCCACGATGTCAACCTGTCCAGTATTTGCTCTCTTTGTTTTCCCCTATCTCACACTTACCTGTTGTTACAATATAGTCCAGCTTTCCTCCTCTCATAACGTGCCCAAAAAAGTGGATTGCTTCTTTCTAACTTGTGAAATAAGTTTCCTTTGTGCATTGGCCTCTTTCAGGACATCCTCATTACTCTTTTTGGCTGTCCATGGTATTTTTAACATTCTTCTGTAAAACTACTTCTCTGTTGCCTCTAGTGCCTTCCCTATTTGTTTACTAATTGTCCATGACTCACTCCCATATGTCAGGATTGGTTTTATACAACAATGAAGACCTCTCTTTCTTACTTCCAATGACAAAGAATTGTTGCATAAAATACTCTTCATTTTATAGGATGCTGCTTTTGCCTGAGCTATTCTGCTCTTCACTTCTGAGATGTATCTTCCGTCCATTGCTATTAATGTGCCCAGGTATTTGAATTTATTGACTTGTTCCATTTACTTTGATAGTGCATTCTGGGGAAGCACTTGTCTGTGAGACAACCATTACTTCTGTCTTTTTGCTATTAACACATTAACTACCGCAAGCCGGTGGTACCGGCTTTTGAAATCCTATCATTGGGACCGCGAGCCGCTCAGAGCGTCGATCTAATTTTAGTAGTAATAAAAAGAATGAAAATTGTACTGAAACACTTTCTGATCTGGTTCGAAATTTTAAGTTGCTACGGGAAAATAAATTACCAAAGCATGGTTGTTGTAGAACACTGGAAAATTGATATTATGTACATGTTTTTCAGCGTTTTGGGTTAGTTACCAAATCGTGTAAAACTGTTTGCATTAGTGATAGGACCACAAAAAATGCCTGTACATCTCATCTAACGGCTGAGTAGGCTAGAAACTTGTTTCAACAATTGACTGATAGATCTAGCAATGAGGAAAAGAGTGAAAACGGTATGCACATTGATTGAAATAGTGATTTTGATAGAGATGGGGCGCAAGCAGTTATAATTGTGAAAATATTGCAAGTCCTCGGCCATCGGAGGGCCGTTAAATAGCAACAACCTCTATTAGAGTTACAAATGGTGCTTATTGTAATAGTACATTCATTTATCTTTAAAATGATGTGTAATTCATAAAAATCTGTAAACAATTACGTAAACTACCGTTTACTTTGTGCAAACACCTACAGGATAAAAATTTGAAAAAAATTTAATTCGGCCACAGTGTGTTTTTCAATTCGGTAGTTAATGTGTTAAGGCTAAGGTCTTTATTTTCACTTTCTATCATTTCCTGCAGCTCCTTTTCACTTTTTGCTATTAAGACTGTATCATCAGCGTATATCAAGCTGTTTATATTATGTCCACCAAATTATATTCCTGGCATGTCCTCTAGAGATGTCATTATATTTTCACTGTTCAGATTGAGCAGACCTGGTGACAGCACACATCCCTGCCTGAGGCTCTTTTTTTACTTGCAGAAACGTTCCTATTTGGCTCCTAATTCTTACAGCTGCTGTTTGTTGCCAGTACGTGTTCTTTATTATCCTCTAGTCTTTTCCATCAATGTTGATGCTTTCTAACATTTTGATAATTTCCTCTTGTTTCACTTTGTCAAATGCATTAATGTAATCTATAAAGCAGAAGTACAGATCTGTCTTCACCTCTAAGGCTCTTTCTATTAATGTTCTTATAATATATATATAGCATTGTTTATACATTTACCTTCTACAAATCTACTATGTTCATCACTGATTTCTGGTTTAATTTTATTTCTCACTCTTCTCATGATAATTGGTAATAATATTTTGGACACATGACTCATAAGACTAATGGTGCGATGTTCTTCACATTCCATGGCTCCAGGTTTCTCTGACAAAGCTATGAATATGGATTTTAGCAGATCATCAGGTATTTGACCACTGTTGTAGAGTTCATTTAAGAGCTTTGATATCACTTCTTCTCCAAATTCTCCCAAAGCTTCCATTTCCTCTACTGTTACATTATCTGGTCCAGGAGCTTTGTCTTTCTTCATGTGGCACATGGCATCCGCTACCTCTGCCACAAGTAATACATGTATGTTTAAAAAGAAAAGTACACCTATTAACTCTTACTATACGTGAGCTAAAACCGCGTTTTTCTGCGCTAGTTTAGCTATCGTTACCGTCACACGCCACTTGAACTGGCGAGCCGTAAAATTGGTACTAAACCCACGCCACTTCACGGGGCTTGCCGGATAGTAAGAGTTAATGGATCACAGTAGAAACCTCAAACACTAGATGTGGTCTAGCAGGTGTTCAGTTACAGTCTATTTTACACAGTTTGTGAGAAGGTTCCAATATTCAGAAATTTCTTTTATTGGCTTGTACTAGAGTTGTAAATAATTACTGAACATCAGCCATGTTTATGTCCTGTTGTTCCTTTTCTTTTTTTTCCACTGTCATTTCTTATTTTTCTCTGGATTCTGCATGATTGCTGCATAAAAATTTCTAAATATTACTGTAAGTTAAAAAATGGCTTTGTCATTCATCTTTAACACTAAATGTAATGAAAAGTTGAACATATGTGTGTATTTTAGTGTGCCTGATTCCCATGGGTGTGAGCAGTTATTACCTGGTGAGGGATGAGCAGCTGTTATCATCTTCCTCTTTGGACGGTAACCATAAGGCTTCAGATGGAAGGATATACAACAGCCAATCTCCCACTTCTGGTGGGTCTTGGATTCCTGGGTGAGGAATGTTGCAATGATTTGTGTCAGATGTTTGTTTGACATTCTATTTTTGATGTTTCTCCTAATAGCACCAACTGAATTATGGTATACAGAGGTTTTCTCCCTTATGGCCGTCATTCATTAATTAAGAAATGTATGAGCTTTGCTGTTTTATACCAGGAATGAGGCTTCTTTGGGATGACAGGTTCACTGAAACTTTTGGCAGATCTTGTGAGAGCTGAAGAATTCCTTGAATAATACATCTGCAGCAAAAAGTATCTTGATTTGATCAGTTGAAATCAAAAGGTGTAAAGAACATAGGCTAAAGAAAAATGTTGATCAAACATATCACTAGGATTATTTGCGGTGTTGGAGTTTATTTGTTTATTGACTTTGTTTATTCTTATTAAACCCACAACACTTCAAACTATGTTTGCTTCTGTTAGGCCTGATACTGAACCATGGATAATGGTGAACTTCTGGGAGCCTAAACTGGTGTCTGGAGTGGTGACGCAAGGTAGTCCAGATTCTCCTCGTTGGGTTGAGCAGTATTATGTTTACCTGAGCTTGGATGGGAAAAATTTCAGTCCATATACAGAATATGATGGTGATAAAACACCACATCTCTTCACTGGAAACACAGACAGCAGCACACCTGTCAGAAATCTTTTCAGTCGTAACATCATCGCACAGTATGTGAAAATTGTTCCTGTCACGGCCTCTTCAAATGGTGTAGGTCTTAGATTTACTGTTGTTGGCTGCACACCGAATGTTCCACCTCAGCTTACACCAACACCCCCTTCATCATCAGGGTCCACAGCAACACCAGGGACAGGAACAACTGGCGTACCTTCAAAACCAAGCAGTAAGACAATTCTTCCATTTTGTTCAGTACATAGTGAATGCATTGGAGGGCAAATATTTTGCTCGTAGGGTCATTTATCTTGATAATTTTCTATTTAAGCATGTAGTTTGTCTATTTGTTCATAAACGTGTATAAAATGTGGCGTTATTAGTTGTTTTTGTTGGTCTCAAAGAAATTATTTTGACAAAAAGGAATCGTGCCTTTTTTTTTTTTTTTTCAGCTTGCGATGTTCCAATGGGCTTAAGCAATCCACTGGTCATCAGTGACAGGCAACTGACTGCCTCTAGCTACCTTGATATCAATCATATTCCTTCTCGAGGCCGCATATTTACTGAGAAAGATGGATCCTTGGCCGGGGGCTGGTCTCCTGTGTAAGTTGTCGCAATAAAGAGATAAATGTTTATAATATTGAACCTGGTTTGCTTGCAAGAATGATTAAAATGTAATACTGGTGGCAACGCCAGATAATGCTGTATCTCAAAAAGTGCTTCACCTTTCTAGCTGTGTATTGATGGACATAAAAACAAGAACAGATTTCAGAAAATACTTTTAAAATGTTTTCTAAATTCAGCATTACTTGAAATTGTAATGAAGATGTAAATTTAGGTGAGTTGAATATTTTCCTGAAAGGATCTTATTGCTTTCACACAGTGTATCAGATAACAACCAGTATATCCAGGTAGACTTCCTGGCACCATATAAAATCTCTGGAGTAGCCACGCAAGGTCTTGCAGATGAGGAATCTTGGGTTCAGAAATACATTGTGTACTACAGCTCTGACGGCGTCAACTTTCACCCTGTCCTCGACAGTTTACATGGGCCATTTGTGTTTAATGGAAATTCAGACCAGCACACACCAGTTTCCAACTTTTTCACTCCTGTAGTGGCTCGTTATGTCCAGATTCGACCAGTAGAGTTCCATAATTCTATAGGACTGAGATTTAATCTTTTTGGATGTGAGCCTCCTAGCCTAACACCAGTTCCTGTGTCACAGAGTACTCCATCAGGTAAAACTTGAATACTAGAGTTAGGTGATACACTAATGCCTTTTAAGACAATTCTTATGGTTCTTGTACATAATAAATGTTAAGCCAAATATAGCACACTAGAGTTAACAACAATTGAAAACTTGATCTTAAAGTATCTGTAATTTGAGTTTGAGCATTAGAAAAAAAAGAGCTTTTTGCTATGAATAAACATTCATGCCTTGTTGATCTAGTGAAGTGATATTTTCCAAGTCATAAATGTGCTTTTCTAGTTTCACATCTTTCAAATCACACAAAAAATTATATTTTCAGCACAAGGGTGCTTGTATTGGTCACCATGGGTCAGTAAGAGTGTTCCAGATGAAATTTCAGGAGAAACAGAGAACTTCTTCCAGCAACCGCTTGTCACAAGTGCTTGTACAAAAGATTATGTAGTTGGGTGAGTGGCTTGCATAAGTGTATGAAGATGTGTGTTGTAAGAGGAAAGCAAGGATTTTCTTAGTGAAGTATCTTCTGATGAAATTAAAGGAGAACAGCTTGATTGGAGGTGAAAATAGATGAAAGTGTTATTACATCAGATTGAGGGGGAATTTATTTTGGTTAGTGATTTATTGCTGTATTTTGAAAAGTGATTAGTTTTTGACAAACAAAAGTGACAAGAGGAATAATTTGATTGTTCAAAAATATCCAATTCTCAATGTAATTTTCCATCTTACAGGATTGAATGCAGAGTCAGAGAGACAAAGGTCATGTGGGATCCAACTGATCCCCTTGTTGATTGTTCCCTGAATGATGCAGCACTGATGTGTATCACAGATACTGGTCACATATGTAAGGACTATGAGATCCGTGTACTGTGCGACGTTTGCTCAATGACAACTATACCACACTTGACACCAACAGTGCCCACACCTACTGGAAGTTATTCTGGATCAACTCTCTCACCCAGTATTGGAATCAGTGTGTCTCCTCACCATTGTGTGACTGGATGGTCTTCTTGGATCAATAAGGCTACTCCCACAGGAACACTTGGTGACTATGAAAAGTTGACAAAAGAAGAAATGGTTGAATTTTGCCCAGGTGGAAGCATCACTGAGGTTGAATGCAGAGATTCAGTTACTGGAGATGACTATTTGAGCTTAGCAGAGGCAACATGTACTATAGAAGATGGTCTGAATTGTGACAGTATGGTTGCCATTGGTGTAGACTGTCATGACTATGAGATCAGATACATGTGCGATTGTTCAGGTACGGTATTTCAATTGCATTCTAAAGTTGTCTAGTAGTATGTTCTAATACTGTGAAACATCAGTGTTTGAGAGGAGAAGCTCATGAGTTTTAGCTTTTGTGAAAAGAAATAAAAATAATTTTGTTGGATATGTCATTTAAAACTTGATTTTATTCATGACAGGCAGCATATAAATATCATGTGAGATATGAATGTAATGGACTTCTTGCATCCTGCTTTCATAAATGAGTAATAGGATCAAAGGTTGACATAAGTGGAATTGTTTATTTGAAAATTGAAATAGTTTACACACAGGTTAAAAATATATGTTTGAGACATAAATGCAAGTAGATTTTTTAAGTGATATTTTGTGAGTAAGAGAGAAGAAAATATCAAATACACTTTTCAGTGACAGCAACATCAAACAGTGCACCAACTGCTGGACAGCAGTGGACTCCTACACCTGGACAAATTGGAAAAACATCCACATTGGCCCCTCCAACTCCATTTGTTGAACCGCCAGGTAAGCTTAGTTGGTATTAATTTTCAAATGTGTATCTTTTGCTGTGGCTTCTGTGATTTGGGTTAAAATGCTAGTTAGTGCTAGCAGCCGTTCACTTTTATTAATTTCAGAACACCTTTACCGCACAGGAATGAAAATAATAACATATCAGATATATTTGAAACACTAGCAGTGAAAGACTTTAATAGGCTGATGGGAGTGAGACAACAGCGTTGATTTAATGAAATGAAAACAATGATCATAAAAGAAGACAATCATATAGTGAAATGTGGACACAGAAAAAAGTAATTTCTGTGAAAACTCCCTTCAAAGCAATCTGAAAGAGTAATTAAAGGAGGAAAAAAAAATTACAGCTACAGTATGATGGAATTCAGTATACTCAAAATTGTAATTTGAACCACTTAGCATTGGTGTAATGTACGAGTAATGGTAATGGATGACAAATTCTTAGACTGCAAGACAACATTTTGAAAACATTGTTGATAGAGGTATGTCGTTTTAAATTGTTTTGATCCAGCTTCATAAATTAGAGCATCTTTGTAGCATGAACATATCTGATGGCTTCCATATTGCAGGCTGGATGTGTAATTTACCCATGTCTGTGGACATGCCCAACCTGTTGCCAGATAACCTGCTGTCTTCGTCAAGTTATTTTAACCCTCAGACAAGAGCCTCAGAAGGGAGACTGAACAACCAGCATTCCTCATGGGTGCCCTAGTAAGAACCTGGCATTCTTGATTTCTGACCATGATTTATAATGTTTTTACTTTCTGAAAGTATTGGATGCTTTTGAGAAGTTTAATTATTGCTCACATAATTACTGATCATAATATTAGGATAAATTGTGTAGCTAAAGATTCAATAACTTCCTGTGTTTGTGTGTTTTTATATCACTTAAACGTTTTTTCAGAAGTTTTTCCGCATGACAGTGTAAGTGTCAGAAACTATTCTAATACTGTCAAAATGTAGACTTTGCTGTGATGAAAAGTAGTTGTGATTCACATGGTGTAATGAATCAACATCATCAGCTTTGATCAAGAGTAATTAAATAGTGGATGATTTATAATGAGTTCAGCAGAAGAGCAGTTGTGAACTTTAGACAAGTGATTTCTATTTTTATAGATGTTTGTTAATTTACACAGTTTAACTTTGTAATGTAAGCCGTAGATCAATATACATAATGACTTTACTCAATTTACTCCTCAGTGTTTTTGACACTCACCAGTGGCATCAAGTGGATTTCCTAGCGCCTCAAAATCTGTCAGGAATGCTAACCCAGGGTAGCCCTGACTATGACAGATGGGTGTCCTCTTACACCATAAGTACAAGTATGGATGGCTACACATTCTACCCTGTGCGGAACCATGATGGTTCAGTAGTCCTTTATAGTGGAAACTCAGACAGGAACACAATTGTGTTGAATTATTTTCCACGTGTAAGTGCAGTTAATTTCTGTGTTGGACATCTACAAGCATGGCCCATGGCATCCAGTGATGCTGATTTTGTTATATATGTGCATAATTTGTTATGTTACAAGTTACTAACAAGAGTTTGATATTGTTTCTTTTTGAGGGTTAATGAATATTTGTTATATTTATTCTAGCATTGTTGTGAAGCACATGATTTGTAAAACTGAGGCATATTGCTTGACATTCAGAGTTCTGATGACTGGATGCTTCATGATATTGTTGTAGATATATTTGTCAGCACATGTTAATACTTTTTTTTTTTTTGGGTCTTGAAATGTGTAGGTCACTGTGGCAAGGTTTGTCAGGTTGTCACCTGTAACATGGGGTCCATCTGGTCCAGGCCTGAGATTGAATTACATCAGCTGTTCCCCTCTTTTATTTACTACACTTCACCCCCCAGTGCCTTTTAATGTAAGCGTTCCCACCCCTCGTCCTATTGCAACCATTTCCAATGGTCCCACACCATCTCCCCCAACGCGTTCATCTCCTGCATCAAGTGAGTACAATAGCTGTCTTGTGTTGTTATGGTAAGCAGAATGTATCTTTCATGACAGAAAAGCAAATGGCTTTAGCCTGAATTAAAAAATTTAGTTAATTATTAAGGTTATGTCATGAATGCAGACTCAAAAAGTCATTATTTTCTTTGTGAAAATAAGGGATAGTGGCAGTTTGGATACTTTATGGTGGTGTTTTATCTTGGTATTTGCATTTGGTGTATTGTTGATTGGAGGTTTTTTTCTCATCTTGTGGGATTTAACGAGTTGCATTCTTATGGCACAAAGCAACAAATGTTTATGAAATATAAAACAAGTGGAGTGAAGACTGATGATTTTGAGATGGAGAACCGGTAACTGTTTTTACTAGATTGACAACAGCCTGTTATGGTGTCTGTTTATTTTGTGTTACTCTTCTACACACAACAGCACTACTAGTTCTATTTGCTACCTTATGGTTTTGCAGGGTGCACTAAAGAGATGGGAATGAAAAACCAGAGGATTATTGAGGACACTCAGTTAAAGTCATCTTCAGAAAGTGATAATCATGGGCCTGAACTTGCAAGACTGTCTGAAGAAGAATATCAGGGATCATGGATACCAGCGTAAGCCCGTTCTTCTGACTTGCTAATTATATTGTAGCTACATACACCAAAAAATAATAGATGGCACTGATGAGCTCCCATTTACAATCATTCATTCATTATCCTTCAGCTCCTCAAGGAGCATAGGCCTTCAACAAACTCATGCCAAGAGCTCTTGTCACATGCCATCAGCTCAGTGTCTTTTCATGTCTTCTTCATCAGTTTCATTTCTGCCTCCAGTTCTCTTCTTCCTGTGTTTTTTTGTATATATGATTTTGGTATCAGCAGATTTCCCCAGTGTGTGTCCTGTTCATTACCAGCATAATCTTCTCATCTCATGTTCCACTGGTTCTTGTCTTCAGTTTCTTAATAGTTTCATAAAAGTTGAACAACGTCTGGAATGGAATTCACTGCTATACATCGGATTCATGGACTATGAAAAGGCATTTGACAGTGTAGACAGAGAATCACTTTGGAAATTGATGAGGCATTATGGAGTTCCCATGAAGATTATTAACTTAATAAGGAAGACCTATGAAGACATGACATGCAGAGTTCTTCATGAAGGACAACTTACAGAACCGTTTAGGATTAGAACGGGAGTGAGACAGGGATGACTCTTGTCTCCATTTCTTTTCTTACTAGTGATAGATTGGGTTATGAAAACATCGACATCACACAACAGAAATCTGATTAAACAGCTTGATGATCTGGATTTTGCAGGTGACTTGGCTCTTCTGTCCCATAACCATAATCAGATGCAAGAGAAAATGAAAATTCTCGATGAGAGGTCACAACAAATGGGCCTGAAAATACACAGGGAAAAGACACAGATTATGAGAATAAATGCAAGAAATGATAACAAGGTCTAACTTGAAGAAACACTACTAAAGGATGTAGAATCATACACATATCTTGGCAGTAATATAGACAGAGTTGGAGGGACAGACAATGTTATCAAAATAAGAATACGAAAAGCAAGAGGAACTTTCATTGCATTGGGGAAACATATGGAGAACAAGAGGAATCAAGTCCAACACGGAAATAAGAATCTTCAACTCAAATATTAAGTCAGTCCTATTGTGTGGCTCTGAGACATGGAGAGCAACAAAAACAACAACCAAAAAGCTACAAACTTTTATAAACGGGTGCTTGCGTAGAATAGAAGGACTGAAATGATATGACAATGTCACAAATGTGGAATTGATGACAAGAATCAGACAAGTGCCAGTGGAACAAGAGTTGAAAAGAAGATGCTGGCGATGGATAAGACAGACATTGGGGAGACCTGTTGATAGCATTACAAGGCAGTCCTTGTTCTGGAATCCACAGGGAAAGAGAGGCATAGGTAGACCCAAAAAATTCATGGAGAAGAGAACTGGATACAGAGGTGAAAATGATGAGGAAAACATGAAAAGAACTTGAGTGGATGGCACAGGACAAGAAGACTTGGCATGTGTTTGTTAAAGGCCTATGCTCCTCGGGGAGCTAAAGGGTATTGATTGATTGATGTTCCACTGGTTCTTGTGTTCAGTTTCACATTGGTGATCTTGTCATACCATTTCAATCCTTCTGTTCTACACAAGCATTCATTTGTGAAAGTCTGTATCTTCTTGTTTTGTGTGTGTGTGTTCACATTTACAGTAATGTTATATTAATTCATATTGGTGTTATCTGAAGGTAGGAGAAAGTTTACTGTGAACATTTATATTACTGGGTTATTTTAGGACTGCAGTATTGGATTTAAGAAGAGACCATAACAATTGTAAATCCTGACAGTTAGAGCTGAGTAGTCACATAATGTGCATACAGTTGTATGCAAGTGAGAATTCTTTGTGCATAGTTACAAATCAGTAGTATTAATGAAAAGGTGGTTGGCTTTGTTTATTATATTTACAAGTGGAATGACATCTGTTCCTACATATTTACAGGTTAAGTGACACCTCTCCATACATCCAAGTAGACTTCCGAGAGCCCAAGCTTTTATCTGGCATTGTGACACAAGGAGAAGGGAAAGAGAACAAATGGGTGACTGGATTCCAAGTGTATTACAGTGTTGATGGTGTGGACTTTATTCCATATTCAGAGAAGCAAGATGGAAGTGCCAGGGTTTTCAAAGCTAACGTTGATTCAGATTCACCTGTCATCAACTTCTTTGCGCAAAACATAATAGCACAGTATATCCGCATTGTGCCAGTTACCAGTCACAATGGTATTTCTCTAAGGTAATTAGTAATTTATTGTTTGTTCATTTATCATTACAGAACATTCATTATTCATTCCAAAAAGATTATCTTCATCAGAAATATATCTGTCATGATCACTGAGATGTGCAACCAGCATTTATGAGGCACTTTATGGTCTCTTTCAGATTTGATGCATTGGGCTGTAACCCTTCCAATGAAAAGGAATATGTTCCCACTCGCCCACCAATGTACACTCCAACTCCATCATCTCCAAGGGTGGGCCAAGGCAGCCCCACTCCACGAGCTTCTGGTACTAATATACCAACTGCAGGACCCTCATCTAACGTCACTCAGATTCCTCCACCAACAGGTCAGTTGCCAGAACGTCTTTGTTCTGAGTTTTTATTTATTTATTTTTAAAAATCAAATTATCCTAAGTGCACTAGCATGAAGCTGTGTAAGAACTTGTACAAATGATCAGATCTGAATTCCTGCTTCATCTGTGTTTGGTAATACTTCTTCTTCAAGTACCGTAACTAGTGGCTTAAGAGATCATGTCCATACATGCCACACCTCAGAGATGAAAAACCTGTACAAAAAATTAAAAAAAACCTGTACAAAGACCCGCAAAACCTGTACAAAGACCCGCAAAACCTGTACAAAGACTGAAAAACGTAACAAAAGAGTTTATTCATGTAAAAGTATATTCAATTAGATGGTTCTGCACCATCATAGTGACATGCGGCCTTTGCCTTTTTAAGCATGTCTTCACTTGCTATAAAACCTAAACAACAAGAGTTAGAATTTATTTTGCATTGTAGAAATGCTGTGACTGTATCATCATTTAGTCTATTTCTGCAGTCCGTGTGAATCTTTTTCATCATAGAGAAAGACCTCTCACAGTCAGCATTGCTGTGAGGCAATGTCAATAAGCGTTTCACTATGACTGCCAGACTGGGAAATCGTGTACGACCAGTGCTAGTTTTCAGGTTGATTATGTCAAGCCAGTACCTAGAAAAGCTTCTTTTTTGTCCAGCGTCAAATCTTGAAATACACTCATCAGGCAGCAAACAATAATCTTCAAATTCATCCTTTAACACCTCTTGGTCTAAATGTGGTGCAAAAGTGTTGGCCAGCTTACAGATTGCTGTATATTGAACTGTGTCTTTAAAGGCTGGATCAAGAATTTTGATATCCTTAAGGACTTCATTCTCAAATGGAAATTTATCCAATATCTTTTTCACAACAGCAACATAAAAGTTCCTCACATCTCTGAAAAATGAATTTCCCACTTGAGAACTTATATCTAACTCTTCCAGTAATGTCCTGTTGGACAGACCAACAGCAAGTGTATGGTCATCATGCTGTAGATCACGTTCAGCATACTTTAACAATCTTATATCTTTCACCTCTTTTACATATTTCATCTCTACAAATTTGACAATAAATTTTCGTAGCAGACGATCCATTTCATCCATCATACCACCTATTTGGGACTCATCTGTCTGAAACAATTTGTTAAATTCAGTCAACAGAGGTAGCACAAATTGGAGAAAACGTAGAGTCATCTGGGTCAGTGGTGATTTTAGTAACTGATGAATGTTTTTGACACGGCATGGTTTTTCCATATCGTCGTGGCTCTCGAAGTATGAAGATAGAGCAGAATATTGATTTAAAATTCTGTCCACTACTTTCTGCAAAGAAAGCCAGCGAGTCTGGCAGTGCTTTAGTATGTCTAGTGCATCCACTCCTGTAAACAGTTGAAACTCTCTGTATGATTTTTTCCGTTTTGAGCTATGCTCAAAATGATAGAAGATATCTATCAAAAGGTCATCAACAGGAATAGTCAGCTGCTTTATACCCTCCTTGGCACAAAGATTTGCAAGGTGGCAAATACACCCTATACTAAACACATCAGGGTTCTTGCTCTTGATTCGTGTTAGTACAAAGTTTGATTTGCCAACCATTACATTGCAGTTGTCACTTGCAAAACCTATACAGTTAATCCATGGGATTTGTAAGTCGCTGAACACAGCATCAATATCACTGAAAATAGCTTCACTGGTTCCACCAGTACCGACCGGCATGCCCAGCAACCTGGTTCTAGGTCCTATGCCATCTTCAAATACCCTCACCATTATAGCTAAACGCTTGTCAGTTTTTCTATCATTTGACTCATCGATCATCAAGGAGAAAGGTGTCTTCCTGCATAATTTGATGACTGGCTCCGTTGCAGATGGAGCCAAGCAGTTTTTAATAATGGCTGTTGTTTTGGTTCGCTTGCATTTGAAACGTTTGGCAATAGCACTGTCCGGAAACATCTCAGCTGATAAGTCTGAAAAATGGTCAGCTATAGAAGCAGCTATGTTGTGTTGAGCAATAAAATTTGCAAATAAAACTTCAGCCCTCGTTATTTTATCATCTTCTTGTTGAGGCTGAGTAAAGAAGGCCTTGATAGAACTTCCGTTCTTCAGCTGATAGTTCCTTTCATGCAGTTTTGTTTTGAAATGCTCCCTCACATCGTGTAAGCCAGATGCCATCACTTTAATATCTCTATTGCATATTCTACAGTATGCATGTGAAGAGCCTAATTTGGATGTCTCAATAATCCCAGGGAATGTAGTTGTCCAGTCAGATTGAAACTTCCCACGACGTTGATCTTCTTCTAACCTCCTTTTTTTAAAGTTAGGCTCAGCCATGCTGTTAGATGGATGCAATATTTCCTGCTAGACAGAAAAAAAAATATTAATGTGAAAAAGTAAATATAAATATTAATAATCAATTTGAAAAATATAATTATTTGTAATTTTAATATTATATAATGAAATAGAATCTTGGAAAAAAATTAATACAATTTATGGTTGAAATGAAGAACAGTTGCTGTGTTTTCTATAGTGCCTTATAAAAGTACAGGCCTAAAGAGACCAGTAATAAGCATTATGGGTTAGGAATCTTAAATTTAAAATCTAATAAATTTTTTGCTAAAGCTGGTAATGAAAATATAAACTAGCGCTGGCGTAATATTAGCCTGTATATTTTCTACCGAACTTCAAAAATTGGAATAGCCGTTAAAGCCCAACTGGTAGTTTTAAATAGACCTTCCCATACAAATTTTAGTGTCAATCAAACATTGATAGTAGGCTAATTAATTATTTAATAATTATAAATCATTGAATGACCGTAATGATGACCACCAAAGGCAAAATAACATTGTTTTTTAAAGAAACGAAATTAAAACTAAGAAGAGAAGTAGGCTAACTCCAAATAAACTTTTCTCTGATCTGTAAATTTTCCACGCTATTGTGGTTTTTTTTTCTTTTCAGTTTCATAATTTGGTAATATCGGAATGACGTTCGCCGAATGCTCCGCGTGTATTTTCGTACCATTTAGATTTAGGGTTAACCCTAGCTGTAACCCTAATTATAACTCTAAATGGTACGAAAATACATGCGGAGCATTCGGCGACCGTCATTACGTTATTAGGCTACCCATAATTTGTAGGCTATTGTATTATTTTTCAAATTTACATTTCTTACGCACTTTCTACAAGTTTTAGTGAAATCAAATAATATGTAGTGGTATCAGCCTTTTTTTTTTTATCAGCCGTAAATAATCAATTATGCTAAACCTTAGGGGAAAAGAAAGCATAGGCTTAAGTTATCTGACAGTTAAATCTAACTTCATCTAAACAATGTTATTGTAATATTTTTTTAAAAATGAATTACTTACCAATCAATACTAAACTGGAAATTAATCCTAAACAATAGGCTTGACTCAAAAAAGATTTCAGTGCTGCGTAATCGTTCAAATAATCAGTAACCTCGCGCTAGCTTTAGCGAAAAATTGTGAATGAACACGCCACGCACATCCCGCGGCAATTGAAAAATAGGCAGCTTGATTTTCATTGGTTATTTTTTTTTTATCCACTTGGCTTAAAATCTCGCCGAATCTCATGACGCAAATTGTGTAGTGGCACAAGATTTATATGTATATTTAATAATTAGGCGAAAAAACCCGTACAGACCCGTGTACGGCCCGTACACATCTGAAAACGCAAACACCCCGTACAGATTATGGGTAAACCTTTAAGTGTGGCATGTATGCATGTCTCTCCACAACTTCCTCTCCAGTACAATTTATCAGTTCTGCTGTTGACTTCTTTCCATGCCACGAAGTCAAACAGTCCAGTATTTGCTCTCTTTGTCTTCCCCTATCTCTTTGTCCTTCAATCTTACCTGTTGTTACGATATATTCCAGCTTTCCTCTTCTCATAACATGCCCAAAAAAGTGGATTGCTTCTTTCTAACTTGTGAAATAAGTTTCCTTTGCGCGTTAGCCTCTTTCAGGACATCCTCATTACTCTTCTTGGCTGTCCATGGTATTTTTAACATTCTTCTGTAAAACCACTTCTCTGTTGCCTCTAGTGCCTTCCCTATTTGTTTACTAATTGTCCATGATTCACTCCCATATGTCAGGATTGGTTCTATATAACAATGAAGAACTCTCTTTCTTACTTCTAATGACAAAGAATTGTTGCATAAAATACTCTTCATTTTATAGAATGCTGCTTTTGTTTGAGCTATTCTGCTCTTCACTTCTGAGATGCATCTTCCATCCGTTGTTATTAATGTACCCAGATATTTTAATTTATTGACTTGTTTTAAAACGGTTCATTTACTTTGATAGTGCATTCTGGGGAAGCACTTTTCTTTGAGACAACCATTACTTCTGTCTTTTTGCTATTAAGGCTGAGGCCTTTATTTTCACTTTCTATCACTACTGCGTCAAACATTTCCTGCAGCTCCTTTTCACTTTTTGCTATTAAGACTGTATCATCAGCATATATCAAGTTGTTTATATTATGTCCACTGAATGATATTCCTGGCATGTCATCTAGAGATCTCATTACATTTTCACTGTACAGATTGAACAGATACGGTGACAGCACACATCCCTGCCTGACACCCTTTTTTACTTGCAGAAACGTTCCTATTTGGCTGCTAATTCTTACAGCTGCTGTTTGTTGCCAGTACGTGTTCTTTATCATCCTCTAGTCTTTTCCATCAGTGTTGATGCTTTCTAACATTTTGATAATTTTCTCATGTTTCACTTTGTCAAATGCATTAGTGTAATCTATAAAGCACAAGTACAGACCTGTCTTCACCTCTAAGGCTCTTTCTATTAATGTTCTTATAATATATATATATATAGCATTGTTTGTGCATTTACCTTCTACAAATCCACTATGTTCATCACTGATTTCTGGTTTAATTTTATTTCTCACTCTTCTCATGATAATTGGTAATAATATTTTGGACACATGACTCATAAGACTAATGGTGCGATGTTCTTCACATTCCATGGCTCCAGGTTTCTTTGACAAAGCTATGAATATGGATTTTAGCAGATCATCAGGTATTTGACCTCTGTTGTAGATATAATTTAAGAGTTTTGTTATCACTTCTTCTCCAAATTCTCCCAAAGCTTCCATTTACTCTACTGTTACATTATCTGGTCCAGGAGCTTTGTTTTTCTTCATGTGGCACATGGCATCCTCTACCTCTGCCACAAGTAATACATGTATGTTTAAAAACAAAAGTACACCTATTAATGGATCACAGTAGAAACCTCAAACACTAGATGTGGTCTAGCAGGTGTTCAGTTACAGTCTATTTTACACAGTTTGTGAGAAGGTTCCAATATTCAGAAATTTCTTTTATTGGCTTGTACTAGAGTTGTAAATAATTACTGAACATCAGCCATGTTTATGCACTGTTGTTCTTTAACACTAAATGTAATGAAAAGTTGAACATATGTGTGTATTTTAGTGTGCCTGATTCCCATGGGTGTGAGCAGTTATTACCTGGTGAGGGATGAGCAGCTGTCATCATCATCCTCTTTGGATGGTAACCATAAGGCTTCAGATGGAAGGATATACAACAGCCAGTCTCCCACTTCTGGTGGGTCTTGGATTCCTGGGTGAGGAATGTTGCAATGATTTGTGTCAGATGTTTGTTTGACATCCTATTTTTGATGTTTCTCCTAATAGCACCAACTGAATTATGGTATACAGTTAGGTTTTCTCCCTAATGGCCGTCATTTATTTATTAAGAAATGTATGAGTTTTGCTGTTTTATACCAGGAATGAGGCTTATATGGGATGACAGGTTCAATGAAACTTTTGGCAGATCTTGTGAGAGCTGAAGAATCCCTTGAATAATACATCTGCAGCAAAAAGTATCTTGATTTGATCAGTTGAAATCAAAAGGTGTAAAGAACATAGGCTAAAGAAAAATTGAGATCAAACATATCACTAGGATTATTTGCAGTGTTGGAGTTTATTGACTTTGTTTATTCTTATTAAACCCACAACACTTCAAACTATGTTTGCTTCTGTTAGGCCTGATACTGAACCGTGGATAATGGTGAACTTCTGGGAGCCTAAACTGGTGTCTGGAGTGGTGACGCAAGGTAGTCCAGATTCTCCTCGTTGGGTTGAGCAGTATTATGTTTACCTGAGCTTGGATGGGAAAAATTTCAGTCCATATACAGAATATGATGGTGATAAAACACCACATCTCTTCACTGGAAACACAGACAGCAGCACACCTGTCAGAAATCTTTTCAGTCGTAACATCATCGCACAGTATGTGAAGATTGTTCCTGTCACGGCCTCTTCAAATGGTGTAGGTCTTAGATTTACTGTTGTTGGCTGCACACCGAATGTTCCACCTCAGCTTACACCAACACCCCCTTCATCATCAGGGTCCACAGCAACACCAGGGACAGGAACAACTGGCGTACCTTCAAAACCAAGCAGTAAGTCAATTCTTCCATTTTGTTCAGTACATAGTGAATGCATTGGAGGGCAAATATTTTGTTCGTAGGGTAATTTCTCTTGATAATTATCTATTTAAGCATGTAGTTTGTCTATTTGTTCATAAACATGTATAAAATGTGCCGTTATTGGTTGTTTTTGTTGGTCTCAAAGAAATTATTTTGACAAAAAGTAATCGTGCCTTTTTTATTTTTTCAGCTTGCGATGTTCCAATGGGCTTAAGCAATCCACTGGTTATCAGTGACAGGCAACTGACTGCCTCTAGCTACCTTGATATCAATCATATTCCTTCTCGAGGCCGCGTATTTACTGAGAAAGATGGATCCTTGGCTGGGGGCTGGTCTCCTGCGTAAGTTGTTGCACCAAAGAGATAAATGTTTACAATAGTGAACCTCGTTTGCTTGCAAGAATTATTAAAATGTGTTGTTCGTCCATCATGGGTGATGAAGACCACTCTGTTCATCCAATTATTAGGAATATGTTAAGTTAGTCTATGGGTACGAAGGTGACTGATAAGCCTGATGCAAGTGTCACATGGTAGGATATTTGTTTGTGTTGGGTTCAAGAGATTATTTCTGAGGTTAGCTTAACTGTTGAGAGAGAAGTGAGGCTGTATAGACAATAGAGTCACATGTGTTAAGTTGAGGGAAAGATATGTCTCTGAAGGTTTTAATTTTGATCTCCTTCAGCCTACTGAGTGACTGACTTTGATAAGACAATCTTAACCTCCCCTCTCAGCTGTAATAGATTACTCTACACACAGTAAGCAGGTGTCACGACAAATACACACATAAACGAAGTTAATTAAAAGAAGGTAGTGTTCTGACCAACACATCAGTTATAAGGGTTTTATTTACTATTTAACTCTATCACAACACCCAATATAGAACATCAAACATACATATACATGGTGCGCCTTCCTTGCATGGAGACAAAAAAAACCCCTGCTGAAGGTTAGCACTGTACAAGAGGACAAAACCTTGGTGTATAATTTTAACCAAGCTGAAAAGAAAAAAACCAAAACCAAAGACACCTCCCAATAAGGAACACCCTTCATTAATCCCAGTGGCCACTTCTCACTCACTTTCCTATTACATTCATACCATCCTTAAAATCCAGTGAATATCATAGTCCCTTGAAGTGTGACTCTTATAACTCCCTACGCTCTTGAGTGGACAGGTGGCTCCCAGCTCAGAAAAAATGTGGTCGGCCTGGTCTGTTTTAGTACATGATTAATCCATAAGAGCGTTACGAATCTAAAGTGATATCAATTCTGGTCCGAATGTAGATATATCCAATTTTACTCTTGGGGGTATGCCCCATGGGGAAATAGACACAGAAAAGCTGCATCAGAGCACTCTGATATGATATCTTCTTGCACTTCAGGGGCGGGCGAGGAACAGGCTTCAGTTCCCGCACGCTTTTCTTTTACTATCCACAGACTGGTTGAAGCAAAACGGTTGGTTAGTGTGAGGACCGTTGATGGATGATCTAGGTGAGGTAGTTCTTCGAGGATCAATGGTACTTGATTTACTAGTATTTTTGGATGCGTCGCTATGCATAATTAACTTATTTTAAATCTCATGACTAGCAACGCTTGAAGCAAAGTATAGTTTCCAATCTAACTTGCTACTGCTATAATGATTGAGTTTGTTTAATTTACTTGCGTAGTGAAACACACAAAATGGATTATAATTTGAATCACCTTTATGCTACCACTTTGAATAATTTCTAACATAGAAAATTATCGTTCTTACCGGTTGCCTAGAAATAAACTCCACGAATTGTTAACACTAAAAATCCGTTAGTAGGGAGTTAGCGTCTTCGCGCTAGTGGATCCAGGAGCTGACTGATAAATGAAAGTTAAAGGCAATAGTTTTTATATTGGTTAGAGTGTTTGATCATGGTTGGGGTCTTCCACTCCTGTAAAGATAAAAGAAATTACAATTGCATACATAGAATACAGGAGACCGAGAATTTGCCCAGATGAAAGAGATGATACGTAATAGTGAGTCCGAGATGCTGCAATTTTTCTCATTAACAAAAGATTCTCCGGCCAGCTAGCGATTTCCTCGTGGATGCCTCGAACTAAGAGATCAAAGGAGTACTGGGAGACTCACATCTTTCCTGGAGTTCGCTTCAAAGGGTTTTGATCTAATTGCTGCTTTGTACACGTGGCTGGCGTGTTGCTAGCAGTCTAATATTATTGAGTGATAGCTGAACTCGCGTGCATGAGAAAATAATTCACATACCAGAAGTTTTCTGTTATGAATGACAGGTGTGAGAGTAAACGTAAACAGTTTGTAAGCCAATGTTTACAGAAAGGGGGTGGGGAATAATGGGCGAACTACAGATGACCTGCCAGGTAGACTAGGAGTATAACAACTAGCAAATCAGAGAATAGACCACTGTAAACTATTTACATCATCTGTGACAGCAGGCCTGGAAAGATCTCGGACAGTGTTGGCAGGGAATGTTTGCTTCATGTGAGGGTTTTATTACACGGTCTTTTCTAGCTTGTCTCCGCTGTTCCGCTACTGCTTTTCGGGATGATTCGCATGCTACTGCACCTTTACAAAGAGATGTGAGCCAAGCGGTTTGGTCTTGCGCAGCAGCTTCCCATGTGTCAGAGTTTATGTCAAAGGTTTTCAGTGAAGTCTTAAGCGTGTCTTTGAAGCGCTGCTTTTGGCCACCGTGGGAGCATTTACCCTTCTGCATCTCACCATAAAAGAATATCTTTGGCAGTCGATGGTCTGGCATGTGGACTACATGACCTGCCCAGCGAATCTGTGACTGCATCAGAATAATATCAATGCTAGGGATACCAGTTCTGCCAAGAACGGTGGTATCAGGGATCTTTCTTGCCATTTGATGTTCATTACCTTTCTGAGGCAGACTGTATGGAAGTGGTTTACGTGGCGCCTGTATATAGTCCATGTTTCACATGCATAAAGCAGCACTGGAAGCACCGCAGCTCTGTACACCTTCAGCTTTGTCTGTAGACTAATGCCACTTTGATGCCAAACGTTGGTGTATAGTCTGCTAAATGTGCTGCTGGCTTTGGAGATCCTGGTGCTCACCTCATCATCAATCACGATGTTCCGGGATAGTGTGCTACCAAAGTATGTGAATCTGTTCACAACTTTTAGTTTCTCACCATTTACCTTGATGATTGGCTCAGTATAAATTGTGCCAGTAGCTGGTTAGTACATGATTTCTGTTTTCTCCATGTTGATGGTAAGCCCAAAGTTGGAACAGGCTTCGGAGAATCTATTCACACTATTCTGCAGATCAGCCTCTAAGCCAGCATTGAGAGCACAATCGTCAGCAAACAGAAGATCTCTGATGGTGTGTGATTTGACCTTGGTTTTTGCTTGAAGCCTCCTAAGGTTAAACAATTTTCCATCAATACGATATCTTCTTCTTCTTCTTCGTACACTCTCAGACATCCACTTGAATGTTCTCAAAGAAAGCAGTAGTCAGTTTGAGGCTATTTGAATCCCCGTAAAGCTTTTCCACAAAAGGAGCTGGCGTCGGCCATATGCACTTTCTCTGTACCACATATAAGGGGCAACTTTGACAGCTTTTTTTCTGCACCAGTGCTTAAGGTCAGAAAGACACCCCCACCTCCATTTTCTGTTGCATTTGTTGCTGATCCATCTGTGTATGCATGGGTCCAGGTGTTGCGTGGATAATGTTTCTCTATGTATTTTGTTGCTATGGATTTTCTATCTGTTGCAGTTTGGCTCTTTTTACTTTCAATTCCTGGAATGTTTTCCATCATTTTAGGGAAACGATTTTGTTTCCAAACTGGAAGCTTGTGTGCAGTGTAGATGGGTTTAACAGTGGATATTTCATCTATGGATACTGCTCTCATTTGTGGTTTGGTTGATTCTACAAAATTACTTCGTTTGAGTCTTTGCCTTCTAAGAGCATTTATTCTATGGCACGATATCTGATGTCGATTCTTGTGTCCCTGTCTCTGAAAGCATCAGTCAGCATAGCAGAAAACATGATACTGAACAGAGTCGGTGCAAGTACACACCCTTGTTTAACTCCATTTGAGACGGGGAAAGGATCCGATAGCTCACCGTTGTCCTGAACTGTAGCCTGCATTCCATCATGCAGTTGCTGCACTATTGTGATAAATTTCTTTGGGCAGCCGTATTTTGCAATGATCTTCCATAGACCCTCTCTACTGACCGTGTCAAACGCCTTTGTCAAGTCGATGAAAGCTGTGTACAGGTCACAGTGCTGTTCTTGGCATTTTTCTTGTAGCTGTCTTGCAGCGAACACCATATTGGTAGTTCCACGTTCTTTCCGGAATCTACACTGACTTTCAGGTAGAAGACCTTTGTCAAGATGAGCCGTAAGGCGATTCAGAAGGATTCTGGTGAATATCTTTCCTGTGATTGATATTAGAGAGATGCCTCGATGATTGTTACAGTCTTGCCGATTATCTATACGTTTATGCAGATGTATAATTGATGCATCTTTGAGATCGTGTGGGATGGTTTCACTCTGCCACATTTGTTGGAAGATCATGTGAAGTTTCTCTATCAGAACTGTACCGCCATCTTTATAGACCTCAACAGGAATTGAATCGGCGCCGGGGGCCTTTCCACTAGAAAGTTGACGAATAGCTTTTTTAAGTTTCCTCCACGGTTGGTATATCATGTAGTGCTTCATTTATAGGAATTTGAGGCAGGCGGTTGATGGCTTCGTAAGGAGAGAACAAGAAAGTATTCAGTGAGGTACTGGAAGATGAGACAGGTCTGTTTTTCAGAGCTGGCATTTGCTGATGATGTTGCCCTGATCTTTTTGCTACAAGGGGCTTGACATAAGTCTTGGGCCTGACCATGAAGGAGTCACAGGAGGAAGATGAAACTTGGCACATTTAAAGTTCATCATATTTGCACTGAATGTGTGAAGTACGCGTTTGTTTCTTCAATGGGTTTTCCCGCTACGGTGCACGGCGCAATGTACCCTATTGACTGGATCTGCTGCTCCAAAGATTTGACAAAACAATGGAAAAGAAGGAGGCCAGAGTTGCCTGATGTTTCAGGGAAAAACACCCACAGAAATACACAGGGAGATGGAACCAGTGTTTCGTGATTCTTGTCCTTCATATACTTCGGTAAAAAACTGGTGTCAACAGTTTAAGTGCGGCCGCTCAAATGTTGCTGATCTGCCAAGATCTGGTAGACCAGCCTCAGAGTGCAACGATGAAAATGCAACAAGAGTGAAGAAAATCATTGACCAGGATCAAAAAATGACAATTGTGGAGATAGCTAGTAGAGTAAAAATGAATGAAAGAACAGTTTATAGAATTTTACACAACAGACTGAACATGAGAAAAGTGTGTGCACGAGGGATAACACGCACTCAAAATCTTCCCTTGCTTCAAGACAACGCGTCCTCTCACAAAGCAGCCAACGATTTGAATATTGAAATTCTTCCACACCCACCATATTCTCCAGATTTGGCTCCATCAGACTTTTTTCTATTCCCAAATCTTAAAAAACAGCTAAAAGGAAATCATTTTGACAGCGATGAAGAGGTTATACTGGCATGTGATGACTGGTTTAGTTTGAAAAATAGGGTGTTCTACTCCCAAGGTCTTTTCAAGGTCAAGCAGAGATGGCAGAAGTGTGTCAATTCAGACGGTGGCTATATTGAAAAGGAATAAACACTATACAAAATTTCAGCTCTCTGTGACATGTTCTTCATGGTCAGGCCCAAGACTTATGTCAATCCCCTTGTATTAAGGCTAAGGCCTTTATTTTCACTTTCTATCACTACTGCATCAACCATTTCCTGCAGCTCCTTTTCACTTTTTGCTATTAAGACTGTCATAAGCAGCTCTAAAACAAAATCCATGGTGATATCACAAGAAGAAAGAAGACATCAGATTAAGCTGGGAGAACAGGTCCTGGAGCAGGTCGACCACTTCAAATATCTCTGAGCTATTATAGACCAAAAGGGAGGCATCAAAGAAGAGTTGGCCACTCAAAAAGGAGCAGCTGGGAGACTTTTTCAGGCCATAAATCGAGGATTCCTCAGCAAGAGAGAGGTTGGTAAGAAAACGAAGATGGTTGTATACCGCTCCACCTATGTCCCAGTCTTGACATATGGATGCAAGTCATGGGCAATGACTACAACCCACAAAAGCCAGATCCAAACCTCAGAAATGAGGTATCTGAGGAAGGTGGTTGAAGTAACAAGAAGAGACATGGTCCGCAACCAGATGATACGTCAAGGCCTAAAATCCCACCCCCTGCAGACCCAAGTAGAACAGTGCCAACTAAGATGGTTTGGCCATGTCTGCAGAATGGAGAAGATCGGCTACCACGACAAGCATGGGAAACAAAGAGCCAGGGATCCAGACCCCCAGGATGACCCAGAGTCCGCTGGGAGGACAACATTAGAAAATCTTTGAAGGACCGAGGACTAGAATGGAACCAGGCCAGGAGGAAGACAGCCGATAGGATAGTCTGGCGCTCTCTCTTCCAAACCTCTACACCTCACGGTAGAAGAGGAACGACTAAGTAAGTAAGTAAGTAGGTTGATGACTTCGTCGTTAATAGATGATGGCTGGTTCAGAATATTATTAAAATGTTCTACCCAGCGTTGGAGAATTTTTTCCTTGTCTGTAATTAGTGTTTTTCCATCTTTAAGGAGGGGAAATTATCCTGATGATATTAGACCATAGACCGCTTTGAGTGCATGGTAAACATTTTTCAAGTCATGGCAAAGCCTTGTAGCTCATCTGCTTTATTACTCAGCCATGAGTCCCACATCTGGCGTAGTTTATGTTGGACGATTCTATGCATGTTGTTGAAATCGTCTTTCTTGGATGTAGATTTTGGATCATTTAAATACGCTTTATGGAGATGGTGTTTCTCAGCCAACATCTTCTTTATATCATATGAGTTCTCACGAAACCAGTCATTTTGTTTCTTGATGGCGGGACCCAGGACCTCTGTAGCAGTGTTGTAGATCTGCTCACTTATGGCTGCCCAATTTGTTTCTACACTTTGGCCGTCTAACGAGATAGATTTGAGATGGTCTTCTAGGGTGTCAGTAAATGACTGTTTGATTTTTATCTTCTTTAGTTTGGTGACATCCAGCCTTTTTTTAGTTTTCTTCCCCTGAGGCGCCTGGCTGGTTGGATACGAATTTTAAGTTTAGACACAATGAGGCGATGATCAGTCCAGCATTCGGCACCACACATGGACTTGGTCACCCGGACATCTTGCATGTCCTTCTTCCTAACAATTACAGCGATCCACATCATACTTTCCGATAGTGCCATTCCAGGAGTTGTTATCTGAGCCTACTCTTGCGTTAAAGTCACCAAGAATGATGAGCTTATCTGCTTTAGCAACTGATGCAATGACTGCATGCAGTTCTTCGTAAAACATATCCTTGACGTCATCCTGGTTTGTCATAGTTGGTGCATACGCGCTAATGATGGCGGCGTGTTTCCTTCCATAAAGCAGTCGGTCATTTATTCCCTTTTGGGACCCCGCTAACTTGCCGACAATTGCTGTTTTGATAGCAAATCCAACCCCAGCTTCTCGTCTTTCTTCAGTTCCTCTTGCGCTCCAATAGAATGTATAACCTGCACCCTTTTTGCAAAGTTGGCCCTCACCTGCAAGTTGAGTTTCACTCAGTGCTGCTATGTCAATGTTGCATCTGGCCAGTTCTCTCCCAATCAGGGCAGTTCGCCTCTCAGGTCTGTTTGCGTTAAATTCTTTGTCAAGGAGAGTGCGCACATTCCATGCACCTAGATTGAGGGGGAAAAAACTTTCCTTTCTTTTTCTTACGTGTCACCCGCCAAAGTAGGGTACCCACTAACCGTGGTAAGCTGGTTAGGTAATGGTGGAGCAGGCAATGTTTAGGGCACCATTTCTAGCCCCTTCCTCATGCCATGGAGGTGAGCAGTGCTTTCCTAAATAGGGCTGCTTAGTCACTCAAGGGGCTGCCGAATCCCACTGCTGCTCCGATCAGTGGAAGACGACCAAATGGCCTGAGCCACCTGTGTGTAGGTCTGCGACTACGACTGCCAGCTTACCCACACCTGCTTCTCGCCCATCGCCACAGGACTTGTTGTGAGTGGATGGATGAGTGGATGAAAGAGTGACTTGCGCAGTGATTTGGTTTAAAGTGAGGAAGAGTTGCGCAATTCGTTGACTTCACTCTCTCACCTGGGTCCATCTGAATCCAGTGGCAAGAAAAGTCAAGACGACTGGAGATGAAGTCAGGTGCAGTCGATGACCAGGGCTTTCTACGTGCCTCGCTGTGCTCCTTACGCTCCACAGCGCATTGCTGGTAATCGCCGTCATGCCTGTTGAACCAGTACAGGTGGTTTCTTCTGCGCAGTCTATCGAATCCAGTCTTCTCATGCATGGGTAGGCAGACCCTATCTCACCAAAGATTTATAACCAGTCGACTACCCTCACCTAGTTTAGCCGGACTGTCAAAGCCGTTTCCCGAGGGGTGGCCGCTGTCACATGCTGACAGCTATGAGGAGCCACAGGTGACAGCTGGATGCCAGGTTTGGACCAAAGGTGGCCAAGCTGCCCTGAAAAGGGCATGACAGCTCCTTCACCAGAGGTACTACCAATATCTGACATCCCCCCCCCCCAATTAAAATGTAATACTGGTGCAACCCCAGATAATGCTGTATATGAAAAAGTGTTTCACCTTCCTAGTTGTGTATTGATGGACATGAAAACAAGAACAGATTTCAGAAAATACTTTAAAAATATTTTCTAAATTCAATGTAACTTAAAATTGTATTGAAGATGTAAATTTTGTTGAGTTGAATATTATTCTTATCAGATAACAACCAGTATATCCAGGTAGACTTCCTGGCACCATATAAAATCTCTGGAGTAGCCACGCAAGGTCTTGCAGATGAGGAATCTTGGGTTCAGAAATACATTGTGTACTACAGCTCTGACGGAGTCAACTATCACCCTGTCCTCGACAGTTTACATGAGCCATTTGTGTTTAATGGAAATTCAGACCAGCACACACCAGTTTCCAACTTTTTTACTCCTGTAGTGGCTCGTTATGTCCAGATTCGACCAGTAGAGTTCCATAATTCCATAGGACTGAGATTTAATCTTTTTGGATGTGAGCCTCCTAGCCTAACACCAGTTCCTGTGTCACAGAGTACTCCATCAGGTAAAACTTGAATACTAGAGTTAGGTGATACACTAATGCCTTTTAAGACAATTCTTATGGTTCGTGTACATAGTAAATGTTAAGCCAAATATAGCATATTAAAATGAACAACAATTGAAAACATGATCTTAAGGTATCTGTAATGTGGGTTTGGGCATTTACAAAAAAATTCAGCATTTTTCTGTGAATAAACATTCAATTCCTTGTTGATATAGTGAAGTGATATTTTACATGTCATAAATGTGCTTATCTAGTTTTACATCTTTCAGATCACACAAATAAATATATTTTCAGCACAAGGGTGCTTGTATTGGTCACCGTGGGTCAGTAAGAGTGTTCCAGATGAAATTTCAGGAGAAACAGAGAACTTCTTCCAGCAACCACTTGTCACAAGTGCTTGTACAAAAGATTATGTAGTTGGGTCAGTGGCTTGCATAAGTGTATGAAGATGTGTGTTGTAAGAGTAAAGCAAAGATTTTCTTAGTGAAGTATCTTCTGATGAAATTAAATGAGAACAGCTTGGTTGGAGGTGAAAATAGATGAAAGTGTTATTACAGCAGATTGAGGGGGAATTTATTTTGGTTAGTGATTTATTGCTGTATTTTGAAAAGTGATTAGTTTTTGACAAACAAAAGTGACAAGAGGAATAATTTGATTGTACAAAAATATCCAATTCTCAATGTAATTTTCCATCTTACAGGATTGAATGCAGAGTTAGAGAGACAAAGGTCATGTGGGATCCAACTGATCCCCTTGTTGATTGTTCCCTGAATGATGCAGCACTAATGTGTATCACAGATACTGGTCACATATGTAAGGACTATGAGATCCGTGTACTGTGCGACGTTTGCTCAATGACAACTATACCACACTTGACACCAACAGTGCCCACACCTACTGGAAGTTATTCTGGATCAACTCTCTCACCCAGTATTGGAATCAGTGTGTCTCCTCACCATTGTGTGACTGGATGGTCTTCTTGGATCAATAAGGCTACTCCCACAGGAACACTTGGTGACTATGAAAAGTTGACAAAAGAAGAAATGGTTGAATTTTGCCCAGGTGGAAGCATCACTGAGGTTGAATGCAGAGATTCAGTTACTGGAGATGACTAT
Organism: Oreohelix idahoensis; assembly: GCA_024509875.1. Classification (NCBI taxonomy): domain Eukaryota; kingdom Metazoa; phylum Mollusca; class Gastropoda; order Stylommatophora; family Oreohelicidae; genus Oreohelix; species Oreohelix idahoensis. The sequence goes on along the minus strand of JAMPIV010008960.1, from coordinate 284,943 downwards.
TTGAGCTTAGCAGAGGCAACATGTACTATAGAAGATGGTCTGAATTGTGACAGTATGGTTGCCATTGGTGTAGACTGTCATGACTATGAGATCAGATACATGTGCGATTGTTCAGGTACGGTATTTCAATTGCATTCTAAAGTTGTCTAGTAGTATGTTCTAATACTGTGAAACATCAGTGTTTGAGAGGAGAAGCTCATGAGTTTTAGCTTTTGTGAAAAGAAATAAAAATAATTTTGTTGGATATGTCATTTAAAACTTCATTTTATTCATGACAGGCAGCGTATACATATCATGTGAGATATTAACTCTTAGTATACGAGCTCAAAAACCACGTTTTTACGAGCTAATTTCAGAGAGTACATTTTTAGACATGACTACATTTACAGATTTTGCATTAAAAAATTTATTTATAAAGATAACATAAAGTGTTATATATCAAAATGTGAAGAAATGAAACTCCTATATCATGCACTTAACTAAATTGTTCAGTTGTTTTAAACATGCATTCACCATATACAGTAATGAGTGCAGAACATTTTTAAAATTTAAAATCAAATTGTACTTATTAACGTGTAATTAATTCTGGTAAACTTCAACTCCTAAAACTACTTTTATTTTAAACTACATCCATTTTCACATAATGTAAGAAAGTTGCAGTCTTTTCTGAGCACAAATAAAGTTTTTATAACAATTTGAAATTGTGTGGTATATTTAGAAAAAGCGCACAAATATTTTAATTCTAAATTTACAGACATGACTACCATTACTGATTTTGCATTAAATACTTTATTTATAATGATAACATCAAGTGTTATATATCAAAATGTAGAGAAATGAAACTCCTTTGACATGCACCTAACTGAATGGTTCAGTGGTTTTTAACATGCATGCAACATATAGATTAATGAATGAAAAAAAACTTTTTAATGTAAAAAAATGAAAAACAATTTGTACTTATCACTATGTGTAATTAATTCTGGTAAACTTACACCCATAAAACTACTTTTATTTTAAACTACACCCATTTGCACATAATGTAGTAAAGTTGCAGTTGTTTCTGAGCACAAATAAAGTTTTTATAACAATTTGAAATTGTTTGGTAATTTAGACAAAGCGCACAAATATTTTAATCCTATATTTACAGACATGACTACCAGTACTGATTTTGCATTGAATACTTTATTTATAATGATAACATCAAGTGTTATACAAGGGGATTGACATAAGTCTTGGGCCTGACCATGAAGGAGTCACAGAAGGAAGATGAAACTTGGCACATTTAAAGTTCATCATATTTGCACTGAATGTGTGAAGTACGCATTTGTTTCTTCAATGGGTTTTCTCGCTACGGTGCACGGCGCAATGTACCCTATTGACCGGATCTGCTGCTCCAAAGATTTGACAAAACAATGGAAAAGAAGGAGGCCAGAGCTGTGATAAAATTTCGGATGTTTCAGGGAAAAACACCTACAGAAATACACAGGGAGATGGAACCAGTGTTTCTTGATTCTTGTTCTTCATATAATAATAATAATAATAATAAATTCTTTAAGCGCCAAACACGGCGCATAAGGCAGAAACCAGTGCTCTCCAGGTTGTTCGTTGTGACGCCACTCCTCTTAGCTCTTGCACATTATTTAGGCCCAACGTTCTTCCCTCTCTTATTATTGTTCTTCTGAGTGTTTCTTTTGGTCTTCCTTTTTTCCGCTTACCCTCAGGAACCCAAGTGAGCGCCTGTAGTGGTATTCTGTTGTTTTGCATTCGTAGGACATGACCGATATACTTCATATACTTCGGTAAAAAAAACTGGTGTCAACAGTTTAAGTGCGGCCGCTCAAATGTTGCTGATCTGCCAAGATCTGGTAGACCAGCCTCAGAGTGCAACGATGAAAATGCAACAAGAGTGAAGAAAATCATTGACCAGGATCGAAAAATGACAATTGTGGAGATAGCTAGTAGAGTAAAATTAAATGAAAGAACAGTTTATAGAATTTTACACAACAGACTGAACATGAGAAAAGTGTGTGCACGCTGGGTTCCGCGACTGTTAACACGTGAACCGAAGCAAACGAGGGTAAATTGCTGTCAACAGTTGCTCAAAAAGTGTCAGTCAAAAAATTTTTTGGAGACCATGGTGACAGTAGATGAGACTTGGGTACACCATTATGACCCCGAATCCAAAATTGCCAGCATGCAATGGAAAACCCCGGGCTCCCCAACACCTGTCAAGCCGAGAGCGCAGAAATCTGCAGGAAAAGTGATGCTGACTGTTTTTTTTGAGACGGCAAAGGTGTCCTTTTGAAAGATTATCTGCCTCGTGGCAACATAGTTAATGAACAGTACTATGCAGATCTTCTCACCAAACTAAGAAAGGTTGTGACCAGGAAACGAGGGATAACGCGCACTCAAAATCTTCCTTTGCTTCAAGACAACGCGCCCTCTCACAAAGCATGGCTTGTGCAGCTAGCAGCCAATGATTTGAATATTGAAATTCTTCCACACCCACCATATTCTCCAGATTTGGCTCCATCAGACTTTTTTCTATTCCCAAATCTTAAAAAACAGCTAAAAGGAAATCATTTTGACAGCGATGAAGAGGTTATACTGGCATGTGATGACTGGTTTAGTTTGAAAAATAGGGTGTTCTACTCCCAAGGTCTTTTCAAGGTCAAGCAGAGAAGGCAGAAGTGTGTCAATTCAGACGGTGGCTATATTGAAACGGAATAAACACTATACAAAATTTCAGCTCTCTGTGACATGTCCTTCATGGTCAGGCCCAAGACTTATGTCAATCCCCTTGTATATCAGAATGTAGAGAAATGAAACTCCTTTGACATGCATCTAATTGAATGGTTCAGTGGTTTTAAACATGCATGCAACATATAGATTAATGAATGAAAAAAAACTTTTTTATGTAAAAAAATTAAAAACAATTTGTACTTATCACTATGGTTAATTAATTCTGGTAAACTTCAACCCATAAAACTACTTTTATTTTAAACTACAGCCATTTTCACATAATGTAGGAAAGTTGCAGTTGTTTATGAGCACAAATAAAGTTTTTATAACAATCTGAACTTTTTTGGTATATTCAGACACAGCGCAAAAATATTTTAGCCTATATTTAGACATGACTACCGTTACTGAATTTGCATTAAATAATTTATTTATAATGATAACATAAAATGTTATGTATTACAATGTGGAGAAAAGAAACCCTTTTGACATGCACCTAACTGAAATGTTGAATGATTTTAAACATGCAACATGCCTATACAGTACAGAGTGCAGGAAAGTTTAAATATTTAAAAATTTGAAAAAGAGTTGTACTTACCCACAAAAATAATCCAATTTGAAGCCAGAAACTCCTAAAACTACTTCCATTTGAAAGTACACTCACACAATGTAGAAATGTTTCAGCTGCTCCTCCTTTTTATAAATACTATTTTTATTACAATTGAAAATTTGTTGGCACATTTTGAAGATGCACTCCAAATCTGAAAGTTTACTATATACAATGTAAATTTTCCCTTCATTCTTAAAATTAAACTACTTTGCCTCATGGTATTTGGCAAAGCAGTCATTTGGGTGAAGGTGTGGATGATCTGTGTACCCATCACAATAAAAATATGTTCTCACTCTAACTTGAGGGGTGCTACAAATGACGCACCTGCGCAGAAATGTCGATTTTTTTACAATGTGTCTGGTTCCACACAGACGGTTCAACGGACTGTTGTGTTGATTTGCATGAGGTACTCTGTGTGGGATATTCTGGATAATATCAGAAGCAATACGACTAAGTTCTGTAATTAACTCATTCTTGAACTGCAGTAGGGTCTGCTTCTTTGAATTATCTGATCTGCTGAGTGCAAACAACACAAAAGCATTCAACTGGGAAACTTCAAAAATCCAAAAGAATATTTTCTTCCACCACTTTCTGGTTCTTCTGTTGAATGTTCCATAGGTTGTTACACACTGGTCAACCTTGTCACATCCATTCATTTGTTGGTTGTAGTCATCAATCATAGCGGGTTTGTGCTTTCTTTCACCGAAACGATTTGTGATTTCTTTGGTTTCCACAGTTGCAGAACTTGACACTAGAATGCATGACTTTTTTGCCTTTTTATCTCTAAACATTACACAAAGAAATTTACTTTCTAGATCGAGAAACCATTTCATCTGGAGATGCATCAGTTGTGTAGTCTTCAACGCCTTTGGAAAATTTTTACGATTTATATTTACAGTTCCAGTAAAATACTGATTGTTGTCGGTAAGATATTGCAGCAATGCAAAACTTGTATAGTAACGATCTGCATAAATATGATGGCCTTTTCCACAAGGTTTTAGCAGTGTATCAAAGACTTTGATGGCTTGTTGGCTCTTTACATCTAGCTCAGGACTGTATGATGTATTGGCACCAAAGTAAATCAATAAATTGACAACGTAACCAGTACTACTGTCACAAAGGCCGAAGGTCTTGACATGATATTTCTTAGGCTTTGAGGCATTGAACATTGTTGCTGCTTTTGACTGACAGAGGTGATCAGCATAATCATTGACAGACACAACAAGTTGTTCCAATATTTCCTCTGTAAAAAGGGCTTTGAGGCAAAAAAGTGCTGGTGAGTCTTCGGGGACAATATCTGGATTCACACCAGGAGTCCTACCCTGAGGTGGAGCAAAGCGAAATGCATTATGAGTTGAACCCTTATCAACTTCATTCCATTCAACCTCCTGTTCAATAATATTGTTGTTCTGAAGCTCTGCATTACCAGATTCAGTAATTACCGATCTCAGCTGTGATCTAGATCTATCTTCTCTTTCGTTTTTAGGGCATTTACCTTTCCTTTTTAGCAATCCCCTACCAGTTCTATAACTAGGTCCACCTAAGGGACACGCCCCCTTGTACTCAGAATCTGCTAATGTTTCGCTAAATTCAGCATCATCTGAACTATCAGTAGGCTGGCTACTCGAAGATTCATGGCTGTCATTATCAATCCATGATTTAATAAGCTGTGATGCGTGTTCAGCTGATAATCTTTTCGATTTCAAACACAATGTGTACCGGAAATGGCACTAGAACTCTTTTTGGGAAGAAAAGTATGTAAATAATGTTAAATCTTTGGCTATTGACACAGAAACCGTCTAAACTGACTACGATCGCTCTAGAAGGCCAGCCGTAAAATGGGGAAAGTCCATCGGCCTCCTGAGAAGGCCAGCCGGATACTAAGAGTTAATGTAATGGACTTCTTGCATCCTGCTTTCATAAATGAGTAATAGGATCAAAGGTTGACATAAGTGGAATTGTTTATTTGAAAATTGAAATAGTTTACACACAGGTTAAAAATATATGTTTGAGACAGAAATGCAAGTAGATTTTTTAAGTGATATTTTGTGAGTAAGAGAAAAGAGAATATCAAATACACTTTTCAGTGACAGCAACATCAAACAGTGCACCAACTGCTGGACAGCAGTGGACTCCTACACCTGGACAAATTGGAAAAACATCCACATTGGCCCCTCCAACTCCATTTGTTGAACCGCCAGGTAAGCTTAGTTGGTATTAATTTTCAAATGTGTATCTTTTGCTGTGGCTTCTGTGATTTGGGTTAAATTGCTAGTTAGTGCTAGCAGCCATTCACTTTTATTAATTTCAGAACACCTTTACCGCACAGGAATGAAAACAATAACATATCAGATATATTTGAAACACTAGCAGTGTAAGACTTTAATAGGCTGATGGGAGTGAGACAACAGCGTTGATTTAACGAAATGAAAACAATGATCATAAAAGAAGACAATCATATAGTAAAATGTGGACACAGAAAAAAGTAATTTCTGTGAAAACTCCCTTCAAAGCAATCTGAAAGAGTAATTAAAGGAGGAAAAAAATATTACAGCTACAGTTTGATGGAATTCAGTATACTCAAAATTGTAATTTGAATCACTTAGCATTGGTGTAAAGTAATGGTAATGCATGACAAATTCTTAGACTGCAAGACAACATTTTGAAAACATTGTTGATAGAGGTATGTCGTTTTAAATTGTTTTGATCCTGCTTCATAAATTAGAGCATCTTTGTAGCATGAACATATCTGATGGCTTCCATATTTCAGGCTGGATGTGTAATTTACCCATGACTGTGGACATGCCCAACCTGTTGCCAGATAACCTGCTGTCTTCGTCAAGTTATTTTAACCCTCAGACAAAAGCCTCAGAAGGGAGACTGAACAACCAGCATTCCTCATGGGTGCCCTAGTAAGAACCTGGCATTCTTGATTTCTGACCATGATTTATAATGTTTTTACTACCTGAAAGTATTGGATGCTTTTGAGAAGTTAAATTATTGCTCAGATCATCACTGATCATAATATTAGGATAAATTGTGTAGCTAAAGATTCAATAACTTCCTGTGTTTGTGTGTTTTTATATCATTTAAACATTTTTTCAGAAGTTTATCCACATGACAGTGTAAGTGTCAGAAACTATTCTAATACTGTCAAAATGTAGACTTTGTTGTGATGAATAGTAGTTGTGATTCATATGGTGTAATGAATCAACATCATCAGCTTTGATCAAGAGTAATTAAATAGTGGATGATTTATAATGAGTTCAGCAGAAGAGCAGTTGTGAACTTGTAGACAAGTGATTTCTATTTTTATAGATGTGTGTTAATTTACACAGTTTAACTTTGTAATGTAAGCCGTAGATCAATATACATAATGACTTTACTCAATTTACTCCTCAGTGTTTTTGACACTCACCAGTGGCATCAAGTGGATTTCCTAGCGCCTCAAAATCTGTCAGGAATGCTAACCCAGGGTAGCCCTGACTATGACAGATGGGTGTCCTCTTACACCATAAGTACAAGTATGGATGGCTACACATTCTACCCTGTGCGGAACCATGATGGTTCAGTAGTCCTTTATAGTGGAAACTCAGACAGGAACACAATTGTGTTGAATTATTTTCCACGTGTAAGTGCAGTTAATTTCTGTGTTGGACATCTACAAGCATGGCCCATGGCATCCAGTGATGCTGATTTTGTTATATATGTGCATAATTTGTTATGTTACAAGTTACTAACAAGAGTTTGATATTGTTTCTTTTTGAGGGTTAATGAATATTTGTTATATTTATTCTAGCATTGTTGTGAAGCACATGATTTGTAAAACTGAGGCATATTGCTTGACATTCAGAGTTCTGATGACTGGATGCTTCATGATATTGTTGTAGATATATTTGTCAGCACATGTTAATACTTTTTTTTTTTTTTTGGGTCTTGAAATGTGTAGGTCACTGTGGCAAGGTTTGTCAGGTTGTCACCTGTAACATGGGGTCCATCTGGTCCAGGCCTGAGATTGAATTACATCAGCTGTTCCCCTCTTTTATTTACTACACTTCACCCCCCAGTGCCTTTTAATGTAAGCGTTCCCACCCCTCGTCCTATTGCAACCGCTTCCAATGGTCCCACACCATCTCCCCCAGCGCTTTCATCTCCTGCATCAAGTGAGTATAATAGCTGTCTTGTGTTGTTACGTTAAGCAGAGTGTATCTTTCATGACAAAAAAGCAAATGGCCTTAGCCTGAATTAAAAAACTGAGTTAATTATTAAGGTTATGTCATGAATGCAGACTCAAAAAGTCATTATTTTCTTTGTGAAAATAAGGGATAGTGGCAGTTTGGATACTTTATGGTGGTGTTTTATCTTGGTATTTGCATTTGGTGTATTGTTGATTGGAGGTTTTTTTCTCATCTTGTGGGATTTAACGAGTTGCATTCTTATGGCACAAAGCAACAAATGTTTATGAAATATAAAACAAGTGGAGTGAAGACTGATGATTTTGAGATGGAGAACCGGTAACTGTTTTTACTAGATTGACAACAGCCCGTTATTGTGTCTGTTTATTTTGTGTTACTCTTCTACACACAACAGTACTACTAGTTCTATTTGCTACCTTATGGTTTTGCAGGGTGCACTAAAGAGATGGGAATGAAAAACCAGAGGATTATTGAGGACACTCAGTTAAAGTCATCTTCAGAAAGTGATAATCATGGGCCTGAACTTGCAAGACTGTCTGAAGAAGAATATCAGGGATCATGGATACCAGCGTAAGCCCGTTCTTCTGACTTGCTAATTATACTGTAGCTATATACACCAAAAAATAATAGATGGCACTGATGAGCTCCCACTTACAATCATTCATTCATTATCCTTCAGCTCCTCAAGGAGCATAGGCCTTCAACAAACTCATGCCAAGAGCTCTTGTCACATGCCATCAGCTCAGTGTCTTTTCATGTCTTCTTCATCAGTTTCATTTCTGCCTCCAGTTCTCTTCTTCGTGTGTTTTTTTTGTATATATGATTTTGGTATCAGCAGGTTTCCCCAGTGTATGTCCTGTTCATTACCAGCATAATCTTCTCATCTCATGTTCCACTGGTTCTTGTCTTCAGTTTCTTAATAGTTTCATAAAAGTTGAACAACGTCTGGAATGGAATTCACCGCTATACATTGGATTCATGGACCATGAAAAGGCATTTGACGGTGTAGACAGAGAATCACTTTGGAAATTGATGAGGCATTATGGAGTTCCCATGAAGATCATTAACTTAATAAGGAAGACCTATGAAGGCATGACATGCAGAGTTCTTCATGAAGGACAACTTACAGAACCGTTTAGGATTAGAACGGGAGTGAGACAGGGATGCGTCTTGTCTCCATTTCTTTTCTTACTAGTGATAGATTGGGTTATGAAAACAGCGACATCACACAACAGAAATCTGACTAAACAGCTTGATGATCTGGATTTTGCAGATGACTTGGCTCTTCTGTCCCATAACCATAATCAGATGCAAGAGAAAATGAAAATTCTCGATGAGAGGTCACAACAAGTTGGCCTGAAAATACACAGGGAAAAGACACAGATTATGAGAATAAATGCAAGAAATGATAACAAGGTTGAACTTGAAGAAACACTACTAAAGGATGTAGAGTCATACACATATCTTGGCAGTAATATAGACAGAGTTGGAGGGACAGACAGTCATATCAAAATAAGAATACGAAAAGCAAGAGGAACTTTCATTGCATTGGGAAACATATGGAGAACAAGAGAAATCAAGTCCAACACGGAAATAAGAATCTTCAACTCAAATGTTAAGTCAGTCCTATTGTGTGGCTCTGAGACATGGAGAGCAACAAAAACAACAACCAAAAAGCTACAAACTTTTATAAACGGGTGCTTGCGTAGAATAGAAGGACTGAAATGATATGACAATGTCACAAATGTGGAATTGATGACAAGAATCAGACAAGTGCCAGTGGAACAAGAGTTGAAAAGAAGACGCTGGCGATGGATAAGACAGACATTGAGGAGACCTGTTGATAGCATTACAAGGCAGTCCTTGTTCTGGAATCCACAGGGAAAGAGAGGCATAGGTAGACCCAAAAACTCATGGAGAAGAGAACAGGATACAGAGGTGAAAATGATGAGGAAAACATGAAAAGAACTTGAGTGGATGGCACAGGACAGGAAGACTTGGCTTGTGTTTGTTGAAGGCCTATGCTCCTTGGGGAACTAAAGGGTATTGATTGATTGATTGATGTTCCACTGGTTTCACATTGTTGTGACACAAGGAGAAGGGAAAGAGAACAAATGGGTGACTGGATTCCAAGTGTATTACAGTGTTGATGGTGTGGACTTTATTCCATATTCAGAGAAGCAAGATGGAAGTGCCAGGGTTTTCAAAGCTAACGTTGATTCAGATTCACCTGTCATCAACTTCTTTGCGCAAAACATAATAGCACAGTATATCCGCATTGTGCCAGTTACCAGTCACAATGGTATTTCTCTAAGGTAATTAGTAATTTGTTGTTTGTTCATTTATCATTACAGAACAGTCATTATTCATTCCAAAAAGATTATCATCATCAGAAATATATCTGTCATGTTCACTGAGATGTACAACCAGCATTTATGAGGCACTAAATGGTCTCTTTCAGATTTGATGCATTGGGCTGTAACCCTTCCAATGAAAAGGAATATGTTCCCACTCGCCCACCAATGTACACTCCAACTCCATCATCTCCAAGGGTGGGCCAAGGCAGCCCCACTCCACGAGCTTCTGGTACTAATATACCAACTGCAGGACCCTCATCTAACGTCACTCAGATTCCTCCACCAACAGGTCAGTTGCAAGAATGTCTTTGTCTGTTCTTATTGTTTTTTATTTTTAATAATTGTTGGTTTCAACTTATCCTAAGTGCACTAGCCTGAAGCTGTGTAAGAACTTGTACAAATGATCAGATCTGAATTCCTGCTTCATCTGTGTTTGGTAATACTTCTTCAAGTACTGTGCCTAGTGGCGTAAGTGATCATGTCTCTCCACAACTTCCTCTCCAGTACAATTTATCAATTCTGCTGTTGACTTCTTTCCATGCCATGAAGTCAACCTGTCCAGTATTTGCTCTCTTTGTCTTCCCCTATCTCTTTGTCCTTTAATCTTACCTGTTGTTACGATATAGTCCAGCTTTCCTCTTCTCATAACGTGCCCAAAAAAGTGGATTGTTTCTTTCTAACTTGTGAAATAAGTTTCCTTTGCGCATTGGCCTCTTTCAGGACATCCTCATTACTCTTCTTGGCTGCATGGTATTTTTAACATTCTTCTGTAAAACCACTTCTTTGTTGCCTCTAGTGCCTTCCCTATTTGTTTACTAATTGTCCATGATTCACTCCCATATGTCAGGATTGGTTCTATATAACAAAGAAGAACTCTCTTTCTTACTTCCAATGACAAAGAATTGTTGCATAAAATACTCTTCATTTTATAGAATGCTGCTTTTGTTTGAGCTATTCTGCTCTTCACTTCTGAGATGCATCTTCCATCCATTGTTATTAATGTGCCCAGATATTTGAATTTATTGACTTGTTTTAAAACGGTTCCATTTACTTTGATAGTGTATTCTGGGGAAGCACTTTTCTTTGAGACAACCATTACTTCTGTCTTTTTGCTATTAAGGTTAAGGCCTTTATTTTCACTTTCTATCACTACTACGTCAAACATTTCCTGCAGCTCCTTTTCACTTTTTGCTATTAAGACTGTATCATCAGCATATATCAAGTTGTTTATATTATGTCCACTGAATGATATTCCTGGCATGTCATCTAGAGATCTCATTATATTTTCACTGTACAGATTGAACAGAAATGGTGACAGCACACATCCCTGCCTGACACCCTTATTTACTTGCAGAAACGTTCCTATTTGGCTGCTAATTCTTACAGCTGCTGTTTGTTGCCAGTACGTGTTCTTTATTATCCTCAAGTCTTTTCCATCAGTGTTGATGCTTTCTAACATTTTGATAATTTCCTCATGTTTCACTTTGTCAAATGCATTAGTGTAATCTATAAAGCACAAGTACAGACCTGTCTTCACCTCTAAGGCTCTTTCTATTAATGTTCTTATAATATATATATATATATATATATATATATATATATATATATATATATATATATATATATATATATAGCATTGTTTGTGCATTTACCTTCTACAAATCCACTATGTTCATCACTGATTTCTGGTTTAATTTTATTTCTCACTCTTCTCATGATAATTGGTAATAATATTTTGGACACATGACTCATAAGACTAATGGTGCGATGTTCTTCACATTCCATGGCTCCAGGTTTCTCTGACAAAGCTATGAATATGGATTTTAGCAGATCATCAGGTATTTGACCACTGTTGTAGATATAATTTAAGAGTTTTGTTATCACTTCTTCTCCAAATTTTCCCAAAGCTTCCATTTACTCTACTGTTACATTATCTGGTCCAGGAGCTTTGTCTTTCTTCATGTGGCACATGGCATCCTCTACCTCTGCCACAAGTAATACATGTATGTTTAAAAACAAAAGTACACCTATTAATGGATCACAGTAGAAACCTCAAACACTAGATGTGGTCTAGCAGGTGTTCAGTTACAGTCTATTTTACACAGTTTGTGAGAAGGTTCCAATATTCAGAAATTTCTTTTATTGGCTTGTACTAGAGTTGTAAATAATTACTGAACATCAGCCATGTTTATGCCCTGTTGTTCCTTTTCTTTTTTTTCCACTGTCATTTCTTATTTTTCTCTGGTGTTACGAAGTGGATTTAGGACTAGAGGCTGCCTACCTATAGTGACAAGACTCTAGTGGAAAGAAAGTTTAAAGAAGATAGATTTACATGAAAAAATAACAGTGGTTGTGGAAGATGAGACTATTGGCGCCAAGGGCAATAATCTAGATAGACTTTTCCCTTGCCACTTTGTGACTTATTGTTATGCTATAATCTCATCACCTCTAACTACCAAGACTGGGATAAGGTTTAATTACATTAACACCACAAGCACCACTATACAGACAACATATAGATCATGTATAGTTTAAATAGAGTGACTGATCCAGACTAAAGTTTTAAATAGGTTTATTTACATATCAAAAATTCAAACATATCAAAAATCAAATAAGTGCGAGTTCGCACACCTGGAAAGAACACACAAAATTCAAGTACAGTGATTAAGTAAGGTAACCCCACAGTCGCCCTCCCCTCAACCTGTAAGGAAGAAAGGTAAGTAATACAACAATCGGATAATTGGGATCTCTAACATTTAGATCCACCTTACTATAAATCAGCTGATAAGTAAATACCACTATCTAACTACTACTACTGTCTGTCTGTCTGCAGACGTCACTAATCTGAAATGTCTACCCAGCTTCTCCGCTTTAGACAAATCACCCTTCTCTGGCTGACACAATGTCCACAAAAACAGAACTCTTCTATCATCTCCTACACAACCTATCGACGAATTTGCTGAGTTCTCTCTAAGTTCATTGTCTGTAAGACGCTCCTGGTTTCTACTACTCTTCTCCACTACTCTCCTTCTCTCTATCTAGTGCAATTCAGAGGTATTTTTGCCCTCTTTCCTCTGACTGCTGTTGTAGCTGCTAACTTGGTTGGTAGACTGGTTTCCTTGACTGGGACTATCTTCTGCACTACCAGTGACGAATCTGAATTTACAGGCCCGGTTACCCCTCTCTTGGGTTTTGAACAGTCGGTTTTATTATAACCGCTTTACACGACACCTCTAGGCCCTGCGCCTAGGTTCAGTGTGTGTGTATATGAATGTAGAACTCTGTGCTGGTTAAGAAACCCGTTCTCTTCTGAAGAAGGCTTCGCCTCCTGCTCCCTGTTCTCTCTTGGGTACAAAACAAACTTTTGCACCAGTGACCAACGCGTCACCACTCCACTTTCTTTTCTGGCTCTGCCGACTCTTCTTCTCCTGAGAAGACCGATGAACTTCTGGCAAGCTATAGGACCCACCTGTCGCCCTAGCTGCCCGCCGTGAAAATATTTGTTGTGGACCAACCAATAACAAAAGATATAAATCACACATCAAATTTTCCATATCCTCAACACTTAACTCTCAAATCTTTAACACTTAAGTCTCAAGCTCTAACACTTAACTCCCAACTCTTTAACCTCTAACTCTCAATCTTCAATACAGCTCCCATGCTCTATTATCGCCTCAGCGATTCGTAAATATGCCTACCCCTTCAACCGTCATAACATTTCCACTACTGAATGAACCAGTTGCCGGTAAAATTCCTGGCCCTACTTATTTAACAATGATCGAGGTGTTTCCTCGCTAAACCACATTACAATAGACTTCACTTACTTACTTACTTAGTCGTGCCCCTTCTACCGCGAGGTGTAGAGGTTTGGAAGAGAGAGCGCCAGACCATTCTATCAGCTGTCTTCTTCCTGGCCTGGTTCCATTCTAGTCCTCGGTCCTTCAAAGATTGTCTAATGTTGTCCTCCCAGCGGACTCTGGGTCGTCCTGGAGGTCTGGAAATTCCCTGGCTCCTACTTATGTTTCCATGCGAGGTGTTTCCTGCTAAAACCCATTCATTACAAAACCATAGACTTCACCCGAGACAATACTCTCCCGTCTCCATGAATTCACCATTATAAACATATGTCTATTAGATTAGGACAAATTACAATCCCAACCAGACCCGTACCTGCTGACTTCAAAACGGTATGGTTTACCCACACAGAGCAAAATACACAATTACCTATGTTCTAACAGAACTGTTAAAGTCACTCATACCTATATAACAGCATTACCCAAATTAGCCCGCTGGTAATTTACACACACTTAATTAAAGAACAATTAATTACTCCCATAAATACCTAGCGTATATATACTCTGCTAACATTAAAAATCCAATATGGGGAAATCTTCACCCACATGCCGGGAATATTATTTTACACCCGATTTCCGATAACGATATATATAGTTAGATCTCTAAAGGCACTGAAATCCTATCTTACAAATGCATACAGCGCTATCTCCCCTTTCTCCTTCCGTTATCAAAATTAACCCCTCTAGAAAAGTACACAGCACGCGCTCAGGTACCCCCTCTCCAAATCCTCGAAAATCACAATGAAATTACGTGCATCGTATCTCAAAATTTTGATATTTAGCATCTCAAATCTGTAAGCTTTCCTTATCTCATAAAAAGAGTGAATGCACTCTGACAATATTATTTAGATAAGCGGGTAACTAATGGCATGTCTGTTACGAAATATAATTAATTTCACGAGCGTGTTTTTACACTGCAATATTTATAATTCACAAATCCAGGAAAAAGTAACTACCCATGTCTTGTGACAAATAACAGTAATACCCCAATTAATACGAGCAGCTACTCTGAGAAAATTATCAAAATTCCCTACTTCCTTTTCACAAAATACCTACATGCGCTCCCTAGTTATTATCAGTTCTAAAAATAGCATTGATGGCTCTACTTCTATGAATAACCACGATACAACTCTGCTAAAATCTTACAAACTATCTTAGCTAAATTAACTAGATATTTACCAAAGTAGACTATCTGCTAGAGCAATCTGACTTCGTATATGCCATGCCGGCATAGATTTCCACGGCAAGAAGTAGTTGGATTTAAAATCTGAGAGACCTTTTGCTTTTTTTTTTTTTTTTTCTTGCGTCTGATTATTTTGCTGTAATACCCTGTTCAACCAAAACCCATTGAAGGGTTACAAACGGTTTTATTGGGGTATATAGGGTGTTATCGTCTTCGTTGGTATCTCGTTCGTAGTCCTGGAGGTGACTGGTCCTGAAAAGGACCACTAGCTGGCTGTCTGTATTCCTCTTTGTCCGTTTGTGGTGCCGTGTTGCGCTCGTGGTGTTTTTTATGTCCTGCCTGACTATCTGGCTTGTTTGGTTTTGTGTGTTTCTACGCTCCTAGTTTCTTTTGCTTTTGTCTTCTTGCTCTCCTGTATCTGTGACAGTGCTTTTTCAATTATCGTTGGTAGTAGCTTTTCTAGCGTTTCTTCGATGATTTCTTCTACTGTTTGGTTGTTCGTTTTAGTTTCTCGCGTGCTGTTTGATGATATTTCCTCAATGGCTATTCTTTCTGCTTCTATTCTTTTGAGTATTCTTGTGTTTTCTTCTGTCAGCTCTGTCAGCTTCTTGACATCTGCTTCAACTTGCTGCTGGATTCTTTTCATTTCTTCCATCATGTGTTTTATGTTCTGCATACCTATTGCATCTTCTCCACTGTCGGTTGATTCTTCGGGGGCCTGCTTGCTTCTGTTTTCAATCTGCAGTTTCATTTTCAATTGTTTGACTTCAGCGGTCAGCTGGTGTAACTGACGTCTATCAATCGTGCGTTGTTTTTCTGCAACATCCGCAGCCACTCTGTGTTTTGCCTCCTTGAAGGGGATGTTTTTGGAAACCGCTTCCTTCAGGATGCTCTTTGTTTCCTGGAATCTCGGGCAGCCTCGGTATCTAGCCCCGTGGTTTCCGAGGCAGTTTGCACAGGTGCGGTTTGAGTTTACTGCTTTGTAGTTGTGGTCCTCCTTCGCCTTGGGACAGTCGCGATATAGGTGGCCACCTGCACAATATCGACAGACTGCATCTCTCCTGCGCGTTTTCTTTGTGTGTGAGAACTGCTGGCAGTTGGAGCACTGCATCACCGGAGGGATATATGCCTCTGTCCTCTTTGATGTCTCTTTGAGTGTCAGTCTTTCAGGTCTTGTCTCTCCTTCAATAGTAACTACCACCAGATTGGTATCTTTTCCATTCCATGTCCTTAACCTCTCGACCTGTATGACCTGGGCACCTGTGTTTTCAGTCTGTAGGCAACCCTGGACTTCGCTAGCGGACCATTTTGTGTCCACCCCTCTTAGCACCAATTTCTTTGTTGTCTTGCTGGTCTCCATCATTACTTTTATCTGGCGAGGCAGCATGACTTCTTTCGGTCCGGCCTCCAGTTCTGCCATCAGTGAAGTTGTCTTATCATCCTTGTTGTTGAGCGAAAGCACGACTCCCTTTTCGTGCCTCCGTACTTTAGAGACGCCTCTCCTGCCAGTTATTGACTCGAGGATGCAGATCACTTTGTCATCTGGTAGGGCCCTGAGTGAAGCCTCACCTCCCGACATCTGCGTGATCTTAACGCACCTCTCAATCGCATCTGTGTCGCCGGCATCGTGTGGTGGTGTCTTCTGTGTTTGGCGTAGCTTCTCTGAGGTAGGCAGGGTTTCTGCTGACGATCCGGGTACGTGTAGTGGTGGCCCCTGGGTTTTAGTCTCCTGTAGTCTTTTCTCTCTTCTTTCCAGCATCTGACTTATCGGTTCTAACGCTTCAATCTTGTCTTCATCTTCTGACATCTGTTCTATCTGCTCTAACGCTCTCATCATGTAGTCATATTCTGGGTCTTCATCATCAAGGTCGGAACCGTTTGCTTCTGCTCCCTTCTCTGCCTCGTAAGGAGTCGGGCCCCTCAGGCTTTCTGTCGGGTCGATACACGTCGCAGCTAACTCCGTCGTCGTGTCAAGAGTTGGAGAAGGATCGGTCCCGGCACGAGTACTTGGGGCAGTCTGGCTCTCTGGCTGTCTGTCTTTGTTGCTTGTGGCTTTGTTATTCCCCTGGCTGTTCTGCGCTGGTGGGCTGGTGTAAACGTTCCTCTTTTTTGCGTGTGGTTTATTTCGGGTCATGTTGATGATAACGCGATCTTTTTTCGAATAGTGGCGTCCTGAGAAGGACGTTGGTGTCTTGTTCGCTGATCTGCTCGGTTGACGCTGTGCTGCAAACCCTATTAACTCGCTTATTTATTCCAAAAATGTAGGCCGACCCACGCCAACGCGTGAGTCATGACTTGGCTTTGTTTCTATAACGGGTCAATCTCTGAACCAACCAACGTGCCGGGAATTCTAAAAATAGCCCGCGGTCATTATCTAAATTTAGAACTTAAGACCGAACAAAAAATTCCGTTGCTATTCTGTTCCACGCGCTTAAACCTCCCCCCATCCCCAACTGTTGCGTTGCGTAGAGGCGGGTTTGCGTGGACTTTCCCCCGTCTGATTTACCCTTCCTAATTATTACGGCGCGCTCACTGTTAGAGAAACTAAAATGCTAAGCCATTCTGGTTAATGATCTCGATTTTCTTAATGGAAAAGCAAACTGGTGCAAATCTAGAAGTTAAACCTACCATCCCTTCTAGAAACCGTAATTAATAATCTACACGAAAAGTCCAAACACTATTATTATACAAAGAGAAAAAAAACGAATAAGATAAAAAAAATCCCACCGTAATCCTTCCCTGAAAAAACGTAAATAAATGCAAGAAGAAGAGACATGGGTGGATTCCATGTAATCCCTCCTACAAAAACGTAATTAAATGCAAAAAATAAGAGACATGGGGGCCTGTTGCAAATCCAATCACATTAACTCCTCACATTACCCCCCTCTTCAAGTTCGTGGTACACGATCTAATTTAATGTGATCTTTGTATTTCCAGACTGGCCCCTATATAAGTCTACAGATCTGCCTGTCAGTCCTGAAGTCTCATGGTCACGACTGGTGATTTCCACCTGGCGACTACAACTCCCAGAGTTGTCCTGCGACCTTCTTCTTTTACGTTTCCTCCTTCTTCTTCTTGAACAAACTCCCATGTTCCGGTGAAAGAGTTGATCTCTCTTCGGACTTGTGCCATCCAGTGGTGGGTCTGAACCTTCCCTGGCTATGTCCGTTAAAAGGCTGTCTTGGTCTGCTGACCTGACCGACTGGCTTTGTGGTGGTCTGGCGATGGCGACTACCTGGCTGCGCCTCAGCGGGTTTGAGACCGCTGGTATAAGGCGATGAAGATGCGAACTATCTGGTGCTTCCAGCATAGATTCTCCGATCGCTTCACTCCCCTCTGGTTTGCCTAGAGGCTGCGTAGAGGCTGCTCCTTTCTCTACCCTCTCACCAGGGGTTTTCACTGGGTTGCGCCTGACCTCAGCGACATCCGTTTCCCCTACTAAGCAGAACGCATCTGGTGGTACGTTTTTGCTTCTTGCCTCTGTGCAAGAGCCGCTTTCTGTAAGCGAGCTGGTAGCGGGATGGGGCCCATCTCCGTTTACAGGCAAACGGTTTCTCAGAACACTGTCCTCCTCCATCTGAGTAAAGTGCTGGTTGGATGGGGCTCCAGGGCTTGTTGGAAACATATGTTCGCTCGATTCGCTGTCTTCTGCCCTATGAAGATTGCGCTGGTCGTGTACATACGTTCTACCACTCTTGTCAGTATGTTCCTCACTCACAGGAGGTAATACCATCGGGGGCCTAATTCCCGACAACAAAGAAGGTAGTTCCAAAATCAAAGGCGTCGCCGCTGTTTGGCCATTCGGCTTAACAGGGCTGTCAGAGGGATACGCCTCTGCAAAAACCATTCCACTATCCTTGGAGGTCTTTAACCTCTCCATCTCAAGGCATGGTTGGTTGAGCTCTCGTGGGGCTCCGTGAATCAGGGACACTCCCTTTTCACTTCTCTGGCTTGTAGTAGGCCCCCTTGCACCAGCAAGGATCGGGGCTGGGGGGTTTCCCAAAACTAAATATGGGGCCCCCAAGATGAAGTCATAAGCTGGCTGTTCCATTACAGCAGCTTTGATTGTGCCACGCACAAACCTGCACTCCACCTTAATATTGGCTATCTGCAACCGCTGTGAGGTCCCTCCCCTCAAAACTCCACCAATATCAACCTTTTCCTTAGTCATCTGGCCTGGTTGTACCAAATGTCGGGCGACTATACTCGGGTAAGTAAGCCCGCTGTCAAATAAACAAGTGGTAGCAGTTCCATTCACTACTGCTGGTCCACTGTTACAGAACAACTTCTCTGATTTGAAGGGTTCCCACTTGTTCCCTTTTTTCACTCTCACCGGCCTTAAACAAGCAGCATGGTGAGTGGGTGGTTTATTTACACACCGAGAAGTCCAGTGAGAAGTGGTACGGCAATTCCAGCAGTACCTGTCGTTCTCTCCCCTGTTTCTAGCGGGTTCATGAGACGTTGTCGCCTGTGCTCTGTTATGCGGTTGGGGGCGCATGTTATGACTGGGATGGGGCTCCTTGCGAGACGGCCCCTGCTGCTGATGAGCAGAAGAAGAAGACGACTGCGATGCTGATGCTCCTTTGTCCGGTGCTGGCAGGTCTGGGTGTTTTCGTTTCTGACCCAGTACTTCGGCCTGTGCCGTCTGGAACCTTTCAGCAAAAAGAATGATCTGGTCCAGTTGCTGGGCGCCTTGCTCTGCCAGATACCTCCTCAAGTCGGGAAACATGTTTGCTTTCACTTGTTCGCACATGACAAGCTCTTCGAGTCCTTCAAAAGTTTTTGCCAGACCCGACAATTCTCTCCAACGAGTGAGATAATTCCTCAGCCTTTCTGCGAACTGGGGAAAACTTTCTCCGGCCTGCTCTCCCTGAACATAGCTTGGCATTTCCGGGGGGTCCACTGGAACCTGTGCAACAAAGCGTTCCGTAGTGCCTCAAAGTTATGTTGGTCGTCAATCAGCATCTTGTTGTAGACGTCGTACGCATGACCTTTTAGGGACTGCGATAATTTGAGACACCACAAACTCTCATCCAACCCGTATGCCTTTGCCATCCGTTCGAATTTTTCCAAACATGTATCAATTTTCTCATTCCCGTTAGGGAAAGAGTCCATTGGAAAATTAATAGCCGCCATCCGGGGGCCTCCGTTTCCTGAGGTGTCTGTCACCCCTGCTCTGGGAGAATCTCCATTCGCTGAACTGCCCTCCGACGCTCTACCTTGCAGTTCCAGAGAACGCATGGCAAGTTCATGCTGTCTCTCTGCTTCTCTCTCTCCTCTGCCTGTCGGGCCTTTTCCTCTGCCTCCATTTTACGCAGGTCCATCTCGGCCAGTCGGGCCCTCTCTTCTTTCTCTGCTTCCAATTTACACAGGTCCATCTCGGCCAGTCGGGCCCTCTCTTCTTTCTCTGTCTGCCGGTCCTGTTCCCTCATAATGTAAGCCTTAGTCTCGGCCTCATCCATCCCCATGTCTTTAGCTGCCTCCCTCCATGCAGCAAGTAACTTGACCAATTCAGCCATCTTACCTGACAAATCTGCAGTAATTCTCACAAAGAGGGGAAATGCCAAAAAGAACAAGAAAAATTTACCGTTATCTACTCAGCACTACTCCCTGTGTAACCTCTGTCCCAAAACCCGAACTCAGATTAGCACCAAGTCTGAATACTAACTGCAACCTGAAAAATTTTTTGGTTAGGCAGCTACTTAAAAACCCGAATTTACCTTCCTGTTAAGAGGGAAAAAAAGTTCCAGTACCATCAATTTCCTCTAATAATCAAACTAACAACAGCTACAATCTGACTGCACCCTGTAGAAAACTTCCTGTGGAAAAAAACTATTAGCTGGATCAGTCTTAATATAGCTCAGTCTAGGGGATATTATAAAGAAATCTATTTCCCGAACTTCCTACAGAGACAATTTATGAATGTAGATACAATCACAGAATTGATCCCAACAAAGATGATCCACCTGAAAACATACCTTTCTGTTTGTCTACTATTTATTTACTGTTTACAGGCCTCGAGTTTCCCTTCCTTATATGTTATAAATGTTTATACAATACCAGAAACCTACCCTCTGTTCTATACTACTGTTCTTAAGTCTTCTATCATTTACTAGACACAGTATCAAGGTCTTTGTCTTGTGTGGACTGACATATACTGTATAATAGGGGAACGACAGAAGTGATTGCGTCATTAATAAGGCTTAGCTGCCCATTGTAAACTTCCGGTGTTGTCTTGTATTTTGCACTAATGACCGGTCAGTAAAGCATCTTTTATTGGGGATGCCTAGCTGGCCGGGAGGATAGTGTGATTCGCTTGTACAGCTAGGTGGTGTTGTCGTACGGAAGGTCCGGGGTTCGAATCCTGGGTAAGCCACTCACGTCTGTTGTTTAGTGTTCTACTTCTTTATTTCTTACGAGTGCCTAAAAACATACCTTTCTGTTTGTCTAATATTTATTGATCCACCGGATGAACGCCACCACTTTGTCACGAAGTGGATTTAGGACTAGAGGCTGCCTACCTATAGTGACAAGACTCTAGTGGAAAGAAAGTTTAAAGAAGATAGATTTACATGAAAAAATAACAGTGGTTGTGGAAGATGAGACTATTGGCGCCAAGGGCAAGAATCTAGATAGACTTTTCCCTTGCCACTTTGTGACGTATTGTTATGCTATAATCTCATCACCTCTAACTACCAAGACTGGGATAAGGTTTAATTACATTAACACCACAAGCACCACTATACAGACAACATATAGATCATGTATAGTTTAAATAGAGTGACTGATCCAGACTAAAGTTTTAAATAGGTTTATTTACATATCAAAAATTCAAACATATCAAAAATCAAATAAGTGTGAGTTCACACACCTGGAAAGAACACACAAAATTCAAGTACAGTGATCACACAGTCGCCCTCCCCTCAACCTGTAAGGAAGAAAGGTAAGTAATACAACAATCGGATAATTGGGATCTCTAACATTCAGATCCACCTTACTATAAATCAGCTGATAAATAAATACCACTATCTAACTACTACTACTGTCTGTCTGTCTGCAGACGTCACTAATCTGAAATGTCTACCCAGCTTATCCGCTTTAGACAAATCACCCTTCTCTGGCTGACACAATGTCCACGAAAACAGAACTCTTCTATCATCTCCTACACAACCTATCGACGAATTTGCTGAGTTCTCTCTAAGTTCAGTGTCTGTAAGACGCTCCTGGTTTCTACTACTCTTCTCCACTACTCTCCTTCTCTCTATCTAGTGCAATTCAGAGGTATTTTTGCCCTCTTTCCTCTGACTGCTGTTGTAGCTGCTAACTTGGTTGGTAGACTGGTTTCCTTGACTGGGACTATCTTCTGCACTACCAGTGACGAATCTGAATTTACAGGCCCGGTTACCCCTCTCTTGGGTTTGAACCGGCGGTTTTATTATGACCGCTTTACATGACATCTCTAGGCCCTGCGCCTAGGTTCAATGTGTGTGTATATGAACGTAGAACTCTGGGCTGGTTAAGAAACCCGTTCTCTTCTGAAGAAGGCTTCGCCTCCTGCTCCATGTTCTCTCTTGGGTACAAAACAAACTTTTGCACCAGTGACCAACGCGTCACCACTCCACTTTCTTTTCTGGCTCTGCCGACTCTTCTTCTCCTGAGAAGACCGACGAACTTCTGGCAAGCTATAGGACCCACCTGTCGCCCTAGCTGCCCGCCGTGAAAATATTTGCTGTGGACCAACCAATAACAAAAGATATAAATCACACATCAAATTTTCCATATCCTTAACACTTAAGTCTCAAGCTCTAACACTTAACTCCCAACTCTTTAACACTTAAGTCTTAATCTTGAACACTTAAGTTTCAAATCTTTAACACCTAACTCTCAATCTTTAACCACTTAAGTCTCAAATCTTTAACACTTAACTTCCAACTCTTTAACCTCTAACTCTCAATCTTCAATACAGCTCCCATGCTCTATTATCGCCTCAGCGATTCGTAAATATGCCTACCCCTTCAACCGTCATAATATTTCCACTACTGAATGAACCGGTTGCCGGTAAAATTCCTGGCCCTACTTATTTAACAATGATCGAGGTGTTTCCTCGCTAAACCACATTACAATAGACTTCACCCGAGACAATACTCTCCCGTCTCCATGAATTCACCATTATAAACATATGTCTATTAGATTAGGACAAATTACAATCCCAACCAGACCCGTACCTGCTGACTTCAAAACGGTATGGTTTACCCACACAGAGCAAAATACACAATTACCTATGTTCTAACAGAACTGTTAAAGTCACTCATACCTATATAACAGCGTTACCCAAATTAGCCCGCTGGTAATTTACACACACTTAAAGAACAATTAATTACTCCCATAAATACCTAGCGTATATAAACTCTGCTAACATTAAAAATCCAATATGGGGAAATCTTCACCCACATGCCGGGAATATTATTTTACACCCGATTTCCGATAACGATATATATAGTTAGATCTCTAAAGGCACTGAAATCCTATCTTACAAATGCATACAGCGCTATCTCCCCTTTCTCCTTCCGTTATCAAAATTAACCCCTCTAGAAAAATACACAGCACGCGCTCAGGTACCCCTTCTCCAAATCCTCGAAAATCACAATGAAATTACGTGCATCGTATCTCAAAATTTTGATATTTAGCATCTCAAATCTGTAAGCTTTCCTTATCTCATAAAAAGAGTGAATGCACTCTGACAATATTATTTAGATAAGCGGGAAACTAATGGCATGTCTGTTACGAAATATAATTAATTTCACGAGCGTGTTTTTACACTGCAATATTTATAATTCACAAATCCAGGAAAAAGTAACTACCCCTGCTTGTGACAAATAACAGTAATACCCCAATTAATACGAGCAGCTACTCTGAGAAAACTATCAAAATTCCCTACTACCTATTCACAAAATACCTGCATGCCTCCCTAGTTATTATCAGTTCTAAAAATAGCATTGATGGCTCTACTTCTATGAATAACCACGATACAACTCTGCTAAAATCTTACAAACTATCTTAGCTAAATTAACTAGATATTTACCAAAGTAGACTATCTGCTAGAGCAATCTGACTTCGTATATGCCATGCCGGCATAGATTTCCACGGCAAGAAGTAGTTGGATTTAAAATCTGAGAGACCTTTTGCGTTATTAACTCGCTTATTTATTCAAAAAATGTAGGCCGACCCACGCCAACGCGTGAGTCATGACTTGGCTTTGTTTCTATAACGGGTCAATCTCTGAACCAACCAACGTGCCGGGAATTCTAAAAATAGCCCGCGGTCATTATCTAAATTTAGAACTTAAGACCGAACGAAAAATTCCGTTGCTATTCTGTTCCATGCGCTTAAACCTCCCCCCATCCCCAACTGTTGCGTTGCGTAGAGGCGGGTTTGCGTGGACTTTCCCCCGTCTGATTTACCCTTCCTAATTATTACGGCGCGCTCACTGTTAGAGAAACTAAAATGCTAAGCCATTCTGGTTAATGATCTCGATTTTCTTAATGGAAAAGCAAACTGGTGCAAATCTAGAAGTTAAACCTACCATCCCTTCTAGAAACCGTAATTAATAATCTACACGAAAAGTCCAAACACTATTATTATACAAAGAGAAAGGAAAAACGAATAAGATAAAAAAAATACCACCATAATCCTTCCCTGAAAAAACGTAAATAAATGCAAGAAGAAGAGACATGGGGTGGATTCCATGTAATCCCTCCTACAAAAACGTAATTAAATGCAAAAAATAAGAGACATGGGGCCTGTTGCAAATCCAATCACATTAACTCCTCACATCTGGATTCTGCATGACTGCTGCATAAAAATTTCTAAATATTACTGTAAGTTAAAAAAATGGCTTTGTCATTCATCTTTAACACTAAATGTAATGAAAAGTTGAACATATGTGTGTATTTTAGTGTGCCTGATTCCCATGGGTGTGAGCAGTTATTACCTGGTGAGGGATGAGCAGCTGTCATCATCCTCCTCTTTGGACGGTAACCATAAGGCTTCAGATGGAAGGATATACAACAGCCAATCTCCCACTTCTGGTGGGTCTTGGATTCCTGGGTGAGGAATGTTGCAATGATTTGTGTCAGATGTTTGTTTGACATTCTATTTTTGATGTTTCTCCTAATAGCACCAACTGAATTATGGTATACAGTGAGGTTTTCTCCCTTATGGCCGTCATTCATTTATTAAGAAATGTATGAGTTTTGCTGTTTTATACCAGGAATGAGGCTTATATGGGATGACAGGTTCACTGAAACTTTTGGCAGATCTTGTGAGAGCTGAAGAATTCCTTGAATAATACATCTGCAGCAAAAAGTATCTTGATTTGATCAGTTGAAATCAAAAGGTGTAAAGAACATAGGCTAAAGAAAAATTGAGATCAAACATATCACTAGGATTATTTGCGGTGTTGGAGTTTATTTGTTTATTGACTTTGTTTATTCTTATTAAACCCACAACACTTCAAACTATGTTTGCTTCTGTTAGGCCTGACACTGAACCGTGGATAATGGTGAACTTCTGGGAGCCTAAACTGGTGTCTGGAGTGGTGACTCAAGGTAGTCCAGATTCTCCTCGTTGGGTTGAGCAGTATTATGTTTACCTGAGCTTGGATGGGAAAAATTTCAGTCCATATACAGAATATGATGGTGATAAAACACCACATCTCTTCACTGGAAACACAGACAGCAGCACACCTGTCAGAAATCTTTTCAGTCGTAACATCATTGCACAGTATGTGAAAATTGTTCCTGTCATGGCCTCTTCAAATGGTGTAGGTCTTAGATTTACTGTTGTTGGCTGCACACCGAATGTTCCACCTCAGCTTACACCAACACCCCCTTCATCATCAGGGTCCACAGCAACACCAGGGACAGGAACAACTGGCGTACCTTCAAAACCAAGCAGTAAGACAATTATTCCATTTTGTTCAGTACATAGTGAATGCATTGGAGGGCAAATATTTTGTTCGTAGGGTCCTTTATCTTTATAATTATCTATTTAAGCATGTAGTTTGTCTATTTGTTCATAAACGTGTATAAAATGTGGCGTTATTGGTTGTTTTTGTTGGTCTCATAGAAATTATTTTGACAAAAAGGAATCGTGCCTTTTTTATTTTTTCAGCTTGCGATGTTCCAATGGGCTTAAGCAATCCACTGGTTAT
Organism: Oreohelix idahoensis; assembly: GCA_024509875.1. Classification (NCBI taxonomy): domain Eukaryota; kingdom Metazoa; phylum Mollusca; class Gastropoda; order Stylommatophora; family Oreohelicidae; genus Oreohelix; species Oreohelix idahoensis. Next base: position 258,792 of record JAMPIV010008960.1, on the reverse strand, counting down.
CAGTGACAGGCAACTGACTGCCTCTAGCTACCTTGATATCAATCATATTCCTTCTCGAGGCCGCATATTTACTGAGAAAGATGGATCCTTGGCTGGGGGCTGGTCTCCTATGTAAGTTGTTGTGCCAAAGAGATAAATGTTTACAATAGTGAACCTCGTTTGCTTGCAAGAATTATTAAAATGTGATGTTCGTCCATCATGGGTGATGAAGACCACTCTGTTCATCCAATTATTAGGAATATGTTAAGTTAGTCTATGGGTACGAAGGTGACTGATGAGCCCGATGCGAGTGTCACATGGTAGGATATTTGTTTGTGTTGGGTTCAAGAGGTTATTTCTGAGGTTAGCTTAATTGTTGAGAGAGAAGTGAGGCTGTATAGACAATAGAGTCACATGTGTTAAGTTGAGGGAAAGATATATCTCTGAAGGTTTTAATTTTGATCTCCTTCAGCCTACTGAGTGACTGACTTTGATAAGACAATCTTAACCTCCCCTCTCAGCTGTAATAGATTACTCTACACACAGTAAGCAGGTGTCAAGACAAATACACACACAAACGAAGTTAATTAAAAGAAGGTGGTGTTCTGACCAACACATCAATTATAAGGGTTTTATTTACTATTTAACTCTATCACAACACCGAATATAGAACATCAAACATACATATGCATGGTGCGCCTTCCTTGCATGGAGACAAAAAAAAAAACCCTGCTGAAGGTTAGCACTGTACAAGAGGACAAAACCTTGGTGTATAATATTAACCAAGCTGAAAAGAAAAAACCAAAACCAAAGACACCTCTCAATAAGGAACACCCTTCATTAATCCCAGTGGCCACTTCTCACTCACTTTCCTATTACATTCATACCATCCTTAATATCCAGTGAATATCATAGTCCCTTGAAGTGTGACTCTTATAACTCCCTACGCTCTCGAGTGGACAGGTGGCTCTCAGCTCAGAAACAATGTGGTCGGCCTGGTCTGTTTTAGTATACGATTAATCCATAAGAGCGTTACGAATCTAAAGTGATATCAATTCTGGTCCGAATGTAGATATATCCAATTTTACTCCTGGGGGTATGCCCCATGGGGAAATAGACACAGAAAAGCTACACCAGAGCACTCTGATGTGATATCTTCTTGCACTTCAGGGGCGGGCGAGGAACAGTCTTCAGTTCCCGCACGCTTTTATTTTACTATCCACAGACTGGTTGAAGCAAAACGGTTGGTTAGTGTGAGAACCGTTGATGGATGATCTAGGCGAGGTGGTTCTTCGAGGATCAATGGTACTTGATTTACTAATATTTTTGGATGCGTCGCTATCATAATTAACTTATTTTAAATCTCATGACTAGCAACGCTTGAAGCAAAGTATAGTTTCCAATCTAACTTGCTACTGCTATAATGATTGAGTTTGTTTAATTTACTTGCGTAGTGAAACACATGAAGTGGATTATAATTTGAATCACCTTTATGCTACCACTTTGAATAATTTCTAACATAGAAAATTATCATTCTTACCGGTTGCCTAGAAATAAACTCCACGAATTGTTAACAATAAAAATCCGTTAGTAGGGAGTTAGCGTCTTCGCGCTAGGGGATCCAGGAGCTGACTGATAAATGAAAGTTAAAGGCAATAGTTTTTATATTGGATAGAGTGTTTGATCATGGTTGGGATCTTCCACTCCTGTAAAGATAAAAGAAATTACAATTGCGTACATAGAATACAGGAGACCGAGAGTTTGCCCAGATGAAAGAGATGATACGTAATAGTGAGTCCGAGATGCTGCAATTTTTCTCATTAACAAAAGATTCTCCGGCCAGCTAGCGATTTCCTCGTGGATGCCTCAAACTAAGAGATCAAAGGAGTACTGGGAGACTCACATCTTCCCTGGAGTTCGCTTCAAAGGGTTTTGATCTAATTGCTGCTTTGTACACGTGGCTGGCATGTTGCTAGCAGTCTAATATTATTGAGTGATAGCTTAACTCGCGTGCATGAGAAAAGAATTCACGTACCAGAAGTTTTCTGTTATGAATGACAGGTGTGAGAGTAAACGTAAACAGTTTGTGAGCCAATGTTTACAGAAAGGGGGCGGGGAATAACGGGCGAACTACAGATGACCTGCCAGGTAGACTAGGAGTATAACAACTAGCAAATCAGAGAATAGACCACTGTAAACTATTTACATCATCTGTGACAGCGGGCCTGGAAAGATCTCGGACAGTGTCGGCAGGGAATGTTTGCTTCATGTGAGGGTTTTATTACACGGTCTTTTCTAGCTTGTCTCCGCTGTTCCGCTACTGCTTTTCAGGATGATTTGCATGCCACTGCACCTTTACAAAGAGATGTGAGCCAAGCGGTTTGGTCTTGCGCAGCAGCTTCCCATGTGTCAGGGTTTATGTCAAAGGTTTTCAGTGAAGTCTTAAGCGTGTCTTTGAAGCGCTTCTTTTGGCCACCGTGGGAACGTTTACCCTTCTGCATCTCACCATAAAAGAATATCTTTGGCAGTCGATGGTCTGGCATGTGGACTACATGACCTGCCCAGCAAATCTGTCACTGCATCAGAATAGTATTAATGCTAGGGATACCAGTTGTGTCAAGAACAGTGGTATCGGGGATCTTGTCTTGCCATTTGATGTTCATTACCTTTCTGAGGCAGACTGTATGGAAGTGGTTTACGTTGCGCCTGTATACAGTCCATGTTTCACATGCATAAAGCAGCACTGGAAGCACCGCAGCTCTGTACACCTTCAGCTTTGTCTGTAGACTAATGCCACTTCGATGCCAAACGTTGGTGTATAGTCTGCCAAATGTGCTGCTGGCTTTGGAGATCCTGGTGCTCACCTCATCATCAATCACAATGTTCCGGGATAGTGTGCTACCAAGGTATGTGAATCTGTTCACAACTTTCAGTTTCTCACCATTTACCTTGATGATTAGCTCAGTATAAATTGTGCCAGTAGCTGGTTAGTACATGATTTCTGTTTTCTCCATGTTGATGGTAAGCCCAAAGTTGGAACAGGCTTCGGAGAATCTATCCACACTTTTCTGCAGATCAGCCTCTGAGTCAGCATTGAGAGCACAATCATCAGCAAACAGAAGATCTCTGATGGTGTGTGATTTGACCTTGGTTTTTGCTTGAAGCCTCCTAAGGTTAAACAATTTTCCATCAATACGATATCTTCTTCTTCTTCTTCTTCGTATACTCTCAGACATCCACTTGAATGTTCTCAAAGAAAGCAGTAGTCAGTTTGAGGCTATTTGAATCCCCGTAAAGCTTTTCCACAAAAGGTTAAACAATTTTCCATCAATACGATATCTGATGTCGATTCTTGTGTCCCTGTCTCTGAAAGCATCAGTCAGCATAGCAGAAAACATGATACTGAACAGAGTCGGTGCAAGTACACACCCTTGTTTAACTCCATTTGAGACGGGGAAAGGTTCCGATAGCTCACCGTTGTCCTGAACTGTAGCCTGCATTCCATCATGCAGTTGCTGCACTATTGTGATAAATTTCTTTGGGCAGCCGTATTTTGCAATGATCTTCCATAGACCCTCTCTACTGACCGTGTCAAACGCCTGTGTCAAGTCAATGAAAGCTGTGTACAGGTCACAGTGCTGTTTTTGGCATTTTTCTTGTAGCTGTCTTGCAGCGAACACCATATCGCCACGTTCTTTCCGGAATCTACACTGACTTTCAGGTAGGACACCTTTGTCAAGATGAGCCAAGGCGATTCAGAAGGATTCTGGTGAATATCTTCCCTGCGATTGATAATAGAGAGATGCCTCGATGATTGTTACAGTCTTGCCGATTATCTATACGTTTATGCAGATGTATAATTGACGCATCTTTGAGATCGCGTGGGATGGTTTCACTCTGCCACATTTGTTGGAAGATCATGTGAAGTTTCTCTATCAGAACTGTACCGCCATCTTTATAGACCTCAACAGGAATTGAATCGGCGCCGGGGGCTTGGTGTTGAACTTTGCTACACTAGAAATCCAGGTCCCGGAATAGCTTTTTTGTTCAAGTTTCCTCCCACAATAGGTTTCCAAAAAGTAGGGTATAATACAGCCTTGTTTAACATGTAGTGTAAACTTCATTTTTATTTGTTCTAGGAACAACATCTTGAGTCAGCGCTTTGTTATATTCACATATTTTGTGGAAAACTTTGTAAGTATCTTCCACAATGATGGGCGGTGAACTATCAAAGGCTTTTTGAAAGTATAATTCAGTGAGGTACTGGAAGATGAGACAATACAGGTCGTTTTTGCAGAGCTAATTGACGCATCTTTGAGATTGCTGATGATGTTGCCCATTTGTTGATCATTTTTTCTCTCTATCAGAACTATTAGAAAGTTGACGAATAGCTTTTTTAAGTTTCCTCCACGGTTGGTATATCATGTAGTGCTTCATTTATAGGAATTTGAGGCAGGCGGTTGATGGCTTCGTAAGGAGAGAACAAGAAAGTATTCAGTGAGGTACTGGAAGATGAGACAGGTCTGTTTTTCAGAGCTGGCATTTGCTGATGATGTTGCCCTGATCTTTTTGCTATTAAGGCTAAGGTCTTTATTTTCACTTTCTATCACTACTGCATCAACCATTTCCTGCAGCTCCTTTTCACTTTTTGCTATTAAGACTGCCATAAGCAGCTCTAAAACAAAATCCATGGTGATATCACAAGAAGAAAGAAGACATCAGATTAAGCTGGGAGAACAGGTCCTGGAGCAGGGCGACCACTTTAAATACTTCGGAGCTATTATAGACCGAAAGGGAGGCATCAAAGAAGAGTTGGCCACTCGAAAAGGAGCAGCTGGGAGACTTTTTCAGGCCATAAATCGAGGATTCCTCAGCAAGAGAGAGGTTGGTAAGAAAACGAAGATGGCTGTATACTGCTCCACCCAGAGCCGGATTAACGTAGTAGCACAAGTAGCATATGCTACGGGCCCCGCGCTTTTAGGGGCCCCGCGCCAATAAATATGTACATAATTTTTTGGTCGTCTTCTAATACGAACGTTGATGGGAAGGAGCAAAGCTCCTGACCGGGTTGGAAGGAAAGTCCACTGACCTCCCAGCCTCGCAATGACATGTCATTGGGCCAAAAGAGCTGGAAAGCTCGAGTGCCGCTGGTTAGAGAGAAGAAAAAAAAATACGAGCGTTAAACCAATGATCTTGTGATTTATGCCATCTTTAGCGCCTTTTCATTTGGTGTCACGAAATTGTGAGAGAAAGAGCATAAGAGGGTGACTTAGTGTGACTCTTTATTATTTTAATCTTAACTGTTTGTGGACGGAAGCCATTTAAGTGGCGTTGAAAATTTGGTCACGTTTGGACGGAAGCCAATTTTTTGGCTCTAGGCGACTGCCCCTCTAATTTTGTTTCGTTCTTTGTGAAATGAATTTGCATTAAAAATAAGAGCTAGAATTTAGGAAACGGAAACTTCCTGTTTTAATTGAGGTATACGGCGTTCTCGCACTCTCTTTCGATCTTGATTAAAATTTCTTGATTTGTAAGGTTAGAAAACTAAAAAAATGAGCAGTAGACACAGAGATATTGGACGTAATTATGCTTCTGGAAGTGAAAAACGTAAAGCGAAGGAAGAAAAAGAAAGAAGAGATCAACTTGTGATATCAAAAACACGTAAGCTGAAAGAATATTTTGATGTTCATGGTGGTGGTACTCTAACCGCTGAAGCTGGAAGTACAGGAACAACTAGTACTAGTGCAGGCTGTGCAGCAGAAAACATACAGCAAAACCCAGTATACAATGTGTCTGAATGTGAAAGAATAAGTGAAACGAAGAAGTACTCTAATGATATTGGTGACTGGCCGAACAATATAGATGACTGTGAGCGTGAATATTGCATATCCAAGGGAAGTGAAATATGTCAACATGTTGATAGTACCTTCTCTTCATCCGTGCGATTGTATGACACTGAAACGAAAATTCGATACTGTCAGAAGTCTTATTTTACACATATTCATAAACTTACAAACAAGCAACATGCAAGAAAATGGTTATGCTATTCAGAAAGTAAAGGGCGCCTATTCTGTTTCCCATGCAAGCTTATGAGTTCAGAATGTTCATCAAAGTTTACTGTGGAAGGGTTTAATGACTGGAAAAATGCAAGCAATCTATTGCGTCGACATGAAGAAAGCTCCTCACATAGACAAGCTTTAATTTCACTGTTGATGCGTAAAAACAAAGGTGAACGTGTCGATTCCCATCTTGTGAAACAAATGGACATTCAAGAAAAGTATTGGCACAAACTTCTAGAGCGAATAATTGAAGTTGTGAAGTTTTTTAGCAGAACGAGGCCTTTCATTTCGTGGCAGTGATGAAATTGTTGGATACCTTTATAACAGGAATTACTTAGGGTTGTTAGAATTACTGGCCAAGTTTGACCCTTTTCTGGCAGAGCATATAAGTACTCATGCAAACAAAGGATTTGGACATACATCATATCTATCTAAAATAACGTGTGAGGAATTTATCAATCTGATTGGATCCAGCATACTGGATCACATTCTCTGTGAAGTGAAGAAATACAAGTATTATTCCATTTCATTGGATTCTACTCCAGATATATCTAATATGGACCAGTTGACTTTGACTCTGCGCTAGGTTTTGCCATCTGAACCAGTTGAAAGATTTGTGACATTTTTGGATATGGAAGGTCATAGTGCTGAACAGCTTACTAAAAGTCTACTTAATTTTTTAAAGGCAAATTAAAAATGTATGTGTTCAAATATGTTTGTGTTGTTTTATTGTTTTTTTTTTAAATATAGGGCCCCTTTCTTAACATATGCTACAGGCCCCGCACTAGCTTAATCCGGCCCTGGCTCCACCTATGTCCCAGTCTTGACATATGGATGCAAGTCATGGGCAATGACTACAACCCACAAAAGCCAGATCCAAACCTCAGAAATGAGGTATCGGAGGAAGGTGGTTGAAGTAACAAAAAGAGACATGGTCCGCAACCAGATGATACGTCAAGGCCTAAAATCCCACCCCCTGCAGACCCAAGTAGAACCGTCCCAACTTAGATGGTTTGGCCATGTCTGCAGAATGGGAGAAGATCGGCTACCACGACAAGCATGGGAAACAAAGAGCCAGGGATCCAGAGCCCCAGGATGACCCAGAGTCCGCTGGGAGGACAACATTAGACAATCTTTGAGGGACCGAGGACTAGAATGGAACCAGGCCAGGAGGAAGACAACCGATAGGATAGTCTGGCGCTCTCTCTTCCAAACCTCTACACCTCAAGGTAGAAGGGGAACGACTAAGTAAGTAAGTAAGTAGGTTGATGGCTTCATCGTTAATAGATGATGGTTGGTTCAGAATATTATTAAAATGTTCGACCCAGCGTTGGAGAATTTTGTCCTTGTCTGTAATTAGTGTTTTTCCATCTTTAAGGAGGGGAAATGATCCTGATGATATTAGACCATAGACCGCTTTGAGTGCATGGTAAACATTTTTCAAGTCATGGCAAAGCCTTGTAGCTCATCTGCTTTATTACTCAGCCATGAGTCCCACATCTGGCGTAGTTTATGTTGGACGATTCTATGCATGTTGTTGAAAGCGTCTTTCTTGGATGTAGATTTTGGATCATTTAAATATGCTTTATGGAGATGGTGTTTCTCAGCCAACATCTTCTTTATATCATCTGAGTTCTCATCAAACCAGTCATTTTGTTTCTTGATGGCGGGACCCAGGACCTCTGTAGCAGTGTTGTAGATCTGCTCACTTATGGCTGCCCAATTTGTTTCTACACTTTGGCCGTCTAACGAGATAGATTTGAGATGGTCTTCTAGGGTGTCAGTAAATGATTGTTTGATTTTTATCTTCTTTAGTTTGGTGACATCCAGACTTTTTTAGTTTTCTTCCCCTGAGGTGCCTGGCTAGTTGGATAAGAATTTTAAGCTTAGACACAATGAGGCGATGATCAGTCCAGCATTCGGCACCACACATGGACTTGGTCACCCGGACATCTTGCATGTCCTTCTTCCTAACAATTACATAGTCAATTAGGTGCCAATGCTTTGAGCAAGGGTGCATCCAGGAGGTCCTGTTGCAGGTAGGAAGTAGAAAAATGGTGTTGGTGACAAGGAGGTCATGTTCTGCGCAAGTCTGGAGGAGAAGTCCAGTGCTGTTACAGCGACCCACGCCATACTTTCCGATAGTGCCATTCCAGGAGATGTTATCTGAGCCTACTCTTGCATTAAAGTCACCAAGAATGATGAGCTTATCTGCTATAGAAACTGATGCAATGACTGCATGCATTTCTTCGTAAAACCTTTCCTTGATGTCATCCTGGTTTGTCATAGTTGGTGCATACGCGCTAATGATAGCGGCGTGTTTCCTTCCATAAAGCAGTCAGTCATTTATTCCCTTTGGGGGCCCCGCTAACTTGCCGACAATTGCTGTTTTGGTAGCAAATCGTTCTCTCCCAATCAGGGCAGTTTGCCTCTCAGGTCTGTTTGCGTTAAATTCTTTGTCAAGGAGAGTGCACACATTCCATGCACCTAGATTGAGGGGGAAAAATCTTTCCTTTCTTTTTCTTATGTGTCGCCCGCCAAAGTAGGGTACCCACCAACCGCGGTAAGCTGGTTAGGTAATGGTGGAGCAGGCAATGTTTAGGGCACTTTTTCTAGCCCCTTCCTCATGCCATGGAGGTGAGCAGTGCTTTCCTAAATAGGGCTGCTTAGTCACTCAAGGGGCTGTCAAATCCCACTGCTGCTCCGATCAGTGGAAGACGACCATATGGCCTGAGCCACCTGTGTGTAGGTCTGCGACTATGTACCTATTGCAACAGGACTTGTTGTGAGTGGATGAAAGAGTGACTTGCGCAGTGATTTGGTTTAAAGTGAGGAAGAGTTGCGCAATTCGTTGACCTCACTCTCTCGCCTGGGTCCATCTGAATCCAGTGGCAAGACAAGTCAAGACGACTGGAGATGAAGTCAGGTGCAGTCGATGACCAGGGCTTTCTACGTGCCTTGCTGTGCTCCTTACGCTCCACAGCGTGTTGCTGGTAATCGCCGTCATGCCTGTTGAACCAGTACGGGTGGTTTCTTCTGCGCAGTCTATTGAATCCAGTCTTTGCATGCATGGGTAGGCAGACCCTATCTCACCAAAGATTTATAACCAGTCGACTACCCTCACCTAGTTTAGCCAGACTGTCAAAGCCGTTTCCCGAGGGGTGGCCGCTGTCACATGCTGACAGCTACGAGGAGCCACAGGTGACAGCTGGATGCCAGGTTTGGACCAAAGGTGGCCAAGCTGCCCTGAAAAGGGCATGACAGCTCCACCAGAGGTACTACCAATATCTGACATCCCCTCCCCCCCCCCCCTTCCCCCGATTAAAATGTAATACTGGTGCAACCCCAGATAATGCTGTATATGAAAAAGTGTTTCACCTTCCTAGTTGTGTATTGATGGAAATGAAAACAAGAACAGATTTCAGAAAATACTTTAAAAATATTTTCTAAATTCAGTGTAACTTAAAATTGTATTGAAGATGTAAATTTTGGTGAGTTGAATATTTTTCTGAAAGGATCTTATTGTTTCCGCACAGTGTATCAGATAACAACCAGTATATCCAGGTAGACTTCCTGGCACCATATAAAATCTCTGGAGTAGCCACGCAAGGTCTTGCAGATGAGGAATCTTGGGTTCAGAAATACATTGTGTACTACAGCTCTGACGGAGTCAACTTTCACCCTGTCCTCGACAGTTTACACGAGCCATTTGTGTTTAATGGAAATTCAGACCAGCACACACCAGTTTCCAACTTTTTTACTCCTGTAGTGGCTCGTTATGTCCAGATTCGACCAGTAGAGTTCCATAATTCCATAGGACTGAGATTTAATCTTTTTGGATGTGAGCCTCCTAGCCTAACACCAGTTCCTGTGTCACAGAGTACTCCATCAGGTAAAACTTGAATACTAGAGTTGGGTGATACACTAATGGCTTGTAAGACAATTCTTATGGTTCGTGTACATAGTAAATGTTAAGCCAAATATAGCACATTACAATGAACAACAATTGAAAACATGATCTTAAGGTATCTGTAATGTGGGTTTGGGCATTTACAAAAAATTCAGCATTTTTCTATGAATAAACATTCATGTCCTTGTTGATATAGTGAAGTGATATTTTACATGTCATAAATGTGTTTATCTAGTTTCGCATCTTTCAGATCACACAAATAAATATATTTTCAGCACAAGGGTGCTTGTATTGGTCACCGTGGGTCAGTAAGAGTGTTCCAGATGAAATTTCAGGAGAAACAGAGAACTTCTTCCAGCAACCGCTTGTCACAAGTGCTTGTACAAAAGATTATGTAGTTGGGTCAGTGGCTTGCATATGTGTATGAAGATGTGTGTTGTAAGAGGAAAGCAAGGATTTTCTTAGTGAAGTATCTTCTGATGAAATTAAATGAGAACAGCTTGATTGGAGGTGAAAATAGATGAAAGTGTTATTACAGCAGAGTGAGGGGGAATTTATTTTGGTTAGTGATTTATTGCTGTATTTTGAAAAGTGATTAGTTTTTGACAAACAAAAGTGACAAGAGGAATAATTTGATTGTACAAAAATATCCAATTCTCAATGTAATTTTCCATCTTACAGGATTGAATGCAGAGTCAGAGAGACAAAAGTCATGTGGGATCCAACTGATCCCCTTGTTGATTGTTCCTTGAATGATGCAGCACTGATGTGTATCACAGATACTGGTCACATATGTAAGGACTATGAGATCCGTGTACTATGCGATGTTTGCTCAATGACAACTATACCACACTTGACACCAACAGTACCCACACCTACTGGAAGTTATTCTGGATCAACTCTCTCACCCAGTATTGGAATCAGTGTGTCTCCTCACCATTGTGTGACTGGATGGTCTTCTTGGATCAATAAGGCTACTCCCACAGGAACACTTGGTGACTATGAAAAGTTGACAAAAGAAGAAATGGTTGAATTTTGCCCAGGTGGAAGCATCACTGAAGTTGAATGCAGAGATTCAGTTACTGGAGATGACTATTTGAGCTTAGCAGAGGCAACATGTACTATAGAAGATGGTCTGAATTGTGACAATATGGTTGCCATTGGTGTAGACTGTCATGACTATGAGATCAGATACATGTGCGAGTGTTCAGGTATGGTTTTTCAGTTATATTTTAAAGTTGTGTTGTAGCATGTTCTAATACTGTGAAATGTCAGAGTGTAATAAATACGTTAGATAATTAGCTGAGGCTAGTCTGAGCAGAAGATGATGCCCTTGTTTTATCTTTCTGAAACCTGGCTAAAGACAAAAACAAGACACTAAATGAGGTTTCAGCATGTGGTTCTTGAAATGTGCGCTGAAAAATCAAAAGTTATGAAATTAAATGCTGCAAACAAAAGCCAGAATGTACTTGAGAAATAACTCCTCAATATCATAGTAAAATATTTTGACAGAAAGACAAAGTTGGAGGAATAGACAATGATGTCAAAATACAAATACAAAATTCAAGAAGAGCTTTCATTCCATTGAGAAATATTGTTGAAATCAAAAGATGTGAAGTCCAGAGTGAAAATTCAGTTTTTCAACTCAAAAACAGAAACAATCATGTATGGCTCTGAAACATGGAGAAAAGCAAAAACAACAACCAAGAAATTGCATAAATTTTTGCTTGCACAAGTATTAGTATGGTTTAACAGGATCATCAATGTGGAACTGATTTATAGAAGTGAACGAGTACAAGTGGAATAAAAGATGATGAAAAGACATTGGCACTTTGTAGAACACACACATTGAGGAAACCTCCTAATAACATTCAAACCTAATCCTTTTCCCAACATGAAACAAAAAATAATAAATAAAGGAAGACCTTAAAAAACATAGGAAGGGAAGTGAGGAGAAATCTTATAAATGATAAAGAAGAAATGAAAAGAACTTGAATTGATTCACCATAGGAAAGCTAGGCAGTAACTAATTGAAGGCTCGTAACCCACAGGGAGATAGAAGGTGGTGATAATGATGATGAGTATGAGAAGTCAGGTTATCAATAAATTTGGAATTATCAAAGTCTGAATCCAGTCAAGAAAATAGAATACAAAAACTAGAAGCCACTGGACAAACAGCTCACGTGACTGAGAAAATAAGATAACTGAAGTATGAGACTCTTAGAACTAGCGTAGGCAAGAATTAAATGAAGCAGGACACATCATTCTGAATACTAGAGAACATGTTTATTCCTGACATGAAGATGAAAACTGTGTACATGCAGTGTGGATGGATTTTATAATTTCACCACCAATGAAAAATGGCACTGCTAGACCAGGAGTCTTTGTCATGCAACTTAAAACAGTAAGATCCTGAGTAAAAAAGAATTTCTATCTTTCACTGCTGTGCACCAGAAAACTATGCTGGAGTCAGTACCAAACAAGACCTCTATGATAAATTACAGAGAGCATTAGACACAGTACTAAGGGAAGACATTAAGATAATTGTGTGAGATATAAAAGTAAATTTCAGAACAGACAACATTCATTCACATTTTGGCTCCCTGTGGAGCATGGAGCTGCCACTGATGCTGGCCCTCGTGATGATTTCTGTAGAAATGTATTTCATTTGATAAGATTGCCTGCTCCATGTACAACCTCATATTAGTCGTCTCTTACAACATACCTGAGGTAGCAGTAGTCCTTTGCTTTCTTTGTCTCCTCAGACACATGGAGAAGAGAATTAGAGACAGACATAAAATAGTATAAAGAAGACATTGAAATACCTTAACCCATTAACTACAGAGTTGGAAAACACTCGGTGACGTAGTTACATTTTGTTCCCATTTTCACCCCGTAGCATACAAAGTAAGCTGTAGCTTTCGTAATTGTTTATGGATTTTTATGAATTACACATCATTTTAAAGATAAATGAATGTACTATTACAATAAGTACCATTTGTTACTCTAATCAAGGTGGATGCTATTTCACGGCACTCCGATGGACGAGGACTTGCAAAATTTTCACTATCATAACTACTTGCGTCCCACCACTATCAAAATCACTATTTCAATCAATGTGCACACCGTTTTCACTCTTGTCCTCGTCGCTAGATCTATCAGTCAATTGTTGAAAGAAGTTTTTAGCCTGTTCAGCCATTAGATGAGATGTACAAGCATTTTTTGTGGTCTTATCACTAGTTGTCATGGTAAACAGTTTTACACGATTTGGTAACTAACCGAAACATTGAAAAATATGAACATAATATCAATTTTCCAGTGTTCTACAACAACCATGTTTGGAAATTTGTTTTCCGGTGGTATATTAAAATCTCGAACCAGATCGTAATGTGTTTCGGTACATATTTCATTTGTTTTCTTACAAAACTTAGATCACCATTCTGAGTGGCTCGTGGTCCAAATGTGTTTATTTCATGCGCCGCTCAGAGCGGCTCGCAGTAGTTAATGTGTTAAACATAAGACACAGAATAGAAAGTTATGGTGTGTACTTTTTAAAGGCCTTTGCTCCACGAGGAATTGAAAGGAAATAAATAAATAATTATGCATACATGCCACACGCTATGGTTTACCCATAATCTGTACAAGTGTTTGCGTTTTCAGATGTGTACACCCCGTACATAATTTCTGTACAGGTTTTTTTGCCTAATTATTAAATATATATAAATTGATCATCTGTTAGTAATAATTACATGCAGAAATAGTCTAAATGATTATATGATCACATCATTTTTACTGTGTAAAATAAACTCAGACATTTATTGTTTGAGTTTTAAAATAAGTGAAGACTTACTTTAAAAGGCAAAGTCCCCATGCCTCAATTATAATGCAGCCCACTGTAATTGAAAATATTTTTACACAAATTAACTCTTTTGATACATTTTTTCAGTCTTTGGTCAGGTTTTGTGGGTCTTTGTGCAGTGTTCTTTGAATTTTTTGTACAGGTTTTTCATCTCCGAGGTGTGGCATGTATGATTATGTGTTTCTGAATCTTTAGATGTTGCTACATGGAAAGCAACAAAAGTACTCACAGCCCAACTGTTCTAGGCTTTGTTACTTCTTAAAGAAGCTATGACTTTTTGTCTCTGATTACATTGGTATCAATAATCTATGCTGTGATTTGGCGAACCTCTTTTTTTTTCATATTTCTTAATCGTTAATTTCTCAGTTATCAAACACTTCATATTGTATTCATAAATTACAACTGTATTAACTCTTCAATTCCATATTTATTTTCTGCCCTGTGCTGGAATTAATTTTTGAAGAATTCTAAACAGTAAAGTATACGATCTTTTAGTGTAAATTTTATGTAAATCTTTCCCGTGAACATGTACATGTTATATATCTAACTAAAGGGAAGTGGATAGTCATAATGTGCAGTGTCTTTGTTAGTATTAACACAAGTATTTTTGGTGTACATAAAAACATGTTGCATGTAAAGTGAAAAACACTGAAAAGTTCACAGTAGAAAATGAACTTACCAAATACAATTGTTTGTTGCAAACAAGATGTAGTAATAAATTAAATATTCTACTCAAAAATGAGATCATTTATTTTAAAAATAAGAGAGGAACAATACATTTTAATAAATTCTGAACACAGAAATATTTTCAGTTATTAAAGTTAATCAGTTTTTATATAAGTAAATTCATCATGTGTACATTGTGCTTTTTAAACTACTGTGCTTTGTGCTTGAACCAATGACTATTTTAATTAAAACTAACGAGTCACTGCAAAACACTTAGCTGCCATTATGTAGGCCATCAGTTGCTACAAAAATCATAGCTGCAAGCGCATGTGAATACTTGGTGCAGACTACCTGCAGACTATATGCTTCATAAGGAACAGAAAGGAAAATAATGATAATGTGTGCAATCAGTCAACTTTGTAAACAGTATCCTTTTTCCTTTGTAACAACAACGCCTCATCTTCCAAAACAGATATGCCTACACCATCTAAAATACAAGTCAACTGTGCGTGGTCTCCATGGTTAAATGCTGACAGACCGGACAGAGGAGTTGGGGATATTGAAAGCATTAGCGAAATCAAGAAAATGTTTGGTGTGTGTTCAGATATAGTTGGCATAGAATGTCGTGTAGCTGGCAGTCCAACACTGTTCTCTCAAGCAGGACAAGATAATCTGACATGCGATTTTCTTAGTGGCTTCCGCTGCTATAACAGTGAACAGGCTGATAGTCAGTGTCTGGATTATGAAGTGCGGGTGCTGTGCTGGGGAGACAAATGTTCAGGTCTGTTACTTAACTGGTTCACGTTGTAAATGTCTCTTTAAAGCTGGTACAATATTGTTTACTTTAACCTTCATTTTTCTGTTTAATTTTTGGCTCTTTGAAAATTGTGTGTATAAAGAAACAAGCCTGCAAGAAACTAAATATGTGTGTTGACTTCATCATGAAAAGGCAGACTATGCAGAACACTATACTAAAGGTCAAGGTAGTTCCAAAGAAGATACAGCCAAAGGGGCGTAAAGTATTAGAGACTTCGCTATACTAGGTCTGGCTTTATGAGATGGGTGACCATTTCCCTTCTCTTCTGCCTTTGCCTTCCCTAACTCGGGAGCAGAGTCAGGTACCCATTTACAGCTGGGTAGACTGGAGTGGGAACCCAGAAACTGGTAATTTTGCCGGATGAGGGGATTTTTTTTATTTTAACATACGCCCGCTATTACTCGAGGCAAGAATCTCTGGTTAGTATATCAAACCAGAGACTGATTTTTACGTGAGTATCCCTTTTTTTCCTGTACAATGACAGGTGTCCACTTGCCATTCAGGCAGATACTCGCCATCTTCGGAGGGTACCCATTAGAGCTGGGTCAGCTCAGGAGCCGTTCAGGTTATTCCAGTCCCTGGTCAATGACACTTCTTCAAATGTCTTCGCCAGGGCTTGAATTAATCCAGTCCAAGTCCCAGTCGACGACACTTCTTACAATGATCTCGCCCGGGCTTGAACCTGGATCACCCGATCACCAACGCAGTGTGATAACCATTACATCAGCACGGCTCCCATGTGGCATAAAACTATATATCGCTTTTAGATGATCGATTGATGTGACTTACTTAATAATAAACTCTGACATTGAGAACTAATTGAACTAAGCATTAAATGAACTACCAACGGGCTGATCACCCGTTTGCCAGTCACTTCGATTACGGAAACAACAGCAGATGGATTGATTTGCCGTTGCCCTAAAGACGCCAATAGGTGTGATGGGAAACAATGGCAAAGAAAACCTATCTGCTGTTGCCCTAAGATGCCACTAGGCGTGATGGCCACTGACTGCTTTGACGGTCGGTGGCTGGGGACGGAAGAGAGAGATTAAATGAACTGTTTGAAAACAAAATAATACTGAAACATACATGCTGTTATTATGAGTGCAAGAGCTTGATAGCAATTAGCAGAAAAATAGTCAAATATCTTTCTTCTTTGGTCTTACCTTGATGTGTTTGAAATGATCCTTCAGTACTGAAATGAGTAATTGATGTCTGTTTTCTCCCAATTTATTATACTAAAGCGCATGGACTACTATAGCAACTGGCTTCTTTGCAGGAAGCCTGTGCCAGAGCAAGTAATGTGCTTTTGAATGTTGGTGATTTCTGTAGAAGTTTTTGTGACATGGTAGTGCTGCTAACCCAGTGCATGCATTTTTTTTTTCAGGTCCAACTCCAACATTACCACCAGTCTCAACAAAAGTACCACACCTCACAACTCTTCCTTATGATAGAACTACAGGTAAGAACGCCATGTTGTGGAATTTTGAAGTATATGTATTAACTCCATCAAAATAAGGACGCAAAAGGCAAGTGGAGCTTTCATTGCAATGGGAAATATGTGGAGATACAAGAAATCAAGTTCAGTACTAAAGTGACAATCTTCCGCTAAAAGGTCAAGCTAGTCTTAGCGCATGGCTCTGAAACATGGAGAACCAAAGCAATAACAACCAAAAAACTACAGACTTAACATAAACAGGTGTTTGCGTAGAATAGAAGATTTGAAATGGTGTGACGAGGTCACAAATGTGGAGCTGATGATGAGAAACAGACAAGTGCCAGTGTAACAAAAGATGAGAAGAAGGTGGTAGCAATGGATAGGACACTCATTGAGGAAGTATGTTTGATAGCAGTCCTTGTTCTGGAATCCCCAGAGTAAGAGAAGTAGAGGTAGACCAAAAAACACATGGAGAGGAGAACTGGAGACAGAAATGAAAATAATGAGGAAGACCCTAAGCTGATGGATGGCACATGACAGGAGGATTTGACTTTCATTTGTTGAAGGCCCATGCTCCTTGGGGAGCTAAAGTATATTGACTGAATGGATGTTGACTCCAGAATAATAGTTACATCTACTGTACTTGCCTCCTATATAAGGCTATTTTTCAAACTTACTTTTCTTAGAGCTAATGTTAATCTCTTTGTGCTTGTCTGTTTATTGTTAGGCTCATGTCTACCTGGAGAAGAGTGGCAGAATTGTGCTTTTACTTGCGAAGAAGTTTGTAACTACATGGGCCGTTCAAGTGGGGCCTGCAATGGTGTTTTGACTCCAGAAGATAACTGTGTACCTGGGTGTCGTCCACTTCCACAAGTGACTCGCATGACCTGTAAAGACAAGGAGAAATTTATAGATTCTCATACTTGTGTTCCTAAAGCATTGTGTACATGTCTCAGACCAGATGGAACTCTTGCCAAGGTGAGGATAATGTGATTGATAGTGTATAAATAAGGACTTTTATATAGTTTTCTCCCTCGTTAAGCCTTTTAACTCTTTGACTGTAATTTTTTTCCACCCTATGCCGTAATTATTTTTTGAAGAATTCTAAATGGTGAAGTGTACTATCTTTTAGTGTAAATTTTATGTTAATCTTTTCTGTGAACATGTATTTATTATATACCAAACTGTAGGGAAATAGACAGAGAATAGTAATATTGTTGCGTTATGTATTGAGTGATGTAGATAATGATTTGAAGTAAGCCAAGTAAAATGTCTAGAGGCACAAATAAACAAGCCACTCACGTCTGACAGAGACTGTACTTTTATTAACATCACAAAGGCTCCATAAATTCCATATGACAATTGATGATCAATCACATTGATACTGGCCATAGTAGTAGGCCTTCAAGTCTAACACATCAAGATAACGAATCAGTCTGTCTGTCTGAAGTCCGCACACAGTCGTCTAGCGCGACATATTCGAAATGTAATGAAATAGTATTTTAGAATACTCCCTTGATCAAATACTTCATCTGGCATTCACTCATAATACTGACATCCTGAGAAATTGAGAGTATATCAGCGGATACATATATTTGAGCATGGAGCTCACAGAGACACGTCTCTACACCTCGAGAACACAATCCAAAGAGACCGCAGCAGACGATACTCACTTCTGCCTCTCTGTACACGTCTGCATCATTGTTTCATGCGGTGTCGTTCTGTTCACAATGCCCTTTGTTTGAGCACGACAGCGATTCACATAAGCAAACATGTGGTGCGCAAAAGAAGATGCAACAAATATATAGTGTCTTTGGTAGTATTAACACAAGTACGTTTGGTATACTTAAAACATTAAGAGACTGAGAAAATTTAACTACAAAGCGTGACATATTTCTGTAGCAATAACAACGAAAAAAGCAAACACGCAAATCGTCACCCAAATTACGATAATAACATCAGAACACGCACACGTGCTGCTTAACTACACTCAAATTAGTTGTTTAAATAGTAGCGGAAGTCATTCTATGAGTTTTAAAATATGAACTGCATTAAACGGACGATTTTTTGGGGTTTATTTGGGACAAACTAAAAATAGCGCTGTGGGTATTATGGTGGCAAGGCAGTTACAATTTTGCAATGCTCTGAGCATTTTTCTGGAGTCAAAGAGTTAAGGATCAGGCCAGGAATGAAAGAATTAATCTTACTATAAAATCTTTTCAGTACTTTCATGCTGTTGCTTAGAAAACATTTCTTTTTCTTGCTAAGTATACATGAGCTGCATAACCATCATTATTTTGGTTTGGTTTTTGGTCAAAGTGCAGGGAAACTAGTGTTTACCTTATGCATGGGATACCCAGTTCAACACCATTTGGGTTATTCCCCTTTCAACTTCCCAGGGAGCATAGGCCTTCAACAACTTATGCCAAGTCTTCCTGTCCTGTGCCATCAGCTCAAGGTCTTGCCATATCTTCTACATCCTCTTCATATCTGTCTCCAGTTCTCTTTTCCATGTGTTCTTTGGTCTTCCTCTACCTCTCTTACAATGGGGATTCCAGAACAGGAGCTGTCTGGTAATGCTATCAACAGGTTAGGGGTTTGTAGGTTTTGTTTTACTGCCTTTTTCCATCTTTTTTGTTGCGATTGACATTATATTAAATGTATACATCTACTGGATGTTTGCTGATTTTGTATGTTCATAGTTTATTTTACTTCTCTTACTGAATATATGTGGGGAATATTATGTTTTAAATGTCGTTGTTCTTACTTTATCATTCTTATTTGTTCTGGTAGTTATATATTAGTTCTTGTTTTGCTAATATAAAATTTTATTATGTTGTTTAGCTCCCTGGGTAGGTCCATTTTTAGTACAGTTTCTAGTGATGGTGAGTTTGGTGCTCCCATTTAGTCCATGAGTGGTTTTATGTGCTGTTCATATATCTTGCATGTTATTGTGCTATGGTGTTTTTCTCCACAATAAGGTTCCTCTACCATGAAATAACCTATTCCTAGTTGCAGTCTAATCAGTTTTCTATTGCAGGGTATTTTGGGCTCTCTAGATATCTGACATTTTCATGTTGGACCTACCGCAGTTTATTGGTGTGTCTACTTTTCTGGCTTTGTTTTCAATATTCTGTCAATTCCTTTATTATAATATTTTAAATTATACTTTTGATCTCTGTTGTGGGCACACCTGTGTTTATGTGATTTAGGCTGCTTCTTCCTGTTTTTGCTTCCCTGTTAGCTACCTAATTTCCTTCCATTCCCACGTGTGAAGATATCCATGCTAATAGTACTGTGCAGTCAGCATCATCATCATTTCTTTTCAGCTCTCCAATGTTTATAGGCTTTCAGCAAAAAATATGTCAAGCCCTCCTGTCCCATGCCATCAGCTCATGTTTTTCCATTTCCTCTTCATCCCTTTCATTTCTGTCTCCAGCTCTCTTCTCCGTGTTTATTTTTTGGTCTCCCTCTTCCTCTCTTACCCTGAGGATTCCAGAACAAGGACTGCCTTTTAATGCTATCAGCAGGTTTCCTCAATGTGTGTCCTATATATCAGCATCTTCTTTGTCTCCTCTCTTTGTTTCACTGGCAATGAGCTGCATAATATGGACATGTAATTCAACTTTAAAGTTCACGTTAGAGCTGCCCTTTGAGTTTGCAGGCAGCTTAACAATTTGAAAGAAACATTACTAGACAAAAACAGTATGCTGATCTTTTATGGCTTCCTAAACTTATCAGACCAGCTATCCCTTTTAGAAGGGTGTTACTATCGAGATACTGTTATTGATACAACCTGTTTGTTGATATATATTTCGCCACGCAGGCTATTTATGGTCATGCGTTACTACCGTCACGCCTACTGTTCTCCTACCGTGTTAAATGTTGCAGTGAGTGTGCGTGGGTACATTCACACACTACAGGTACGCACGTACGAGTTGTAGAACTACAGGTGACATTTTACAATGGTTTATTGTCACAATACGTTAATATGAAATACACATAGTCAAACATAGCTCACAATAAGAAAATGCTCCCCTACTCAGAATCATCCAGATACTCCTCTCCTTAGCGCTACAATAATCAATACTGGATCCTCCCAGCAAACGGTTGGCATCACCGTGCTAATATAATAAATATACCTCATCAAAGATGCTTTTCAACATCATGTAAATAGTTAATGCATCCCTTCAGCAACGGTCGGCGTCACCGTGCTTATATAATAATAATGCCTCATCAAAGATGCTCTCAAACATTGGCGCTCTAATATAAATATGGATCCTCATAGCAAACGGTCGGCATCACCGTGCTTATATAATCAATATGCCTCATCAAACTCCCAAACGTTGGCGCTCTAATATAAATATGGATCCTCATAGCAAACGGTCGGCATCACCGTGCTTATATAATCAATATGCCTCATCAAACTCCCAAACGTTGGCGCTCTAATATAAATATGGATCCTCATAGCAAATGGTCGGCATCACCGTGCTTATATAATCAATATGCCTCATCAAACTCCCAAACATTGGCGCTCTAATATAAATATGGATCCTCATAGCAAACGGTCGGCATCACCGTGCTTATATAATCAATATGCCTCATCAAACTCCCAAACGTTGGCGCTCTAATATAAATATGGATCCTCATAGCAAATGGTCGCCCTCACCGTGCTTATATAATCAATATGCCTCATCAAACTCCCAAACGTTGGCGCTCTAATATAAATATGGATCCTCATTTCTCAAAATACTCACAAAAACACAATTCTTCAATAATCTCAGGAATTACTGGCCTACACAAATAATGGCCTCTTATCTTTTGCACTGCGCAGGCTTACCATCCAAAAAACACACTGTGGGGCCGACCTCTCCAGTCGATGCCCAAAAACAGACTGCCCTTAGTTCACACACTAGTCCCGCCAAAAAACAGACACGAGACTCGGCTGTTTAAAAACACAACTCAGTCTCAATACTTGCATGGGCTAGCCACACGAGCTAACTCATAGCTCAAGACAGTTCAGAGAAAACACATCTCCGCAATTTGAACTGACTAGTGTTCGCCACGCTTACCGACTTGGAAACTTCTCGAACATACGAGGGAATTCCCCTAACACAATTTTAACTTAATAATAATAAATAATAAATTCTTTAAGCACCAAACACGGCGCATAAGGCAGATGACCATCGTCTTTTCCTTATATAGTCAGAGACATATTTCTGCCTAGAGTCTTCTCTTATTTGTCGATTAGTCTTGAATTCTTTCCAACTGATGTTCATGAGTTTTCTAAGACATTTGTTCTCGAATGTATTCAGCTTGTTCTCCAATGATTTTGTTATTTTCCAACTCTCACAGCCGTATGTTAACACTGAGATAACATTTGAATTAAACAGACGAAGCTTGGTATGTATATTCAATGATGAATTTTAACTTAACATCAGCTTAATCAGGCAACGTAACCCGCAATCGAATCTGTTCGCTTAACATTTTCAAGATCACTTCCCCTTTATCAGCTTTAGTCTTATCAGTTGCCACACTGCCCGGGAAAAAAAAAATGATTTATCTTTTTTTTTTTTTTTTTTTGAAAATTTAAGTCCCAAAAATTTAGAAGTAAATGAAATTATATCATATGGCTACAAAAAAAATGTACCTATAACAAATGAAAATAGTACATCTACCAGAAATATCAGCAATAAATGTAATATTACAACCAAAGCATCAAACATAATCATCCAAGCATACCAAAATTAATCTTAATACGACACCAAGCTAAGTACATTTAGTCAAGCAACAACCAATAGAAAGTGAAAGAACAAGATCAAGCAACAGAAGAATGATCTGTAGTAAAGGAAAGTAAGAAATCGGAAAATGAGAAACAATCAACAATACCACATAATAACCAATAAGTAAAACGATTTCATGAAAAATAAATAGAAATTTACCAAAATACTAGTTACATTATAATAAGTTATATAATTAACTCAAGAATACAACGAATGAAAGTATAAGTACCGAAAGAAGAAGAAGTATACAAGTAGAATGAAGAGAAACGAAGATGTGATACGGAAATATAAACAAGATATGAACACATATCGAAAAGACAACAAAAGATAGAATGAAATGAAGGATAGTCAACAAAGACGAATGGAAAGCAAAGGTATGAACGCATAGAAAGTCAATAACAATACATACTAATAAATGTTTAGATCAGACAATATCTTTCAAAAATTAAATACAAACATGATTACAAGGCACAAAACAAAATGTCAAAGTATATCCATACTAACACCACAAAAAGAATAATTCATAACTAAACAAAGCCTAATAAGTAATTTAACTAAGTTACAAAAGTTATACTTAACTGAAAATAAATTATAAACCTTACACAAACAAATAATAGCATTTGCGATAACTAAGTTTTGACCTAACGCACAATCAACCACTAAATAATAAAAATACATCATAATATCAAATAAGACAAGTTTCCAAAGAAGTAATATCCCTTTCAATCATAGGGCACACAAAAATAAATTACAATGCCAAAAAAAACAATTTTTTCCCAAAATTACCATACAAAATATTTCAGAACGATAAGTTATCAAAAAATAAAATTATTATTTAAGTAATTCTAAGTCATAACTAATAAACTAACAATGAAATTAACTTTTAACAAAATGAGAGAAGCATAAAGTATCTTATCTCTAGACAAACACATAAATCAAAACATGTAAGTTTTTCTTTTTTTTCAAAAATACATCACCAAAAAACACACCTAAGAAAAATACAATGTCGTCTGTATATCAACTTTCCAACATACAAACATAACATAATGTATATAGAGAGTATGTATTATAACAATCCGTCTATATTCTTCAAACAAACAATAGAATAGATGTGTCTATCAATTTTACAAAAAAGTTCAATTTAATTTATAAGTTAATTCTGATTGACAATAGCGTTGAGCTTCAGTGTTATTTAACTGTAAATTTATATCTTACTCAGCCTAGTATGATATATACTATAAATAAATCTAAAATTTAATGGTACAATAAGATATGAAAAAGAAGTCCTATAAAAATACCTACAAAGATTTTGTTTATCAAATTAATTTGTTGCAAAAATGTAAATATAAATGATTATGATCTAAATGAGCACAGGTTTGAAACCGCTCACTGTAATCATCAAAAAACTACATACAAATCATTACCAACAAACATGTTACACAAAATCAAAGCATAACAGCATACAAATGGCATACAAATTAACTGGTACCTTATCAAAACAGTCATATATGTCAACAACAACAAAAAATATATATATAGTAATCAAATGATGTATAATGATGAACATCATAATGTTTTAAAGAAATTACTAATATCTCAATACAACAGCGTTTAATATACTATATAGAATACAATAATATGTACTATACTAAAAAAAAAACACGCAAAATCTCCCGTCGTTTTGTGAACATGACCTGACCCTCCAGAAAAGTGACACATCAAATGCTCAGTCAGACTCTGTCAGGTTCCGCTTGATTGCATACAAGCGCCACGGTGACCCACATTCTCCACCGATAATGTCAACAGGCGCGCTGAGTCATCGCAAAGTCGAATGCTGCGAGACAACACAAATGAAAATTTCTATTATAATCAACTGTCCGATCCAACGAGGAAAAACGGAAAATCACACTAACAATTACCTAACCCTTTTGGTAGTGTAGAGTCTTGGCCCCTTTTTACACCTCAGCAAGCCCTCCTCAAACGTGTAGACATCACATAAGGCTTAGAGACCACTTGACCGTAACGAAAGTTCATCTCTGCTGTATGCTGAAAAAATTTACCACATTCACAAGAACGAGATGCCCTTTCGACACCACCAGCGTGACAATCAATAGTCTTATTACTTTGCTTGTTAATAACTTTGCTCTTATGTGGAGCACAGCTAACCTGGTTACGATTTCTATAATTGCTGTTGAGAACATTGTTATTTGTTCTATTGACACAGTTGTACTGTTTTACATCCCCGTTAGCATAATTACAATTAGCATTTCCTCTTGGATAAAAATATCTACTAGATAGAACTGGCTTTTTATCAAAAAATTTATTACCAGATTGACAAACTTTCACATAATTATTTCCACTATAATTTCCAACACTCTCAGGATCACGATGTTGAGATCTGTCAAATTGTTTCTTGTTTATAGGAGAAGAAACGTTGCTATATGAAGAACTCCCTTGGTACATTCTAACCTCAGGGTTATATCTCCTATCAAAAGTGTTTTTATCCTTGCTTGTGGCAATGTGTTTAAGAAATGAGTCACACTGACTTGACTGGGTATGACTAGAAGGTTTGACAATCTCTTTATTGTTTTTCACCAAATATGTTTCCTTCCTGGAACAAGGAGTGCTATTTTTCTTCCCTGTTATCAAGCCATCAGAGTTCTCACTTAATACCTGGTTTGTTTTTTAACACCCTGACTTGATATCTATTCCTGTTTCTTTCATTATCTACAGGACTGTCTAATACTGTAGATTTTCCTTTGCTAGCTTGCCGCCAGGAACCAATATCGTTAGAATCATCGGCATTGCGTTGAAAGTTATATTTCCCACGAAAAGATTTCTGTCCACCATTCTTGACCTTACAATCCGCAAAAAGTGTATGATGCTGACTTTTCGCTTTTTGTCTATCACTGTCAACACTGACAGAAGACCACATTTTTTTTTTCAAGAAAATGTCGAGTAGACCATCTATTCTCATTCTGGCTTCTGAAATTTGAATATCTTTAAGTGCAATCTCTGCACTTAATTTCTTGTTTAAACTCTCAGCTCTTAAAACTTTACAGCTTTCCTCTGCTAGTAAATTCTTAATCTTAGTGACCTTCTCTTTCTCAGCCATCAACTGTAATAATCTATCTTTATCATCCTTTTCTTTTTTTCCTCTTAACTGAGTAAACTCCAGCTGTAGTGACTGAATCTTAATATCATCACTGCTCTTATTAAGCTCATGAATCTTTTTCTCTTCATGTTCGCCACTGAGATTTGCAATATCATCTAATAAATCAAGGAGCGTTTCTGTATACTTCCTATTATGTTCATCGGTCTCAAGTTTCAATTTCTCATAACTCTGCTTATTTTGTTGGGCCTCCTGTGTAATATTTTCCACCTCAATTTGCTTCTCTTTCATCTGAACTTCCAATTGCTTTATGTTCAACAATGCTGAATCCAAACTTGCTTGCACACTAGCAAGTTCTGAGTTTGATTTGCCTAAATCATCTGTAAGCTTAGAGACTTTTTCATGTAACTTACTTACTTCAGCAGTACATTCTATGAAACTTTCCCTTTGCTCTAGGGTACTCTGTTTTATGTCCAGCTGCTTCTTCTCTTCTAGCTTCCTTTTCTGATACCTCTCATCACTTTCATGAATTTGCTTTTCACATATCAATATTGTTATTTCAGACTCAGTCAGCTCACGGTCTCCATATCCTAATAGTTCACGGTATTTGTCATACTCCCACATTTTATAAGAGTTTCAACTGACTCAATCAATTACTGTACACCAATTCCTGTTATAGTACCTATATATAGCATACATTACCTATGCATCAACATATTGTACAATCAATCGATATAATTATCGACAACAAAACAACACTTATCAACAGGAAATAGCGATGGATAGTATAGGCAGACTTGCTGACATGCAGAAAAGTGGCACAATCTACACAGAACAAAAACCACTTATCTTAAAATATTTTCGTCCTTTCCGCCAACACACTAGATATCACAAAGTTCTGCAGATAAAAACGTTCCACCGCAGAAATTTACACGAACTAGACTTTCTTCTCTTCAGGTTCTTGCCAAAGTGTAGAATGCGCTCAACACAGCATCAGCACACAGGAAACACAGCACAGCATCCTCTGCAACTCTTGACTTGAGATAATCTGCAAACGACTCTTCAAAAACACTTCACATTTAGTTAAACTTGACTGTCTACTGTTATATTCTGCTGTGTTGGACACAGTTAACAAACTAGGTCGAGGATTATGAAGCAAGGTCAGGAGACTCACACAAGCCACGCTAACACAGGGCTCCCTTATCACGCGAATTCCGTGGGTTTCATTCCGTTAAATCTGTAAAACCACCACTGTTACTATCGAGGAGTAATTATTATTACTGTTAATGATACAACCTGTTTGTTGATATATATTTCGCCACGCAGGCTATTTATGGTCATGCGTTACTACCATCACGCCTACTGTTCTCCTACCGTGTTAAATGTTGCAGTGAGTGTGCGTGGGTACATTCACACACTACAGGTATGCACGTACGAGTCGTAGAACTACAGGTGACATTTTACAATGGTTTATTGTCACAATACGTTAATATGAAATACACATAGTCAAACATAGCTCACAACAAGAAAATGCTCCCCTACTCAGAATCATCCAGATACTCCTCTCCTTAGCGCTACAATAATCAATACTGGATCCTCCCAGCAAACGGTTGGCATCACCATGCTAATATAATAAATATACCTCATCAAAGATGCTTTCAACATCATGTAAATAGTTAATGCATCCCTTCAGCAACGGTCGGCGTCACCGTGCTTATATAATAATAATGCCTCATCAAAGATGCTCTCAAACATTGGCGCTCTAATATAAATATGGATCCTCATAGCAAACGGTCGGCATCACCGTGCTTATATAATCAATATGCCTCATCAAACTCCCAAACGTTGGCGCTCTAATATAAATATGGATCCTCATAGCAAATGGTCGGCATCACCGTGTTTATATAATCAATATGCCTCATCAAACTCCCAAACATTGGCGCTCTAATATAAATATGGATCCTCATAGCAAACGGTCGGCATCACCGTGCTTATATAATCAATATGCCTCATCAAAC
This sequence comes from Oreohelix idahoensis, assembly GCA_024509875.1. NCBI lineage: Eukaryota > Metazoa > Mollusca > Gastropoda > Stylommatophora > Oreohelicidae > Oreohelix > Oreohelix idahoensis. Next base: position 231,151 of record JAMPIV010008960.1, on the reverse strand, counting down.
TCCCAAACGTTGGCGCTCTAATATAAATATGGATCCTCATAGCAAACGGTCGGCATCACCGTGCTTATATAATCAATATGCCTCATCAAACTCCCAAACATTGGCGCTCTAATATAAATATGGATCCTCATAGCAAACGGTCGGCATCACCGTGCTTATATAATCAATATGCCTCATCAAACTCCCAAACGTTGGCGCTCTAATATAAATATGGATCCTCATTTCTCAAAATACTCACAAAAACACAGTTCTTCAATAATCTCAGGAATTACTGGCCTACACAAATAATGGCCTCTTATCTTTTGCACTGCGCAGGCTTACCATCCAAAAAACACACTGTGGGGCCGACCTCTCCAGTCGATGCCCAAAAACAGACTGCCCTTAGTTCACACACTAGTCCCGCCAAAAAACAGACACGAGACTCGGCTGTTTAAAAACACAACTCAGTCTCAATACTTGCATGGGCTAGCCACACGAGCTAACTCATAGCTCAAGACAGTTCAGAGAAAACACATCTCCGCAATTTGAACTGACCAGTGTTCGCCACGCTTACCGACTTGGAAACTTCTCGAACATACGAGGGAATTCCCCTAACACAATTTTAACTTAACATCAGCTTAATCAGGCAACGTAACCCGCAATCGAATCTGTTCGCTTAACATTTTCAAGATCACTTCCCCTTTATCAGCTTTAGTCTTATCAAAGGGATATATGTATAAAGTAACAAGTGTTAACATTAGTAGTACAGGTCAGTAACCCAGAATCTAAAAACCCGAAAAATAAAATATTCCGAAAATTAGACGTTATTTTGGGTGAATTTCGAACCGATTTTTGGGCAACTTGAGCTACTTTTTGGCTGACTTGGGCTACTTTAGGTGGATTTTTAGGCTACTTTGGGTGATTTTTGGGCTGCTTAGAGTGATTTTTGGGCTACTTTAGGCACAATCCTAAAACCAAAAAAAAATTCAAAAACCAAATCACAGCCATCCCCGAGCATTTCGGATTCTAGGTCTAGGAGTCTAGAACTGCTAATAATTATCTCAGGAAAGTTTGCAGAGCCTGTCACTGTTTTCATTGATGCTGAGGTTAGATACTAAAATTATTTTATTAAAATTAACATTGTCACTGATTTTGTGATGTTACTGATAGCGATGCTATCACACCAATTTCCTTCTCTCACTGTATCCATATGCGATTGGCACAGCTCCCTATACATATTTTCAACTTCTTCTCTTATTTCAGGCTTTTGAAACATGGGAGAACCCTGAGCGTGAGTGCTCCATTTGCAGTTGCTTCAATGGGGAAGCAGTCTGTGGTAGCATAGATGGCTGTTCCACATCTCCTCTTCCTTCTGGAGTTACAAGACCTGTCCAGCCACCTCTGTGTGGATGGAGTGAGTGGATGAATGAGAACACACCAAGCATGAGTAAGTAAAGGATTTTTTTGTTTTTTAACCTAAGTCAGTTTATTTATTCTTAGTATTATATTTAAGAAGCCACTGGTTTGTTAAATGGCACCTACTGAATGGCAAACAGCTCACAACTTTTCATTTTCACAGACGTGATATTGTGATACAAAAAATCAGAATATTCAACTCAGATGCCAGGTCAGTCCTATTATATGGCTCTGAAGCATGGAGAACTACAACAAAGAGTTTACAAACTTTCATAAATGGGTGTTTTAGTAGAAGAGAAAGATTGAAATAGTATTTTAAGATCACCACTGGAGAACTAATGACAAGAGCCCAACAAGTGCCATTGAAACAGAGGATGAGAAGAAGATGCTGGAGTTGGATAGGACACTCATTGATGAAACCTGTTGATAGCCTTACAAGGCAGGTCTTGTTTTGGAATCCCCAGGTTAGGAGAGGTAGAGGAAGATTGAAGAACACATGAAGAAGAGAACTGGAGATAGAAGTGAAAATGATGAAGAAAACTTGGAAAGACTTTGAACTAATGGCATGGGACATGAGGACTTGGCATAAGTTTCTTGAAGGTCTATGCTCTTTAGGGAGTTATAGGGTGATGGTGATAATGATTATAGTATTACAAATATGTAGTTCCTAGTTCATTAAGCATCATCTACTGAAGTCTTAACAACTGGAAGTTTTCATTTTCACAGATGTGAGACAGTGACAACTTTACTTGGTACATAAAATAACGAAAAATATTAATGTCACCACACAAAGATCTGGTATCATAATCCCAGGTTTATGTATTTATTTCACACTTTTCATACATATTCAGTTTGTTCTACATGAAGGTCAAGACATGCATTGAACAGATATACTCTACCTTTTGTAACCAAGTGCAGCATGTATTGAGTAATGTGAACAATCTTGACCATTTATGCTATTTAATTCATTTTAAATTAGGATGGGTTTTGTACCTTTGATAGTGCTGCTGGCATTAACTTTGTGATTGGCACATTGGTAGATACTTTAAAGATTTTGTGATCAGATCTGAAAAAAAAAACAGCATAGCGTGGGTGGAAGCTAATACCATCATAATGTTATTATTAATGTTATTAAGACCTGTTGAGAGCATCCTGGACAGTAAGGTTATAGAATATGGTTGAGCTATGGTTAAAAACTTGGAATCTAGAAATCAACTTAATAACCAAGCATTTCATCAGCTTTTCCACCATGTACACTTCATCCTGATATAATTGATGGAAATGGAGAGAAAAAATGGACTCACAGCAAACCTGCGAGTTAGTAAAGTATAAAGGAGAGAGCCATGGCTGTCAGTGACGAGTAGGGTGTATGTGGGTGGATGTGTAGAAAGTCAAACAACACTTATACACCGCTCGTCTAGCTCACTGTCTAAAGAACAACTCCAACAGCTTTGTCAATCTCCAACAATATATTATATTCACAAATAAGTCACAATGGACATAGGGCCATTACAAATATTAGATACATCACAAATCCCGAGTATCCGCACACACTCTGCTTCTCGGAATAACTACAGCCACAAATAGGCTACTCCATGAATAACTACTGCAACATCTACTACACAACTCCGGCCCTCTACTCGCACCCTACTATAGACATCCACCCTTCTCTTCTCTACGCTCTACGCTGTCTCCTGTCTACTGTCTGCTCTCTACTGATTCAACACACGTATAAACCAACACACTCCTCTCTCTGACTGCCCCTTTCATGCGTATTCACTAAAACCTGTGAAACCCTTTCACGCTCCACTGATCTTCATTCACGCATCACAAAAGCTAACAGCTTGTCTCAAGCAATGCTCACAACCCTGTAGTTAACTTATTACAATGCACGCATTCCCAGCTAACAACAACTCACATGACTAATAAACTCCCGCTGGAGCATGGGAACATTCACACCTGCAAAATACCCTCAAAACACTCCGTGACATCCACCCCTTTCCCCACGTGAAAAACCGGGGTTTTTCACCGTGAAGACAGAGATGGGAGTCCTATACATCATCAAACCTAAAATACATCATCAAAGTAAACAATGCTTCCATACAAAATACATCAACCCACACTAATAGCATACAAATTATTCTAGCGATAATCACATTCAATATCTTTAAAGTTAAACAAAATTCATTTTCATATCAGAGAAATGCATGTATAATCTACAAACTTTATGTAAAGTCATCAAACTTATACAAATATAACTACTGTATAAGTAAACATGCTTTATTATAATCAAAATTCTCTCGTCTGGTATCTTGTCCTACTAGTAACATCAAACTGTTGTAAGGTTAATGTTCAGCTGCTTGGTGACTTGGCAGAGTGCAGAAAACTAGTGGCAACCACATATGACCAATGCTGAAGCATCTACCTTGAGAAAAAAAATTTTGTCTAAATCAAAAGCAATAAAAGTTGACTAGTTGCAAAAATATTTTCAAATTTTATCTAAGTCACTTTTGACACTTATTTGTACAAATCACTCTGTTAGGCCTTCCCTTCTGAGTTAGTGATGTTAGTTTTCGGGCTCTGTAATTTCAATATCATACTATCAGAAACCCCTTCCGGCATCATATTAATCTCAGCCTTGGTCATATTCTTCAGGGTAGCTGCTCCATTTACGATTATGATATCCACGACTACTACCACAGCTACAACAATAGTTCTCACCACCATCACTCCATCTATGATGTGCCCCACTGTAAAGATGGTTACTCTCTCTCATGTCTGCCCAGCGACAATCTCTTCTGAAACTACCTCTGTATATTTCTCCAGCTTTTTGTTCACTAAAGCTTGGTCTGCTGGAACAAAATCCTCTGTTTATATCTTGTCCTCTGTACCTGTTTCTATATCCAATCCGACGTTTACTTTGAAAATTACCACAGTAATCATTACCACTCATGCGGCTTCCTCTAAAGTGTCTGGAATCTCTTAAGTCACTAGTTTCTCTTATGTAATGTTTCTCATGTGGCATACGAGCACCACGACCTACTCTGCGATACTTCTCAATCAGCTTTCTGCGCCTTCTTTCATCCGGTCTGTCTCAGGATATTTAACAGATCCATAACATTCACTTTTTTCTGGCAAAGTAAAGTTCACCTTTGTTTTATTTACTGCCCTTTCCTGAATATTCATCTTACGTTCACCCCATTCCTTTGCGGATTTAATATGCATCTCAATGTTAGTTTCTGGTTGACCCAGCTGTTTTGGAAACGATATATCTTCTTGTTGGGGTGAAATTAAATTTAATACTGAAGTATCAGCAACTCGGACATTACCAGATGACATGCTATCTACAGGAATTACCCTAGGTTTTCCTTGCAATCTAGTAGTTCCTCCATAAGTATCGTCTCTATGTTTGTGCTTCCATAGTTTGATATCCTCATCAGTGCACTCTTTGATACCACCAATATTCCAAGTATCAGATAAGCGACCGCATTATCGTCAAGAACACATGCTTTTACCCTACCCGCAAGAATGGCGTATCAATATCTATCAACACCAGAGGATAAAATTCCACCCTGCCACCAAAAGTGATACATCAAGCAGTTTGCCCCAACCAACGAGACCCCTCAATGCATGATCTCCGCACCCCAACTGTCGTACATCCTGTATCCCTTAAGACAGATAGAACTTTCTGTCCTACGTACCCTGGATGCAAGACTATGTTCCCATCTGTATGAACTGCTGATAAACATGGAAGTGGGTGGCCACAAATCAGAATTGGTGTCTCATCTTTATGAAAAAGTGGTCTGCACTCTTCACAACTCTCGTTGTTGAATGTATCTAAGACTACCACCGAACTTGCGCGTTCAAACTTCCTATTAGGACAATCAAATTGAAGGTGGCCAATCCCATTACATACAAAGCATCTGTACTCCTCATGCTGGCTCTTCTGTGGACTACCCTGAGTGCTAGTCTGAGGCTCGGCCACAGACTGGGGTTCAGGCTTGTCACAAAACTTTGCTCCATGGCGTGGTGATCCACATTTAAAACAACCAGAAGGTCTTCTACTACCTGACTCTGCCATATTCTGCTGTTTCCTGGGGGATGTACGGAAGTCTGTTTCTGTCCACCTCTTACTTACTGATTTCTTATTATAAGGTCTCTCCTCACTACGAGAATTTTGTCTCCGATATGGTCGTGTTTCATAACTCCGCTTGGCCACACATGTCTTAAATGTTTCTGGCACCGCCGATTTATGACTCGGTCTGCCTGAATGTGCTGTGGCGTATTGTTGGCCTAATTTTGACATTGCTGAAATATTCTCCGGTTTTCTCTCCTGAAAAAAAGCCAACAAATCGGAGCTACATGAAGACATCACCTTATCACGTAAAATCAAATCACATAGGCCATCAAAATCTTTAGCAATGCCCGATAGGTCAATCCATCTGTTCAATAACATCTTAATCTCTGCGATAAACTCCGCAAAATCTTGCTCACTACTTGGCATTGCGTTGTGAAACTTTAACCGATAACCCTGCTCATTTAACCTGTACTTGCGTAACAGAGTTTCCTTCACTATGTCATAATTTAATCTATCTTCCACAGTTAATTGAAAAATTGTTTTTAATGCTGATCCTGTTAAATAATCTGTCAACAGTGATCCCCACAGTTCTTTATTAATCTTTAAAGCAGTTGCCTTCGTTTGAAACCTCTCCAAAAAACAGTCCATAAAATCTATGGCTTCATTGAAAATTGGGAGTTTCAACTTGTACATGCTCCCATATTCTTTTTTTGATGCTGAGTCTGAACCTGACTTCTCTAACTCGAGTTTTTTCAATGATACCTCTTTGTCTGCTTCTGTCTTTTTAATTTCTTTCTGTGCTTCTATCTCTTTCATTTTTTTCTGTATCTCTAATCTCTTAGTCTCTTCCTCTGCCTCTGTTTTCTTTTTCTCTCGCTCATCATGTCGTTCTTGTCTCTCCTGCACCTCTTTAAATTGAGCCTGTGCAAATGCTAAGAGATCTTCTCCAGATTTTCCTATCTTCTCACCGACAAGGATAAAATCCATAAGTGTTGACATGATTATAAATATATATGATTTATATGCTCCTCAAATATTCTAACTTAATGTCAATATAGTTCACACCCCAAAATAATATCTTAAATAACCACTAAGATGATACCTTACTCACAGTCTTACTGAAATAAATTATTAGCCCTACAAAACAAACAATGATACAAATAATGATGATAAACAGTACACCCTAATTCAACAAACAACAACTTTGTAAGTCGGTAACAAGAAAAAGGAGAGATGTGTGACAGAAGTAATATTGAAATATACAGTACCTGACCTCTATAACGCACAAAAACAGGAGATTGAAAAAATTAACATATTTACAGGATAGTGTAAGAAGAAAAATGACTGAAGAATACACCATATACACAGAACGTCAAAGAGGAAATGTAATATTCAACCAACAACAAACTGCACGTAAACAACTAATGCAAAAATGCACACTTTATTCGTGAAGGGCAATACAACTGATCCTGCCCACAGGATAGGACCCCTTCTAAGAATAAATAGCGCAAAATCCTACAGATGAAATCAAAACACAAATAAATAACATAATCGTCACGTCCAACAACACTGAAACAATGAATGCCAAGGGAAGCCTATAGAGCAACTTGGACAAATAAATGGAATATAGCCTTAGAATAATGAACCAAAACAAACTAAGGTTACGTAGCTTTTTCTGGTGTACTGGAATGGCAGGATATGGCAATAAACTGATCTGATCTGTTGTCTCCAAGTCACCTCTGCAGCAGTAACTTTGAGAAGCGCAAACACTACAACAGTTCCTGTGAGGAATATGTTAATACACACTTAGTATATAATTCAAGCCATTAGGTTACAAAGATAAAATGGACAGAAGCACTAGAAGAAGGATGACAGATAGGATTAGCACAGTTATAGGTAAAGTAGATATACAATTAGTTCTAAATGCACTTTAACCTAAACCTACAATACATATAATTTAAACATACAAAGACAGAGTGAAAACTAACTACAGTAGAACAGCAACACTGAAAGTGAGGTAGAAAATAAGTGATATTATTGAAAGAAGAAAGTAGCAAAAGTAACGAGAAGAATGTGAAAACAGAAGTACTCAGTATACAAGAAGAACTACTGATTTCTTATGAAATACACTGTTAGCCCTATATAAAACAAAAATTAACTTTTTAACTAGAAACTTAATAAACACTCTAATAGAACATTAGCATACTAGAGCACGAAAGAATGTTATGAAATTCCTTAAACGAATAACAACAGAATAATATCTAATTAAGCTGTATCTTAAGGAATTATGACGAACACTAATTGTTCACAGAACAACTACATAATACTTAAATTCCAAGCATGTAGATATGTTTATAATGTCTTCAGCCAGTCCCAAGGTTGATGAAATATGAAGACCACACACAGCACGGCACAATACACTCAGTTCAGATTTTGTAGCGTCACAAGCTACACACCTTGGAAAACAGGGCTCGTGTTTTCCACTTCACACTGTCGAGTAGAACACTGCAACACGACAGCTTCACAGTTCTTCTTCTTCTGGTCACCACAGATTCTCCTGGTCACAACACACTGTTTCACAGCCGCAGCAAGCAATGAATGTAAACAGACCTATAAGACAGCATTCCTAGCACACTGTTTAGTCGTCAGCACACAGTCACAGCTGACCGTTGACCCAGATTTGAACAGTGTCGAATCGTCTGGTTACTGTAAAGTTGTCACACTTCGCTGCGTTGAAAAACAACTGTAGGCTGCCGACTAACTGACCTCAGATCACTTTAATACTGTACAACTTTGGGTTCATTTGTAACATCCAAATAGACGAGCTCCCAATGTGATGAGTAGGGTGTATGTGGGTGGATGTGTAGAAAGTCAAACAACACTTATACACCGCTCGTCTAGCTCACTGTCTAAGGAACAACTCCAACAGCTTTGTCAATCTCCAACAATATATTATATTCACAAATAAGTCACAATGGACGTAGGGCCATTACAAATATTAGATACATCACAAATCCTGAGTATCCGCACACACTCTGCTTCTCGGAATAACTACAGCCACAAATAGGCTACTACATGAATAACTACTGCAACATCTACTACACAACTCCGGCCCTCTACTCGCGCCCTACTATAGACATCCACCCTTCTCTTCTCTACGCTCTACGCTGTCTCCTGTCTACTGTCTGCTCTCTACTGACTCAACACACGTCTAAACCAACACACTCCTCTCTCTGACTGCCCCTTTCATGCGTATTCACTAAAACCTGTGAAACCCTTTCACGCTCCACTAATCTTCATTCACGCATCACAAAAGCTAACAGCTTGTCTCAAGCAATGCTCACAGCCCTGTAGTTAACGTATTACAATGCACGCATTCCCAGCTCACAACAACTCACATGACTAATAAACTCCCGCTGGAGCATGGGAACATTCACACCTGCAAAATACCCTCAAAACACTCCGTGACAGGTTTATAATTGATAACAGTAATGTCTGAAAGATTAACAAATGAAGTGAATATATGGTGAGTAAGATAGCAGGATTTACAGTTTTTAAAAAAATGCAATGTTTGGGCCTAAGGGATGTCAGTATACTCATACCATCATCATTGTTTAAATATAACTAAAAAAAAAATTTCTCTGGCAAGGTATAATGTAATTTGTTTTAAAATTTGATTAATTTACTATGATCTGTTTTGTCTGATCTGCAAAGATTTTTATTTGTTAAAGATTCTGGTGGTGACATGGAGTTACTGTCAACCCTGCAGAAAAAGTACAATATATGTGCCAACCCAACCCGCATTATGTGTCGTGACATAAACACAAACAAGGAAGCTGCAGACAGTGGGCAGAATGTAACCTGTGACTTAGTGAATGGCTTGAAATGCTTTGACTATCAAAACACTGGCAAATGTCATGATTATGAGATCAGTGTCTACTGTGGCTGTGCTCGTAAGTTATTTTCTTTAAGAGTCAATGTAAAAATTAGCTGTTATTATTTCATTAGTAAAAGAAACATTATTGAAAATATGTGCTGATTTGTTCACATTTTATGTATCACATTTAAATGTAATAATTTATTACTTGGCATAAATAGGATAAGAGAATTTTACAGTTTTCTTATTAATGTATACATACACCACCATGCGCCAAGTTTCATATTTTGCATTGTGTTTTCATTTTAACGTGGAAAAAAGGATGTAATAAATACTTGAGTAACAGCAAAGATGAACCACAACAACCCTTAAGATTCAAGAGGTTAGTTAATAGTACTTGTTCAGAATATAGAAGCCATATAAAATATTTTGGCCATATGAAAAGACATAATACCTTGCTGAAGACCATAATGGAAGGCAGAGGTAAAGCAAACATGCAAGAGGAGGACAGTGCTATAAGTTGGAAGATAACATCAAGAGATGGACAGGAAAGAGTCTATGAGATTGCACCTTCAAGACAGAAGATGTTGGAGACCCATAGCAGCTGAGCTTCGTTGTGAAGGTGGTATCTGATGATAGTGATGTTCAGAATATAACCATTATTTAGCCTGGTTTTAAAAATGTACTGTGTTAAATATAAACTTTTCATTTGCTATTGGTTATCAAACTACTAATCCTACTAGCTACACAGGAGCCACGAGATTGTTGGTGGGGTGTTTTAAGTTTACTGCCCAATAAAACTGAAGTAAAGAAGAAATCATAAAAGGCCTTATTGTGATAGGAAAAGATTGCAGGACCTGAGGATAATCCCAGCAGAGGCCGCCACAACAGATATGGATGCAGCTAGAGAGATTTTGTGTAAACTACTTGGTAAAATCTGGGAGATAGAGAATGAGAGGAAGTGTCAGTGAACTGGAAGGAAGAATATTTTATAAAGTTGCTGAAAAGGGTATTTACAAGAGTGCACAAATTACAGAGGTTGCTGCCATGAATGCTAGGCAGGAAAAGTACAAAACAAGATCATATTGAAAGAGGCATTGATAAAGAACAGAAGTATGAATAGACAGGTTTTTAACAAAACAGGTCCTGTTTGAACCATCTACCTACACAGTGCATTAGATTAGAACTGCACACCAAATGACACGTAACACTTTGCTTGGTTTTGTGGACTCTGAAAAGGCCTTCAACAATTCAAACAGAGAATCATGAAGGAAAATTTTTGACACTGAAGAGTTCCCATAAATTCAATAACCTGCAATGGAAAACCATGTAAATACATAAAGTGCAGAGTTCTTCAGTAAGGACAGCTTGTATAAACCACTATGGCAAGAAACTAGGCGTGACAAGAGAGCCATCTGTGACAATTTTGTTTCTTTTTGGCCATAGTTTGAATTGTGAAAATAGTATCATCAACCATTAGAATGAACATGTATTGACTATTATAAAATATCTCAGTGCTGTTACTCAGTGGCCCATGTAGTTCCCGGGGGGGTCACGGAAGACACTAAGAAGAATAGGACTAATGAACCCTCTGGCATACCATACGTGACAACTAATTTGAAGTGGTATATGGGGCTAGCAGCCTGATAATGTAAAACAGATTGCTTCAGAAAACCCTGCTGCATGAGCATGTGAATGCTTGATGCAGGCTTCCTGAAGGGGACTAGCTGTAGCAGTGGGTTCTATCCTGCACCATAAGGAGTGCGGAGGAAAATAATGATGATGATGATGTTGCTCACTACTCAGCTTTTGCAGATAGCTTTTCCATAGCAAAAACTAATGCAGAATAATGACAATAATGAGGCAGATTTCCTGGTAGCTGGGCTTGAAAACCCAAAGAGAAAAGACAGATTGTGAGAATAAATACATGAGATCAAATTACATTTAAAGAACACACTTCAAGATGTGAACTCACGTATGTCTTGGTAGCAGCATAGGTAAAGGTATAGGAAGCAACAGTTATTTAAAACTATGAATACTGAAGGCAAGGATGCTTTACTTCATTGGGAAATGTATGTAAATCAAAGAAGATCAGGCCTTACATAAAAGTAAAGATTTAAATGTTAGGTCAGTCCTAATTAATGACCGTGGAACACTGAGGGAAAAAAAAAAATCATCATGAAGGTACAAACACTTATAAATCAATGTATCATTCATATGGGTCACTACAGGCACAACAAAATTTTTTTAAACTTTGTTCACCAATCAAACAGTATTGTTTAATATAAACATACACCAAAAAAAAAAAAAAAAAAAAGATATGTGCTTAAACAATGAGAAAATAGTGTAAAATATAATAAACAGACCAAAAAACTTTACATGGTTTAGTTCATTTATTTAATACAACGTGTGTTAAGTCATTTCCTTACTCTAGGTTCAGAGTGATTGTCAGAGTGATAAAAGTGACATTAAGACCTCAGGAGGGCACTTGGCTTGGTAAAAAAACTTCATCTGGCCAAGTCTGTGGCTGAAGGGTTGCTTCACACGAGTTGGATCTACTGGACAAAGCATCCAGTAGGATCCATTCTTCTGCTTGGTTTTTTTTTTATTTATCACAACTTTGCTGTGAAGGCCAACATCATTTCTAATTGCAGCAGTAATAACTTATGTTCTTTCTCTACTAGGGTAATTATCACCAGTGATTTCACAGGCTTCTTCCAGTGTCAGAACTCGACACACTTCTCTTGAGCTATTGTTTAAAGGATTAATCAGATTTTTTATAAGAAATCAATAGAACTTACAGTGAGTTTTTTCCGCAATGGAGAGGGCTTTAAAATTGGTGCTCACAAGGCTCTGATAGCAAGCTTGATTCATTAATTCATGATATCATTGTAAAGAAAAGTTCAGGTTTTTTAAGGGAAAGGTGGGCATCAAACTATTGAAGTAAAATTATAATTGAAAGTAGCTGCTGTTTTGAATGTCACACTCCTTTTTTTTTTTACATGAATGGTACAGGATATAAGAATTTTCACAAGAACCTTTAAAGCATCCCCTCTTTTTAGGCCACTTTTAAACTGTTTTTTTTCCCTGGAGCTTAGTCAACTACTTTCCTTTTTTTATTATACATACAGATTGTTATATATCTATGTCCCTTGTTCTATTCCCCCTCTGCTGTCATCCAAACATTGCCTCAAATTTCATTTCATTAGTACAACTGTTGAGGTCTAACTAGCTGCTAGCCTGTAGCATCTCATTTCACACTGGTTGATCATTCAAAAATGTTTGAAATCAATTTATTTTCAGAAATCGCTACCCAGTCACCACCACAAGGGTCTAATAAAACCCCAACACCATCAGCTGTAGTCAGTAGCAACACAACACCATCCCCTAGCAGACCAGACATTTCCACACCAAGCCAAGTCAAAACATGCTCATCTGGGTGGTCTGAATGGATTAACAGAAACTCTCCAATAAACAGCAGCGGGGACAGTGAGGGGATGACTGATAAAGAGAAGTCTGCTTTCTGTCCTGGTGGAGAAATCACAGACATTGAATGTGTTGACTCAGTTCAAGGTGATGACTGGTCAAGTCTGGCAGAGGCAAGCTGTAGTGTCGGTGATGGCTTATCCTGTACCAATCTACCATTTGATGATATCCCACCATGCAGAGACTACAAGATCAGATACAAATGCGTCTGTGCAGGTATTATGCAGATTATAAATGTGGAATGCACCTATGTGTGTATAATACAGGGACTGATTGAAAAAAGCTTTTTTTTTTTTTTTTTTTTTTTTTAACTAAAATATTGTTTCTTGTCATCCATTTTTCACTCCTTGAGGAGCAATGAGCCACCATTGTAGATAGCTCCCTTATAGGAAGCTGTGCCAACATATTTTTGAAGTATAACGTGGTATTTGTCTCTGTGAATATTGTGCTTACTAAAGCATACATCCCATCACAGTATTAAAATGTTCATGCAATCTACATTGTTCTCTGGCAACTGGACATGCAGGTAGCCAGTGGCAAACCATATTATGCAGATCATCATCTGTGAACAGGAAATTTTCAGTTGCTTGAACTAAAAGAATTATCTCTTTGATCTCTAGCTGTAATTGTTGTTGTTTGGTTTTATTCCACAAGTATATATGTGTTAATACATCTGGTCATTGTATAGGAAGAATGAAGTGCAAGGATCTTTAGGTGAATGTCAGGAGTATTGACGTAAAATACTGAAGAGAGAAAAGGGGAGTGGGGAGACCACGGAGAACCTGGAGAAGAATGGTTTAAAGAAAAGGAAGCCAAAGTAGCATGGACCTCATGGCCATAGCTGAAAAAAAGATGACCCGAAATAGAAATCTGTGGTGAGCATCTGCTACAGCTTTATGTTCCATGAGGAACATAAAGGAATGGTGATGATAGGCATTAGTACCTTTTTTGTTGGGTTATAATGGAAAAGGCCCCATTAGGACTACAGTCCCCTCAAGCATTTCATATAAGGCAACTTTATGAAGTAGGGCATGGGAATGGCAACCTCATCATGTAAAACAAAATTGCCACAGAAATCATCACTTCACTTGCAGGTGAATGGTTTGTTGTAGGCTTCCTGCAAGGTGACCAGTTGCAGTGATGGCTGCATGCTACATATGGAGGGCAAAGGTAAATGATGATGATAATGTATTGGAAAATAGTCATCATCATCATGTGACGTATTCTTTCCAGAACGTTGTCTCCATTACAGCTGCTCTGAACGCATCACGATTCTGGGCAAGTCGACCTGCATCAGCCAAAGACAAGTTCAGACTCTCTGTGATGTCCTGGGTCCACCGTCGTCTAGGTTGACCCCTTCCCCTTTTTCCAGGGACCATGCCTTCCATCACTGTTTTTTCCAGACTACTATGTCTTTTTATATGACTGAAAAATTTCAACTTCCTTATTGCGATGGTATTTAGGAGCCAATGTTCCTGTACGTTTAGTGAGTGCAGTACTTCTCTGTTGGTCTTTTTTTCTGTCCAGGGTATTCTCAACATCCTTCTGTAGCATTTCATTTCGAATGATGTAATCTTTTTTGCAACTGTTTTATTGAGTGTCCAAGTCTTGCAGCCGTATGTTGCTACTGGGAATATACATGCTCTGATCAGTTGTAACTTTGTTTCTTTGCTTGTGCCTTGCCATAGGTTTTTCATCTGTATTAGTTTATGTGAAGCAATTGCAAGTCTTCTTTTAATTTCTACTGCACAGTCGCCAGAGCTGTTGATGATTGATCCTAAGTATTTGAATTCATTAACACTTTCCAGTTCTTCGTTATCAATTTCAATTTCTGGTTTGGTCTTTACTTTGTCTGTTGTCAATACTTTGGTCTTCTTGGTGTTTAGGTATAGATTCTGGGCCTTGCTGGAAAATAGTATTCCCATGTAAAGTGAGTTAAATCGCTTAGTTTGTTATCTGATTAAATCATGTGGTTCACAGGGGTCTCTGAGGAGCTAAAGACTAGAACTGTCACTCCCACTATGCTTGTTGTGAAAGGCATTAAGGTGAAGTTGTGCATGTGGTAGAATTGTTATCATGTTGAATACATTGCTGCAGAAGTAAAAACTGCTAGAGCGTACGAAGCACTTTGATGCAGGTCTCTTACATGGAAACCATATGAAGTGGCATATCCAAGCTCCTTAAGAAGTGAACAATGAACATTTCATTCAGTCATAAATCATTTCAATGTTCATTTATTTAGGAATATTATCTGTGTTCATTCAGAAATTTTGCAAGTGCTCATTCATAAATCCTTTTTGGTGTTCATATGTAAATCATATCTGTTCTGATTTACAAATCATGTCATTGTTCATTCATAAATCATTTTTCGCTCCAGTCTTACTAACAGAATAAATGTCCACATTTTTTAAACAGATGTGACGATACTTTTACCGAGCCACAGCAGTACAACACCATCACTTAACACAAGTAAGTATTTGTGATATGACAGCCTTAGTTCTGTCAATGTTTTTCTTTCATAGATGGATGACCTCTTATACATCTTGCATGAATATTATGTAATAGATTTAGTTTCTTTCATGCCCTTTATATCTGTATAAATCATCAGTTAAAAGATAGTGCCTTTAGCATTTGTTTTACTATTTTAAAAAAATAGCACATGACTTCCACGTTGTTCATTATTAATATTTTCTACAAGCAGTAATAATAATTTTTCAGATTCCAAATTTTGAAACTGAAATTTTAGAGGAATTACTATAAATTATATTTCTTATGATGTCTCTTACAATGTTCAAAATATTTTTGCATTTTCATTTGTTTTCTCTGAGCCAGTAGTTTAAGTTTTCCTGAACTCATTAAAAACGTGTCTAGATAGTTAATTCTATGTGTTTTTCCTTTATCTTATCCAAGTACTGGCATGTTTAAGATGATCTGAGTTAGTATAAGTCATTATCTACAGTTTTACCTTTGCAAAATTGGGTGTTACATACATATTGTTAATGTTAACTTGCCAAATTATTTTATTATGCAAGAATTTTGCTTTGGATTACAGGTCATCCTGGATGTGGCTGGACTGCTTGGATGAATGGTCAGCAGCCCAATGGAATGGGAGAAGAAGAGAGCATAACACAACTTCGTTCCTTGCACAGTTTCTGTGAAACAGCTGACATAACAGCTGTTGAGTGCAGAGATTCAGCTACTGGGAAAACTGCACAAGAACTTGGACAAGTAAAAAAATGCTAAAATGTTGATTTTATACAATTTTAAAAAATTACTACTGTCTTTTATAATTTGCCTGTTGTTGTATTTTATTTGTATACTTAATCATACTTTTTATTTAATCTTCTTTTTTCTGTCATCTATTTTGATTATTTGTTTCAAATTCAACTTACGTACTTTGGCCTGGTGTGCTAGCATTCTGTGTTTCTTTAAGATGTATGTCACACCTTTGGTGCATCTTCTCCTGTGTCATCTTCTATTTTTGGTCACATTCAATTTGAGGTTATAAGCGTGGGCTGCTGCTTGGTCTGTTTTCATTCAGCAACCTTATTATGGATGTTGCATTCATGCACCCTCATGCTTTTCTAAATCTAAATTGTACTTGGTTAAGTACTGGTTCTGATATTGGTTTTATTTGTTGGTCTATGATTTTTTGCAAATATTTTTCCAACATAGCTAAGAAGGGAAATATGTTACATTTTTGCTTTTGCATAAAAAATTAAAAGGATCCCGTTACACGCCCATTGAGGCATATTGGGAATAAGGTGTTAGGCCCATATTTTCTCAACCATCGAGACACTAGGGGTGATGTGGTCAGCATCACGCCAGCCGCCTTAACCTTCCCAGAGTTGCTGTGGTACCCAATTGGGGCTGGATCGACCCAGGAGCCGTTTGCGGCCTAAAAAAATCCCACCTCATATGGGGATTGAACCATGGACCACTGAGGTAGGAACCCAGTGCACTACCACTATGCTACCGCGGCTCCCCAATTTAAATCAATTGTAATTAGATAATTTTTTTCATTCATTATTACCTTCAGCTTCATGAGGAGCACAGGCCTACAAAAAAGTCATTCTAAGTTCTCCTATCCTGCACCATCGGCTCAAGGTCCTTCCATGTTTTCTTTATCCCCTGTTTATGTCTGTCTCCAGGTGTTTCTTCCATGTGTTTTTTCAGTCTCCCTATACCTTTCTTACCCTGGGGGTTCCAGAAAAATGACTGCCTTGGAATGCTAACAGCAGGTTTCCTCAGTGTGAGTCCTATCTAAGAACATCCTTGTAGTGCTATCAGCAGGTTTCCTCAGTGTGAGTCCTATCTAAGAATATCCTTGTAGTGCTATCAGCAGGTTTCCTCAGTGTGAGTCCTATCTAAGAATATCCTTGTAGTGCTATCAGCAGGTTTCCTCAGTGTGAGTCCTATCTAAGAACATCCTTGTAGTGCTATCAGTAAGTTTCCTCAGTGTGAGTCTTATCCATCACCAGCATCATCTTCTCATCTCTTATTCTAGTGGCATTTCTCTGGTTCTTGTCATTAGGTCTACATTGATGATCATGTCATACTGATCTGTTTGGGATTTTTTTAAATACCTTCTTGACTTTCATAAATATTGAAGGTAGAATTAAGATTGAATAGGAATGCAGAGTTGGTAACTTGCAAGAAATTTCATGAATGAGGAGATTTTATTGTGGTTTAATGTCCATGACACTGAAAAATATATTTTGATCATTGTATTTTTTTTAGATTTTTGTGAATAGTCATAACTTGAATTGAAATAAGTGTTAAATGCCCTTCACTACATTGCAGGTGAATGTCTTATGTGACTTAAACTACAGCGGACTGACATGCTTTGATTTTGATCAGCCTAATGGTCACTGTGCAGACTACGAAGTCAGATTTTTGTGTGAAGCGAGTAGCTGCCATGTCACTCCTAGTCATACCTTTACAACATCAACTCCACAAGTTGGCCAGAATACCCCTATTCCTGTAATAGGTATCTTTACAAAGTTCTTCTATAAATTCTTAGGTAGAAAACCCAGTTGTTCACAGCAGATACGAGTTTATGAAGATTGTTATCAACAGTGCACATCTAGATGCTGTTACTTCAGTTACAGACAGCAAAGTTTGACTGATTAGAGCAGAATATCAGGTTTTTGCATATATTTGGCATATGGTTACTTCTTTAAAACTAATTAAAGTTGTAGACGCGAAGGTTACTCAAGAAGACAATGGATAACCTGTTAAAAAATGAACCTATATAAACTCACTATCATTCTCCTTGTCGCTCCGCATAGAGCACTTGCATACTCTTGCAGTAGTTGTGCATGTAGCAATCTGTTTTACATGATGAGGTTACCTGCCTCATGCATGACCTCATTTTAGTCACCTTGTATGATGTGCCTAAGGGTGTAGCCCCCTATTCTTTCTTTTTCTCACCAAAGCCCCCGTAATGAAAAAAAAACATCATTTAAAGTTACTAAGCATAAATAGAATGTTTTTCTTAGACTTCTTTAAAACTAAAATGGGCAATGATTTAATGGTATATGGTTTTTCCCTCCTAATCCTTCTTCTTCTCTCTAAATTAAATATTTTCCTAAGCTTCTCTACAGTTGTCACAGTTCTGCTCAATCCCAAAGTGTATTTGATGACTGGATTGTCTTTCCCCCAATGCAAGACCTGTCTGAGGCCAAGCTATATATATATCACCTCTTGTTCTACTGGTATTTGTTTACTTTTTCCGTAAGTTCCACCCATATTGGTGATCTTGTCCTCCCAGTCTAATCCCTGCCCATTAATGAAAGTCTGTAAGTTCTTAGTTGTCATTTTTTATTTTTCTATGTTCTAGAGTCATATAGTAGGATTACTTTGAAATTTGAGTTGAAAATTCTTATTGTTGTGTTGGATTTGAATTCCTCTGATTTATATATAATTTCCAGTGCAATGACAGCACCAGTTGCCATCTGTATTCTTATTTTGATATCACTGGTCATTCTTCCAACTTTATCTATGTTACCAGCAAGATATATGTATGAGTCTATATCTTGTAGGGGTGTTTCTGCACATGTAATCAGCTATCATTTGCTGCATTTATTCTCATCTCTTTGTCTTTTCTGTATGAGTTTTCAGATCCAATTACTGTGACCTCTCACACAGTAATCTCATTTTGTTTTGCGCCTGGTTTTAATTATGGGCGTATGATAGGTAATTTTAAGGTAAGGTAAGGATTCCGTTACATGCCCGTTGAAGCATATTGGGAATATGGTGTTAGACCCATATTTTCTTGACCATTGGCACACTAGGGGTTATGTGGTCAGCATCACGCCGGCAGCCTTAACCTTCCCAGAGTTACTCTGATACTCAGTTCATGAGGCTCAACTGGGGATCGTACCATGGACCGCCAAGGTACGCAGCCAGTGCACTAAGATAGGTAATGACACTGGCAAAATCTAGATCTTCAAGCTGTTTTGTTAGTCCATTAAGTTCATTGTCTGGTGCTACATATTGCTCGTTCATAACCCAATATTTATCCAGTGAGATGAAAAAAGGTGAAAAGAAGCACCCCTTCTATACTCCATATCTTATCTCAAATGGTTCTGTGTATTGGCATTCATGGTGAACTCTGCGTGTCATGTCTGCATATTTTTCCTTATGTGATTAATGAATTTATGAGGAATTCCATAGTTCCTCTTCAGTTTTAAAGTGATTCTTGGTCTTAACTGTCAAACATCTTTTCATAATCCAGAAATACTTTGTACAGTTGTGAATTCAATTCCAAGCCTGTTCTGCTGCTGTGTGCAATGTGTCTTTTATTTGTCTGTTCATTTAATTGTATACTAATACTTCTGACTTATAATCAGGTCAAACTTTGAAATATGGAGTGCATTGATCTTATACCTAAATAACAGGAGTAGATATTGGCTGTGTTCTATTAGTAAGGCTGAAACTGAGTTCTGCCATTGTCAAGGTTTAGTAGATTTACATGTAGAAATTGTTCCGTTTCAGTGTGTAGTGGCTCTGCTGATGATTCAAGACCTATCAGAATGTTGGATTCACAAATCACAGCATCTTCCAGCTTGTCCATATACACAGGACCTAACCGTTCACGTACTGACACACAGCAAGAGGCACTTGGTTCAGGAGGCTGGGTAGCACGTGACAATGACCAGGCTCAGTGGCTTCAAGTCACATTTTCTGAACCAATGGAAATAATGGGACTTGTCACTCAAGGTCGGGCTGGTGCTCAGCAGTGGGTTGAAACATACAGTGTCATGTACTCAGATGATGGGAATGTTTTCAGATACATAGAGGATACTTCAGGCCATGCCAAGGTAAAACAATGATGCTTGTTTTAATATTAATTTAGCTTGATATCCACACTGAGTCCAAAGTACTTTGTATAATTTTAAATGCAAAAATTATGGTTATTTTGGTCCATTTCAACACTGTTTAAAAATTTGCATAAATTGTAACAACAAACATTTTTGGGGGAAAATAATACTTGTTAGATCACCATATGACTGAAGCTAACACTTATTTCATTAAAGGATGACAATTATTTTTTAAATATCTTATTAGATCACCATACAACTGAAGCTGTCACTTATTCCATTAACTGATTCCGTACGCAAGATCTAATAATAGACGCAAAGGCCGAACGCTGTAGACGTAAGATCTTTTAAAAGACGCTGATTTATTTCATTGTTTTTTTCTATTCTGATATTTTATACTGCCCAGAATTTATCTTGAACGGAAGTAAACACAAAACTGGGCAAATTTCAACAAGCTTCAACGTCTTTTATTTGCGTTTGAACGGATTTTTTCACATTTATCTTCATCTTTAATCGTGTTTTGTCGTATCGCCATAATGGCCGAAAAACACACAGGATATGTTACTAATATGTGAACAGTGAACAAACTGTGTGATCAACCATAACTTTCTTACTTTTTCTGTGTTTCTAAATGGATTACCTGCACAAAGAGAGCAGTGAAACTGTATTGTGATAACAATTTATGTTACAAGCCTTACGTAAGTCGAAAATTTTTGTTCAAAATTTCAAGTTATCTTTTTTCCGTGTACATGTTATCTGTTATAACATAAACATAACATAAATTTAGCTAGAAAGGCATATGGATTTATATTGTTCGTCCAATGTACTTTAATTTGATATATAATATGTTATACTTAACTCATGATTAGACACACATTGTCAGTAAACGTAAATTATGTATGTGTAAATTTTTGGGGCTTAAAAATAATTCCGTCCAGAGCTGAAAATAATTACGTACGGAATCAGTTAAGAGATGACAAATACAGTAGTAAAACTTATGTACAACTTAGTAGAGTATGTTAAGTTTCATAATAATAACAACAAAAATTTGGTTGTCTTACTCTGAATAGCACAGATAACTGGAAATATGTAATTAAACATTTATCTGTGTTGTTCTACTTAACTCCTGTGGTTATTATTCAGCCTTCATTTGTATTTTGGTATTATTTGTGAGTTATACAAGGTGTAAGAGTCATGTTACCCAAAACACTTCTATGTTATTGCTTATTTAAAAACTATTTGTCTGATATTCTAAGATATTTTTAATTCTCTTAACCGGATTATCCTGTCATAAAAGTTTTTATGACTACAGCATTTTCTTCAGAAGCAGCTTGAATGACTCTTATACCTGCCTTGCTTTTATCCTCTCAGATTTTTACTGCCAACAATGATTCAAATACAAAGCACCAGGTTTTAATACCAACATTTACTGCAAAGATTGTTGCTGTTCAGCCAGTAACATGGCATGACCACATTGCCATGAGACTGCAAATTTTGGGTTGTCGCTGTAAGTTACATATTTATTTTGTAATATAAGCTCTCATTTTGCAATGAAACATATATCCTATAGCCAACTTTGGTGCAAATAAAAGAATGTAAAATGTTAGAAAACTGTTCAAAATTAAACTGAAAGTACAAGCACTGAATCAGATAAGTAAATCTGCAACATTTGATATGTAGAAATGTTCTAGGCATTGTAAATTATGGTCACTTAAACTTACATCTGCATCAAGCTTACAATAAAACTATTCTGTTTAAGTGTAAGACAGATCACAAAGTTAATTTTTAAGTTTCTGTTGCCCTCTGGTGACATTTACAGAGAAATATATATAAGCTGTCTGTGAATTAACAGTTGTTAGTTTAAAAATACTATGCCCATGCTGCATCTTCATTTTTCTTCCTCTTTATCTCTTAGCTTCCCAAGAGCATAGGCTCACGGCAGATTTGTGCCAGGTCATCCTGTCCTTTGCCATCTGCTCAGGATCTCTCCATGTCTTATTAATCCCTTTCATTTATGTCTGCAGTTCTCTTTTCCACTTATTTTTCAGTCTCCTACCTCTCTTACCTGCTTCTGCTTTACCAGTAAATCTGTTTTGATTTATCTATAGCTTGATGAGAAAAGTCAACTTGTGCTGATATGTCAACATTTGTTGATGCTGTTTTCATGTCTGTTGAATAGCACGACCAAAACCCTCCCTTGGAACTCCAACTCCAAGCTCTCACCTGGTTTGTTCATCTGGGTGGTCTGACTGGATCAACAGAAACTCTCCAATAAACAGCTATGGAGACAGTGAGAGGATGACTGATGAAGAGAAGTCTGCTTTCTGTCCTGGTGGGGAAATCACAGACATTGAATGTGTTGACTCAGTTCTAGGTGATGACTGGTCAAGTCTGGCAGAGGCAACCTGTACTGTAGGTGATGGCCTGTCCTGTACCAATCTACCATTTGATGATATTCCACCATGCAGAGACTACAAGATTAGATACAAGTGCAACTGCTCAGGTAATTACACTGTAGGGCATGAGTTTTTAATAAGCCTCTTACAGGTTACTTTTTTAAATCTTGTCAGACCTTTCTGACATCATTGTCACATTATTGGTGCAGGAGGGCTGGGGCACACCATTGGCCACAAAGGCTATGCTTATGATAATACTAATGAAAGGTTGATCATAAGCCACAAATGAAAACAAGGAGTATGAAAAGATTGAATGACAGACAAAGAGGATTTGCCTGTGAATACTGTCAACAGTTTATGGATTCCATAAACAACATTAAGGAAATCTTTCTACAAATATTGCTCTATGAAATACAAAGAAACGTAAAAAAAAAAAGCCAAATTTATTGTACAATAACTTCTGAGCAGTTATTGATTTCCAATAAAATATATACAAGTTTCAGTATAAATGTAAACATAAAAGTTAGGAACACAAGTCTTTATCAGATTAAAAAAAGAATAATGGAGGTTATGAATATTTGTATAATACACGAGAATTATAGATGTGCCAGAAAGCATCAGCTATTTGACTCTCATTTTGTAATTTCTCAATTATTTGTTTAGATGTTTAAATCTGTCTCTTGTTGTTGAATGTAGTTTTGGCCATTCCTGTTTTGTCTTCTTGATTTCTGTTTTACTACCATCATATGTTGTATTGTGGCCAAGATATAAAGATATGAGAAACTGTTAAATGTTAAATGTTTATTGGAAAATGACAAAAAAATATAGCATCACAGAAAATACATCCATTTTCACTGCAGAGATGATGGCAATACTAAAAGCACTAGAAATATTCTCTAATAACCCTCCCAAAAAACTAACAGTTTTAACTGACTCTCTTTCAACAATTAAAGCACTTAGAAACTTACGAGAATGTAGTAGACCTGATATAGCAGAGGAGATATTTCTGGCTACTACATACTTATATTCCAGAGGATGTTCAGTCTTAATTGCTTGGATACCTTTACATGTTGGCATAGAAGGAAATGAAAAGGCAGATAAAGAAGCCAAGAAAAGTAGATCTGATAAAAATCTAATAAATGTAGGGACGAGTAAATCAGAGATTAAGAACTTAATTAAAGATTTAATTTCAAGCACTATCTTGAATGGAAAGCAGAGTGGGTTAAAAATCTGAAAGGAAGACATGCATATAAGATGTTCAAGGCTCCAACAAGAAAATGTCAGATATCTAGGGAATTGAAAATTCCCAGTAATAAGAAACTTCTCAGACTACAGCTGAGAAAAGGCTATTTCAGAATAGAACTTACTGTGCAGGATGTCTTCAAGACAATAATATAGAACATTTATTGTTAAAATGTAAGAGGTATGAACAAATTAGAATACCAATATTAGATTATTTGCAAGCATCAAACTTTCCTACAAATATAGAAGAGGTGTTAAGAATAGACAGACCTAGGGAGCTGCATAATATAGTCAAACAATATTTAACAAATGTTAATATATAGTGGCTGGGAGTGTGAAGGTCTGATGCTGTTCTTACAATGCATATGACTTTTAACAGATGAAAGTCAATTAAATATCTGTTAAAGTCAGTTATATAACTGGAACCACCAGGCCTTTACACCCCTCCTCTTTAATATTATTCTTGTTCAGAGTGTCTTCTTGATTTTGTTCATTTTTTAAATTTTTATTTTTTTTTTTTATTTATTTATTTTTTAAATTTTATTTATTTAACGTATATGCATAATTGTGATTGTCCCTATTTACAATGATTTGACAAATGTGATGCCACTTTCTCATATCGGCAGTTGTTCATTTTATTTGAAATTGAAAACAATATATATCCTAATTATAACCCATCAGAGGTTGAACGGGATATTTTTCTTCATTAATTTATATATATATATATATATATATATATATATATATATATATATATATATATATATATATATATATATATATATATATATATATATATATATATATATATGAGAAACTCTTGACTTGTTCCAGTATCTTCCTATTTATTCTTATTTACAGAACACAGTTTCTAGTATCCTATTCAAAATTATTGGAAAGAAGAAACAATCCCAGGCGTATAAAAATGAGGAATCATTGTAAAGATACTCCACTCAAGCACAGGAAAAAAAATGCCAGTAAAATTATTCACGAAATAGGACAAAGAAAATAAATATGGCACATATTAAGAAGTCAGACAAATTGATACCCTAAGATACACTTCTATGTTTGAAAAAGGAATGGTGAAATCTCGAGAAAACATAGAGAAGAGCTGTGACAGGGAGCAAACAGATGTAAGGAAGACCTGGAGTGGATAAGACAGGTCTAAATGGAGAAAATGTGTCAGTGGCTTGTGTTCCAAAGGTAGTTAAAAGAAACGAGAGGAAGAACATTTTATTTAGAATTACATATGTCTAAATATATATAATATATAAAACAATGAATGCCCCGTGTACTTCCTGGTGGTCTCTAAAGAGTTAAAGAAAGAATAGGAATACTGTCCTCAGGCATATCATACAAACTGACTAATATGAGCTTATTCATGGGGGGGGGGGGGGGGGCGGGGGGGGGGGGGGGAGCGGGGGGGGGGGGGGATGGCGCAACTGGCAACCTCATCATGTAAAACAAATTGTCACAGAAATAACTGCTGCAAGAGCTTGCTGCAAGGGTCATGCTGCAGTTGTGGCTCCATTCTCCATAAGGTGCACACAAGAAAAGAATGATTGAAACTGAATATTATAACGTAGTAGCAGCAGCCAATCATTTTATTTCCTAGTGTTAAACATATTTATTGACGTTGGCACTAAATCTATCTTTTTTTTTTTTTTCTTAAAATTTCCAGATATTTCCACCCAGTCACCTACACATGGACTTAACGAAACCCCAACACCATCAGCTGTTGTCAGTAGCAGGACAACATCATCTCCTAACAAATCCGAAATTTCCACACCAAGCCAAGTCAAAACATGTTCATCTGGGTGGTCTGACTGGATCAACAGAAATTCTCCAGTAAACAGCATTGGAGACATTGAGATGATGACTGATGAAGAGAAATCCTCTTTCTGTCCAGGTGGAAAAATCACAGACATTGAATGTGTTGACTCAGTTCTAGGTGATGACTGGTCAAGTCTGGCAGAGGCAACCTGTACTGTAAGTGATGGCCTGTCCTGTACCAATCTACCATTTGATGATATTCCCCCATGCAGAGACTACAAGATTAGATACAAGTGCAACTGCTCAGGTAATTACAGTGTAGGCATGAGTTTTTAAATAAGCCTCTTACAGGTTACTTTTTTTTGTCTTTGACCTTGTCACACCCTTCTGACATCATTGTCACATGGTTGGTGCAGGATGGTTAGGGCATACCTTTGGCCACAAAGGCTGTGCCAGTGATAGTGCTAAGTTCCAAAATGGTTTCTCACTGTGGACAGCTAAAAGGAAAGGACTGAACTTAGATGTCTGCACCTAGTTAAAAAGTTAAACATTGGACAGCAGCTTACCATTTGAAAAACAAACAGACAAACAAAAAAGCAACATATAAAAATCCATGCAAATAGAATATGAGAGAACAGCCACATAATACTACTGTTTCATTTTAAAAAATTAACATTACTACATATTTTCCACCTTTTTAAAACAATTTAACAGATGCATAAAGTGTTATTTCCTAGTACCATAGTTGCAAGTACCAAACATAATGAAACATTGCAACGTATTTCACTTTATGATGACGTCATCTGCTTCAAAGATGCCCAACGTAGGAGAAACATAGAAAAAGCACATATGGCTGTCACCAGTAACCATTCCTGGAAAAAACTCTATGGAGATGCAAATGGCCTCAAGCTGACCACTGCTTTCTTTGAAAATATTCAAGTAGATGTTTGAGAGTGTACGAAGAAGAAGAAGAATTAGTCATGTATACTTTGACATTACAGTACAGGATTTTAGATTAGGCTGTTGTGACATCCATTACCATAATTCCCGCCATAAGATCCTTCGGTCTGTTAGTCTGTCACACTTTGCACACCGTCATTTGCGCACTTTTTCTATTTTCGAGAGAGTGCATTAACTTTTGAGCACAGCTAAAAGGGTGCAACTGTGGTTGAAAGTTAGACAATAATTGTATTGTTTCCCCTTATATGTACTCTCGCGAAAATAGCAAAGTGTGACGGTGTGCATTAAATCAACAGATAATCAAGATACTCTTCTGTCCAGTTTCATTCGGGAAACGGATTTAACTCGTCATTTTTCTGAAAAATAACCTTAAAATGCAAGTTTTTTAATTGTTTCTTCAGGACAAAATTTTAATTTAAAGTATTGCAGACTTATTATTATGGATCAAAATGATAAGATGGCTAAAAGGAAGAAACGATCGCGTCATTTACAGCGAGCAAGCGAGACTATAGAAGAAGCAGCAATGTAATACATGTAACAGAAACAATGTACTATAATTAAAAACCTGCCAATTTTGGCGGGTTGTTGCTAGTATATACATATGTATGATGTTAAAAGTTATAAAACATTGGTGCAGGAGCTAAATCAGTTTATTTCCCAGTACATTTTGTTACATTATCACAAACATGTTGATAGTGAACATTGGCACTAAATCAGTTTTTTCATAAAATTTCCAGATATTTCCACCCAGTCACCTACACATGGAATTAACGAAACCCCAACACCATCAGCTGTTGTCAGTAGCAGGACAACACCTTCTCCTAGCAAACCAGAAATTTCCACACCAAGCCAAGTCAAAACATGTTCATCTGGGTGGTCTGACTGGATCAACAGAAATTCTCCAGTAAACAGCATTGGAGACATTGAGATGATGACTGATGAAGAGAAATCCTCTTTCTGTCCAGGTGGAAAAATCACAGACATTGAATGTGTTGACTCAGTTCTAGGTGATGACTGGTCAAGTCTGGCAGAGGCAACCTGTACTGTAAGTGATGGCCTGTCCTGTACCAATCTACCATTTGATGATATTCCACCATGCAGAGACTACAAGATTAGATACAAGTGCAACTGCTCAGGTAATTACAGTGTAGGCATGAGTTTTTAAATAAGCCTCTTACAGGTTCCTTTTGTTTTGTCTTTGACCTTGTCACACCCTTCTGACATCATTGTCACATGGTTGGTGCAGGATGGTTAGGGCATACCTTTGGCCACAAAGGCTGTGCCAGTGATAGTGCTATGTTCCAAAATAGTTTCTCACTGTGGACAGCTAAAAGGAAAGGACTGAACTTAGATGTCTGCACCTCTTAGTTAAAAAGTTAAACATTGGACAGCAGCTTACCATTTGAAAAACAAACAGACAAACAAAAAAGCAACATATAAAAATCCATGCAAATAGAATATGAGAGAACAACCACATAATACTACTGTTTCATTTTAAAAAATTAACATTACTACATATTTTCCACCTTTATAAAACAATTTAACAGATGCATAAAGTGTTATTTCCTAGTACCATAGTTGCAAGTACCAAACATAATGAAACATTGCAATATACTTCACTTTATGATGACGTCATCTGCTTCAAAGATGCCCAACATAGGAGGAACATAGAAAAAGCACATATGGCTGTCACCAGTAACCATTCCTGGAAAAAACTCTATGGAGATGCAAATGGCCTCAAGCTGCCACTGCTTTCTTTGAAAATATTCAAGTAGAAGTTTCAGAGTGTACGAAGAAGAAGAAGAATTAGTCATGTATACTTTGACATTACAGTACAGGATTTTAGATTAGGCTGTTGTGATATCCAATACCATAATTCCCGCCGTAAGATACTTCAGTCTGTTGGTCTGTCACACTTTGCACACCGTCATTTGCGCACTTTTTCTATTTTTGAGAGAGTGCATTAACTTTTGAGCACAGCTAAGAGGGTGCAACTGTGGTTGAAAGTTAGACAATAATTGTATTGTTTCCCCTTATATGTACTCTTGCAAAAATAGCAAAGTGTGACGGTGTGCATTAAATCAATAGATAATCAAGATACTCTTCTATCCAGTTTCATTCGGGGAAACGGATTTAACTCGTCATTTTTCTGAAAAATAACCTTAAAATGCAAGTTTTTTAATTGTTTCTTCAAGATAAAATTTTAATTTAAAGTATTGCAGACTTATTATTATGGATCAAAATGATAAGATGGCTAAAAGGAAGAGACGATCGCGTCATTCACAGCGAGCAAGCGAGACTATAGAAGAAGCAGCAATGTAATACATGTAACAGAAACAATGCTCTATAATTAAAACCTGCCAATTTTGGCAGGTTATTGCTAGTATATACATATGTATGATGTTAAAAGTTATAAAACATTGGTGCAGGAGCTAAATCAGTTTATTTCTCAGTACATTTTGTTACATTATCACAAACATGTTGATAGTGAACATTGGCACTAAATCAGTTTTTTTCCTTGAAATTTCCAGATATTTCCACCCAGTCACCAACACGTGGAATTAACAAAACCCCAACATCATCAGCTGTTGTCAGTAGCAGGACAACACCTTCTCCTAGCAAACCAGAAATTTCCACACCAAGTCAAGTCAAAACATGTTCATCTGGGTGGTCTGACTGGATCAACAGAAACTCTCCACTAAACAGCAATGGAGACAGTGAGAGGATGACTGATCAAGAGAAATCTGCTTTCTGTCCTGGTGGAAAAATCATAGAAATTGAATGTGTTGACTCAGAGCAAGGTGATGACTGGTCAAGTTTGGCAGAGGCTTCTTGTTCAGTGGCTGAAGGTCTTACATGTGACAATCTGCCAATACCTGATATTCCACCATGCAGAGACTACAAGATTAGATACAAGTGCAACTGCTCAGGTAATTACAGTGTTGGCATGAGTTTTTAATAAGCCTCTTGTATGTTAAATTTTTTTTCGTTTTTGTCTTTGAAGGTCAAACCTTTTTGACATCATTCTAACTTTGTTGATGCAGGAGGGATGGGGAATACCATTGGCTACAAAGGCTGTGCCATTGGTAGCACTATCTTCCAGAATTGTTTCTCACTCAGGACACAAAATGAAAGGACCACACTGAGAGAGACATGTATACCTCATGAGTTAAACAGTATTGTATTGGACAGTAACCTACCATTTAAAAATGAAGCAAATAACAACAGAGAGAAATACATACAAGCAGAATGTGAGACAACAACCACAGTCTAAGGCAGAAATAGGATAAATGTAGTCAATGAAAGACCTTGAGCTGATAACATAAGTTTGTTGAAGGCCTGTGCTCCTTGGGAAGCTGATGGGTAATGATAATGATAGTACTAAATCCCAAAAGAAGTCTGCTTTCTTTTTCTTGCTTCTTGACATTATTTAGAGTTAGACATTGACATTTGAAAACAGTACATGAAATAAACAAGACAACAGTAGTGAAAACTTAACTACAGGGAAATAAAAATATAGAAACATCATAGGTACAAGTAAAGTGTGATGGATTTATCAGAGTATACTGAACTCAGCACTTCCAAAATAGTACTTCATTCAGATGAAAAGAATTAACAATAAGTGGGAAAAGTAGTTAGTGGCCAAGAGAACTTGTTTGATTTGGAACTAGCAAGCCTTATAAATTAGAGCCAAAATCAACTGAACTGAAAAAAAAGGTACATGTACAATGAAAAAAGTCTTTATTTCAAGAAAAAATGCATTTATTTCTGTGGCCTTTTTACACCATTGTAAATAAGCGTATGAACATATATTTGTATTAGCACATTTATGTTCTTATTTCATGAGCCTGAGTTTGTGTATGTTTGTAAGTATGTATATGTAAATAAATATACAATGTAGTTCAAATAAGTATAAGTCACTGGGACTATCTAAAGTATTTCTACTTATCCAAAATTATGCTTATCAGTATTTTGCTCAAAGATGGACATTTATGTCAGACTAAGAGGTAAAGCATGAAGTAATTTTTGTAACATTTCAGAAACAAGTAATTTGATTTTAAATGTTCATTTGAATTTTGTAAAGTTTTCTAATGCAATTTAGCAAAGCCTAAAATATAGTGTCAAATTAATTGCTAGTAGCATAGTAACAAGGGTAAAAATGTTTGAATCTTGTTTTGGTTCAGTAGTTTTGCGTGGCCTGTTATCAGTTCCTATATGGATTTCTAGAGCAATAACTATTGCAGGAAAAGTCACCTGATGTAAAAGTAACGTGACCCAGGGACTGTTATTTTTTTGTTGTCTAGTGTTTTTCTTCCTTCTTTCTTACAAGTGCCTGCCAAATCCTGAGTATGTTTGTTATTTATTATTCATAGGCTTCGGATTTAACGCTTTGTTTATCTTCAAATCTCAAACGCATATTCCCATTGCTGTCAGAGTTTAATGCAAGCCATTTTCTTGCAAAATGAGGTGAACCGGAGTTCGCTCAGTCTGCATGACATTTATGGGCTTGCTTGTTTAATGAACATTAGAAAACAAACAGGTGTGGTTAAGAAGTATCAATGTTTGCGTTCATGAAAGGAAATAAAGAAAAATTATGAAGCAGTGCCTTTCACAGTATAGTTTAAAGTTATATCGCAGTGAAGCAGGAATCAAGTCAGCTTTTTTTGTGTGTTTGACTTTATCAAAAGTATTTTTATGGATGATAGCACTAAATCAGTTGTTCTCTTAAAATTTTCAGATGTATCCACCCAGTCACCAACACGTGGACCTAATGAAACCCCAAAACCATCAGTTGGTCTCAGTGCAACACCATCTCCTAGCAAACCAGAAATTTCCACACCAAGTCAAGTCAAAACATGTTCATCTGGGTGGTCTGACTGGATCAACAGAAACTCTCCACTAAACAGCAATGGAGACAGCGAGAGGATGACTGATCAAGAGAAATCTGCTTTCTGTCCTGGTGGAAAAATCACAGAAATTGAATGTGTTGACTCAGAGCAAGGTGATGACTGGTCAAGTTTGGCAGAGGCTTCTTGTTCAGTGGCTGAAGGTCTTACATGTGACAATCTGCCAATACCTGATATTCCACCATGCAGGGACTACAAGATCAGATACATGTGCAGCTGCTCAGGTAATGTTTGTTTGTATTATCTCATTTATAATTTGATAAGTGATGTGCAATTTTTATCCTTTATAATTTTATAAGCTATGTGTATGTGTTTTGTAAATGAAATCCTTGTGATTGATATATTTAAAAAAGAAAAATTAGGGAATCTGGAAACAGCTGGTAAAGTCAACTTAAAGAGAAGCAGAGGACAGCAGAGATAAAAATAGCTAGTCATTCTAACCACATGTAATGGAAGTAGATTGAAGACATATTCAGAATACAAGAGACCATAGGAAATGGAGAGATGTGATCATCGTTGCCAGTTGCCATGACACTGAGTACATTAATGAAATTAAAAACATCCACGTTTGCCTTCTGTTTTGTCGTTCTCGGCTACTGTGGAAGAGTATTATATTTTCTGAGTGCCAATAATCTAATTTGTTCTAGCTAATGCTTGTCACTATATTTATTATCAATAACTGTCATAGGTTTAAGGGGAAAAAAAACGTTTTTCAGAATGAGAGTCAAATTAGTCATGTAAATGATCTTTTGTGTACTGATCTAGCAACTCAGATAATAAAATTACATTTCTTAGGATAACTGGCTGTAGCAGCACTGTCTGTATACAATTTCAGCTTATGAAGACTTTATCTGGACTCTTGAATTCAGCAAAGCTGAACTAATTTAGAGCATGTTTTCTTTCTGGAAATAGAATCCACACAAATAATTGATGTGACACATGTCACAGCAGATTCAGTTTTAATAAAGTTACTATAATATCAAAGTTTTCATAAGTTTTTACAAGTCTTCATCATTTTGTTCCCCTTGAAACTCTTCATGTAAGTACCTCATAAACAAATTGACCAGTGAGTTGTCAGCCATTGTTTCAAGGACTACAGTGTTGGAACAAAATAGTGAGACATTGGAATTCAGAATTAACAGTCAACAGTACAAACATTACACTCATCCTAAAGTTGAATCAAGACATAGTAATAAATTTATGTCAAAATAAGTAGATATTTGTCCTTTGTATTTCCCAGGGGTTTCTGGTGAGACAGAGAACAAACAGGATTACTTCTCCCTCGTACATGCCATAAGATGTGACTAGTATCTTCTTTTCTTCTTCTTCTTTGTTCATTCTCAGATGTCAACTTGAATATGTTCAATGAAAGCAGTGGTCAACCTGAGTCTGTTAGCATCTCCATACAGTTTTTCCAGGAATGGTACTGGTGATAGCCATGTGCGCTTTCTCTAAGCCTCTTATGTTGGGCACCATTGAAGTAGATGTTTAGCAGTCATTTTTTTGGTGCCACAGTTACACTCATCAGTAGTTCCTATCTTTAACTTGTTGAATAGATGGTATCCCCAACTGTTGTGATTTGTGCAAAGTCTGAAGATTACCATTTGTTCACTTCTGCTGAGCTGGTAATATGCATCATTGTTTGGGTGGCCTGGATGCTCTGCTTCCCACTTTCTCCTGTATCTGTACTTGATAAAACTCTTGGCCACCTCATAAGTTATTCTGATGTCAATTAGAGGTAGCTTTCCCCCTTCCTTTGCCAGTCTGTCAGCCTCTTAATTTTCGGTGATGTTGCAGTGAGATGGGATCCACTGTATCACAACTGTTTTGAATTGCTGACATAGTTTGTGAAGTGTAACTCTTAGGTCATCCAGGTTAGCATTATTTTAATTCTTCAGTGTTGCAGTTACTAACACAGCATGTGAGAAGACAGCTACTTGTCTCTCTGAGAAAGGTGACTGTTAAGAGCTCTGTGGTGACTAACAAAGTTTTTACTCTGAGTGTTGTAGACATTTACTGTACACTTTGAGCTCTCATTGGGTTCATGTATAATAACTCGAAATGGTTTGGAAACGTAACTCAATTTAACTCTATTGAGCAGTCTGTAACACAGGCCAACGGTTCTGCATATTTATTGTGACGATACTTAGAATTATGACAACAGTTCAATGAAATATATATATATATATATATATATATATATATATATATATATATATATATATATATATACATATATATATATATATATATATATATATATATATATATATATATATATATATATATATATATATATATATATATAAACAGACGCAGGCACACATTTTCCAGTCAAGCTTCATTTCTATCAGGATGTATGAACTAGGCCCATATTAACCATGGCCCTTAAACACGTTCAGTTAGTTCTTGGCCTTAAATACGTACAGTCAGTTGACTACTGACTCAAAATGACTAGCTATCCCACTAGTCAGGAATACATCACTTTGCCTCAATGGCAAACACAGAGAACATCCAGTTCTCTCACAGTACGCATAATACTTTGCCTACAAAGGCCTACATAATTAATAACAGTTCCCGAACTGGAACACAACCATCAGCCTTTATGGCCAATATAACAGGACACTATGTCCTCAGGCAGTTTACACACACGTATGCCTCTTAGGCCACCACTATGGAAAAGAACCCAGGGTAACGCCTCTCGCGTCATACCTCACAACGCATCTTACATTTTCACTATATTTTATGGGAGTGCTCTGCGGTGCAAAACCCCAACCGTGATTAACAAATATAATCTGCTCCGCACCGCCCAACAGTGACTAATATGAGGTTGGGCATGGGGCTGTCAACCTCCATGTAAAAAATATTGCTACAGAAACCGGTGCTGCAAGAGTACATCAGTGCTTTGATGCAGGTTTTCTGCAAAGGGGAGGGGGGGGGGGGGCAACTGCAGTAGTGACTCATGTTCCATAAGATGTGAAAAAAAAGGAAAGAAAAAGAAGCAGATATTTGTGTGAGCCTATATGTTTATGAGATAGCTTTAGTGGGCTTCACATTGAAGATTGTAAACAGTTTAACACATTAACTACCGAATCGAAAAACACACTGTGGCCGAATTAAATTGTTTTCCCATTTTCATCCTGTAGGTGTTTGCACAAAGTAAGCTATAGTTTTCGTAATTGTTTACATATTTTTATGAATTACACGTCATTTTAAAGATAAATGAATGTACTATTACAATAAACACCGGTTGTAACTCTAATAGAGGTTGTTGCTATTTAACAGCCCTCCGATGGCTGAGGACTTGCAGTATTTTCACAATTATAACTGCTTGCGCCCCATCTCTATCAAAATCACAATTTCAATCAATGTGCACACCGTTTTCACTCTTGTCCTCGTCGCTAGATCTATCAGTCAATTGTTGAAACAAGTTTCTATCCTATTCAGCCGTTAGACGAGATGTACACGCAGTTTTTGTAGTCCTATCACTAGTTGCCATGGTAAACAGTTTTACACGATTTGGTAACTAACCCAAAACGCTGAAAAATATGAACATAATATCAATTTTCCAGTATTCTACAACAACCATGCTTTGGGAATTTGTTTTCCGGTGGCAACTTAAAATCTCGAACTAGATCAGAGAGTATTTCAGTACATTTTTCATTCGTTTTATTACTAAAATTAGATTGGCGCTCTGAGTGGCTTGCCGTCCAAATGTGATTATTTTGTGAGCCGCTGACAGCGGCTTACGGTAGTTAATGTGTTAAGGAAACTTGTAAGTTCTCTTGCTGTATATGCCATGAAAGTGCCATTAAATGTTTGCTGACCATTATGTAGCAGAGATTAAACTTACTCCTTTGGTCTTGCTTACAGGCACCATTAAACAACAATCTGTCGTCAAGAGGAGTGTGAGCATCTCAGTATTAGCACCACAACCAGCTCCAAAGCCCATAATTCCAGGTTAGTCATAAATTTCACAAAGTGTTTTACATCCGCATGGTTTACTTTAATGAGAGTGGTAATCTAACGTTCTTTTGAGCATCCTTTACCGTAAGCATTTTAAAATTATTAGCTGAATTTAATAACACTGCTAGCTTTAAGTAGTTTTATTGTAAATGAGTATTGGCTGGAAGGAGGGTAGAGCGCTTGCTTCTCGAGGCAAAGTTACTGGGTTCAAAACCTAGTAGCATCTTGTTCCAGTCTACCAGTTGTAAATGGGTACCTGACTTTGCTTTAAAGCTATGGAAGGCAAAGGCAACAAGGAAGGGAACAAGTCACCCCTCTATCTCATAAAGCTGAGATCTAGTATAGTGAAGTATTTAATGCTTCAGTCACAGATGACAGTACCTGCTATACATGACTTATTACTGTTTATAGCTATTTACTCTTTTATTGTATACTTTAGTAAACAAATCTGTAATTCTTCTGAGTAAATTATTTGTCTTCTACACAGATGAATGTACTGAGGAAATGGGAGTCAGGACTGGACATATCCATAACAGCATGATCACAGCATCGTCTTACCGAGATGAAAATCACCCTCCACATAGGGCACGACTTGGTTCAGCAGGCAACTGGCTGGCAGCAAATGATGACAAAGATCAGTACATACAGGTAGGATACATGTTGTATTGGCTGAACTCTTTGGGTAGTACAGGCAGAAAGAATTTAAACTACCAATAATCCAGTCCACTTTCAACTAAAGCAACCAGTAATCTAAGTTACTTTTTAAACTTGGCACTAAATATGCTGTGACAAATGCAGTTGTAATTTATCTTTCCAGTAATGTAAATCTAAATTTTTATCAGTGGTGGCAGAGGATGGTAAGTGTTTGAGCTATATGAGCAGTTGTTGAGGTCAAGGGAAAAAGGTGGCATCTCATGTGCATTATTATTTTTTCCTTTTGGGATTGAATTTTTGTTTTAAGTAGTTGGCATTTATATGACATACATATTACCATTTACTATATAATTAATATTGGCAGTGCTGATCAGAATGAAAATACAATCTTTTCTTCACTAATGGTTTTATGAACAGATCTAAAAATGAATACTGAATTATTTCATTTCATTTTATCACAGCTGTACAGCCAAACAACATTATTTAGTTCTTGATGAGTATGGAGGCACATCTGTGGTCGGTTATATTTACTCATCTTACAGAAAATAAAGCCCCAGATTCTTTCTTTAACACAAGATTACTGACTCTTCTGTGTTACATGTCAGTAGTTAATAGTGTCACTAAGAAGATGTATAACGCCTCTGTCTTCTGCAACATAGATATGGCTATTTCCTTGTTCTGTGTCCAACACATATAAATTAAATGTAGTTCATGTGGTTTCTGCAGTCTGGCTAAGAATGTCTCAATTCATAATTTTCCTTTTTTGCTCCTTATGGAGCAAGGAGCCACTACTGTAGCTAGTTGCCTTTCTGGGTCATGCCTCAAGGATTCACATGCTCTTGCAGTGGTGGTTTTTGTGGCAATTTGTGTTACATGATGCGGTTGCCAGCCTCATGCACGACTTCATATTTGCCTCCTTGAATGACATGCGTGAGGGTGTAGTAGTCCTATTATTTTTTTTGTCTCTTGAGAGACCCCCAGGAACTACGTAGGGCAGATGGTGGACAGTGAGTATATTTATGCCTGTCCACTACACACTTTCTCCAGTGATACAAGGTATCATTCTTCCATAGAAAAAAATAATCTATATAGTCTCCTGTTCACTCAAACAAAATTACCTAGTTATTGATGAGTATGTAGGCATATCCATGCTGGGTTAAACTTACTTTTGTTACAGAAAATATACAAGATAGCTGACTCTTCTGTGTTAAATATCAGTAGTTAATTATGTTTAAAGTAATAAATTAACAACATCTGTCTTCTGCATCATAGATATGACAGTTTTCTTTTACTGACACATACAAGTTAAATATAGTTTATGTGATTTCAGCAATCTGGCTAAGAATGTCTCAGATATAACTAATAATTTTTGTCACATAACTGCATCTTCTTTAACGTCAGTAACTGACACAATTTCAGCATAAAAACCTTACTGTCACTGCTCAAAGACATATGCAGAGCTCACACAAAGATTACTTGGAGTGCATCATGTCAGTTGACAAACATTATAATAGTATGTTCTTGCTTGCCAGCCCAAATACTTCTTCTGCAATCAAATATACAAGTACAAACTTTGACTGTCTATCTTTAAGTCAGCTTCACTGTCTCTGTCCTTGGTTGTAACTGGTTCTTGCTGGTTACAACTCATTGACTTTTCCGACATACAAGAGCTAACAGATTCAACGGCTTATTAATAGTGACTGAAACACACTTGTCTTATAAACTGTTATACACTACATGTATTCTCTGATCATAATTCATACTCATACTACTTAGTCATTCCTCTTCAACCCTGGGGTGTAGAGGTTTGCCAGAGAGAGCACCATAAT
The DNA here is from genome assembly GCA_024509875.1 of Oreohelix idahoensis. NCBI lineage: Eukaryota > Metazoa > Mollusca > Gastropoda > Stylommatophora > Oreohelicidae > Oreohelix > Oreohelix idahoensis. The sequence goes on along the minus strand of JAMPIV010008960.1, from coordinate 193,263 downwards.
CTCCTATCTGCTGTCTTCCTCCTGGCCTGGTTCTAATCTAGTTCTCGTTCTTACAGAAATTGTCTAATGTTGACACTGGGTCGCCCTGATGGTCTGGATCCCTGGCTCTTAGTTCCCCATAGTTGATGTGGTAGCCGATCTTCTCCCATTTAGCAGACATAGTTGGGACTGTTATACTTGGACCTGTAGGGGATGGGTTTTGAGGCCTTGCCGTATTGTCTCGTAGCGGACCATATCTGTTCTTGTTGCTTCAAATAATTCATATACTTACTGAACAAAAACATTACATTTACTGTCTTTTCAATTAACTTTTCTTTCATACCATCATACATTAATCTCCCCAATTTTCTTACCTGCCTTATAAATCCTGTAACAGCTGTGAAATGTTTTAATCTATGATGTTACAGACATTCCATAGCCTGAAACAGAGTATTATTGCTTCACTGCTTGCATGATTTGATCCTCATTTGATTTTTATTATCTACTTTCAGATTGACTTTTTGACACCCAGTTATTTATCAGGAGTAACTACCCAAGGGCGACATGATGCGCCATCATTTGTCACGTCATACAAGATTCTGTACAGCTCAGATGGCATAAACTGGAGTCCATACAGGGAACAAGGAGTTGACAAGGTAAGGATGTTTTAAGTTTTAATTTAATACAGTACTATCAGTGACGAGCAAAACATTTGCCATCAGGATATGTTCACTTTTTATCCTACACTGAATGTCTTTTCCATATCTTTTTGTTTCAACAGTATTTTCTATTTCTTTTCTATAAAATCTTTGTTTTAAATAAGATCTGCTTTGTCAAAAATATACTATATGTGTATATCTATGGTCTCTTAATCTTGTCAGGGAGATCCAGATTAACATTACCTAGACCATTATAGTAATATTATCCCTCTGTACTTTATTGTTTGCTGTAAATGTTGTTGTTTTGCACAAGAAGTAGGCATTTCTCATGCATGGAATACTTGGTTAACCATGTGGGTTATAATTTGGGTATATAGTGTTATACTGCTGTTAATCTCCCTTCTTTGACAGTCTGCCTAGGTGTTCTTCCATCCATTGTGCTGGCATTTTGTCTCTTTCCCAGACAAATAATTTGATTAATATCAGTGTAGAGATATCGGTGTCTACTTTTATGCTTTCTGCAGAAATGCCATTTTAGCCTATCTTGTAGAAGCTTTATAAGGATCCTGTTACTGCCCGTTGAGGCATATTGAGAATATGGTGTTAGGCCCATATTTTCTTGACCATACAGCACACTAGGGGTGATGTGGTCAGCATCAAGCCAGTCACCTTTAACCTTCCCATAGTTGTTCTGGTACCCAATTCATGAGGCTGGGCCAACCCGGAGCGGTTTGCGGTCTAAAACATTCCACCTCAATTTGGGATCGAACCATGGACCACGGAGCTCGGAAGCCAGTGAGAAGCTTTATGGCTTTCCTTATTTCTTCCTTACATTGTTTTTTCACATTAAACCTCTTTTCTGCTGGCTTCATGTCAAGGGTATCCTATGGAGATGGTCTGTTTAGGAGTTTCTCACAATGTTCCAACAATCTCTTCATCTGATCTTATACATTGCTGAACTGTTTTCCATGCGTGTCCTTCAGAAGTCCATTTGTTTGAATGTTACTTTCTTTATATTGTTTAAAATTTCCTTTTATTTCTGTTGACTGCAGCTTCCTCTACCTCTATTGCCAACTTGTCAGTTTTGGTTTGGTTTTTCAACCCTGCACTTGAAAACTGGTGTTTGTCTTGTGCAAGGGAAACCCGGTTCAACCGCATGTGGGTTATAACTTGGGTATATAGTATTCATCCTTCTATATAGCGCATTACATAATTGTTATTCTTGTGTTTTGGCTCTTCCAGGCTTTAATTTATCTGCAGTTTGTTGTGGCATTGTTTATTGAATATGGTGTTAGTAATGTATCTTCTTCCATGATACTATATTTTTCTCTATCTTGCTATTGACATCTTTTTAAATGTATCTGCTGGGCTTTTGTTGATTTTGAAATGGTAGTTTTTTGTTTGTTTACACTAAAATACCACAAAAACTATTAGAATATAATTTACAAGAAATATAATTATGTCTACAGTATGTAACAGTACTGAGAAGTACTAGGATTCACTTTAAGAAGTGGAACACTGTTCGATTAACTTAGATTCAAGATTGAGTTTTTGTTTTCACAGCCTGATGCCAAAATGGCCACTGCCGGAAGCCAACTTGTCAGTTTCCATTCATCACTTAGAAATTGTGTTGTTGGTTTCTTTGCCTGCATATAAATTTATGGCAACTTTGGGTCTCCCTTATTTCTCATAGCAGTGAAAGCCCTCTTGCCTTTTGTATCCTTAATGTGACATCTTTATCTGTGTTCCTGCCAAAATCTGTGTATGATTAGAGTAACCTTACATGGGTTTCATTATAAAATATTTTTTAAATACTGAATTTACAATATATTTGAAGTAATTTCAACTTAATATTGTTTTCCAGTTGTTCCCAGCAAACACAGATTCAGTTACACCAGTAACAAACATGTTCTCCAAACTAGTTCGAGCACGTTACTTGCGCATCAGCCCTCAGACATGGCAAGGAAGAATTGCTATGAGAATTGAAGTGCATGGCTGCTTCAAGGAGTTCTCAAGTAAGTTAAACTGATACATAGAATCTGCCAGTGATTGATCTGTCTGAATGTTAAGAGATATATATATATATATGGTTTCAGCTGAGGTTCAACATGGATCTATTTGTTGATGTTTATTTTTTCTGAATCCATTATATCAGTGGTAGGAAACTGTACACATCATTACAACATGAGACAGTCTAATCTTTAGAAGTGTCCAACCCATCAGACAAGTGTTTCAGTCCTTTTACCTTCTTCATGCTGGGAAGGGTGGGGTTAGGCAGGACCACTGGGGCCATGACTGGCTAGTGTCATCCTCCTGTTGTTCTTTTACTGCTACACTGAGTATTGAACCCACTCCGCCTCGTTGGCAGTTGCTGAATTGGCTTTTCACTCCTAATTTTATCTATTTTGCTAACCTAAGGGGGTTTTAAAAATCAATTTACTGTCCTGAATTCCAACTCGCATTGTGGTTGTTCCCCAACCTTTTATTTAGCAGCCTTTAATTCTATATAGTTATTTTCTACAGAGTTAATTCATAACGCCAGTAATCATTTGTCATTATATTTTTGTTTGTCTAATTGTTTATTTATTTTTAAACTATCTAATTTCTCAGGTGTTACACTACGAAAACTTATTGATGACCCTTCAAGACTAAACCGACAAGCCCACAAGCAGCTGGTGTCAACTCTGAGCCAAGATGTAGTTCGTAAGTACACTATCTAAACAAATAAGGTTTAACAGTAAAGCATTTTTAATGGTTTGCCCCATTTCAGAATGAATTTTGTAATGAATTTCATCATTCTCTCTCAAGTATAAATGTTCAACAAATATCTTGACTGTTTTATACACCTGGAAGTAGACTTAGTGGTTTCATTTTAGTGTATTGTGTATACTATATTACAGATTGTTATATATCACAACTTTCCATCACATATTTGCAGACTCCTGTATTGTCTGGGACTCATGGGTGGACACTGATCAACCCAGCATAATGAATAAGAATGACATTGAACCACTAGAGTACATTATCAATGCTTCACCAAGCTGCAAAGATCCAATAATCATCGAGTGCCGAACTGCCACCCCTGATCACACTCCTGCAAGGAGCACAGGACAGAATGTCATCTGTAATCTGTGGGATGGTTTACGCTGTAACAGTTCTCAGATTCAGGAACCTCTTTGTTTCAATTATGAAGCCCGACTTGGTTGTTTAAGGCAGACTCCATCTTGTGGTATGTTGTTTTTTTCACATGAGCTACTGCTTCAAAATAAATATAGATATTATATATTTGTACATAAATTAAGAATTTAATCAATAAATTGGTAGTTTGTACCTTTTGAGCTTTTGCTCAAAACTCTTTCATTGTAACAGCTGTCTTTGTCATTAAAAAACCAAAAATGTGTATATAAACTTAACTCTTTCATTCCAGAGTTATTTTGCACGCTGTGCCAGACTTTTTTTGTGGGCAGAATTTTATAGAGTGAAGTGTTCATCTTTCAGTCTAAATTTGTTTGTGAATTTTCCTTTGAACATGTACTTATTATATACCAAACTGTAGGGAAATGGATAGAGAATTCAAATATATAATGTCTGTGGTAGTATTAACACAAGTATGTTCGGTATAATTTAATCATTTTGCATGTAAAATTGAAAAACGCTAAAAAGTTGACTGTAGAATACGATCTTACCAAGACAAATTACTGTCGTAGACAATAAAACTTTCTTTTTAGTCTTCAAACGTCAAGTTAATCCATATACAAAGTAAAAAAAAACATGCTTATGGCCAAAATTAGTAGATTTAGTGTTATTCGCACCAGTTTGTCCGTGGTTCTTTGTAAGAAAAAAATAAATTATGCAATCGTGCATTACGTAATTTTCAAACAAATAAATAAGAATAACGTCATATAAATACTTTTTTACTCTTGTTTAATGTTTTAATAGTATCCCTAGCTTCATCTTCTACCAAGAACTAGTGATTAGATGTTACGGTAGGTCTAGTTTTGTTGCTTTTTGATCGGCCAGAATATGACTACGCCCACTCATCAACTAAATCTAGTGTGTCTAGCTTTTCTGCATATATTCCATATTTTGACAACAAACTGTGACTACCAAACAATCATCATCAATGTCAGCAATGTTTCAAAGTAGTTTGACACAATTATTTGCTTAGGAGACTTAGAAAATGTAAATATAAAGCGTGACATATTTCTCTAGCAAAAACAACGAAAAACGTAAACACGCGAATCTTCACAAAAATTGTGATAATAACATCAAAACACGCACATGTGCTGATTAACTAAAGTCAAATTAGTTGTTTAAATAGTAGCGGAAGTCATTCTACGAGTTTTAATATATGAACTGCATTAAGCGGACGATTTTTAGGGTTTATTCGTGATAAACTAAAAACCACGCTCTGAGCGTTGCTGGGGCACGGCGTGTTGAATTTTGCAACGCTCAGAGCGTTGCTGTGGAGTCAAAGAGTTAACATTCTCATACTTTTATTTAAAATGACAAGCCTGTTACTACATACACTTTCAGCAGTGTCAAGTTCAACCCCTACCACTAGTCCATACAGTAAATCACCCTTGGTATGTTACCCTGGATTAGATGCTACCAGCTGCTCAAGATGTTCTGATGGCTATTACTGTGATGGAGTCAAATGTGTGCTCAAGAGTGAATGTCCGTGCATGATAGAAAATAAAATAGTTAGGGTAAGTCAAAGATTAATAGAAATATACCATATATCATCCTTATGAAATGTTCCTTGTAGTTCCTGGGGTCTCTGAAGAGACAAAGCAAAAATAGGTCTGCTGCACGCTCAGGTGACTAATATAACAGTCTCATTATGTAAAACAGATTGTTACAGAAACCACCATTGCAAGCGTATGTAACTGCTTGACTCAGGCTTCTTGCAAGGGGACCAGCTGCAGTGGTGGTTGCATGCTCCATAAGTAAACTAAAATAATGATGATCCTTATTAAATGAACACTTTTGACTCACTACCGGAGCGTGGGCTTCTAATCAGTCATTATGAAGCCTTCTTATCTTCGGCAGTTTGTTTAAGGTCTTTCTACAGTTTTTTTTAAATTTTATTTTAATTTTTCAAATGCCTTTCTTCAGTTATCTGTTTTGTGTGTTTTTGGGTCTCTATATTTGCTAATATAGGGATTCCAAAATACATACTAACTTATCATGCTAATAGGCAACTTCCTTAGTGTGTCCTATCTCCCTCCATCATCTTTTCTTTAGCTATAATTTCATTGAATAGGGATTGTTAGTATTCATACCCTCCACATTTGCTGAGGGAGACTGAGTGCCAGTGGGGTTGTCTGGAGTGCAATGACGTCAGTTCTGATCAATTACAATAACAATATTCATGGCATTTCTCAGGTTCTTTCCTTCATTTCAACCCTGGTGATCCTCTCATACCCTTTTAATTAGTTTACTGTGCATAAGCACCTGCTTAAGAATTCCTTTCCATATCTTACAATTTTCAGTCGTGCAGTAACTGACAGTGGCCCCATGCTTTGTGAGGAGCATCAGAGGGAAATTATGTTGATATTTATTAATTTTATATGAATGTACAAGGGGCTTGACATAAGTCTTGGGCCTGACCATGAAGGAGTCACAGGAGGAAGATGAAACTTGGCACACTTAAAGTTCATTATATTTGCACTGAATGTGTGAAGTATGCTTTTGCTTCTTCAATGGGTTTTCCCGCTACGGTGCACGGCGCAATGTACCCTATTGACCGGATCTGCTGCTCCAAAGATTTGACAAAACAATGGAAAAGAAGGAGGCCAGAGCTGTGATAAAATTTCTGATGTTTCAAGGAAAAACACCTACAGAAATACACAGGGAGATGGAACCAGTGTTTCATGATTCTTGTCCTTCATATACTTCGGTAAAAAAAACTGGTGTCAACAGTTTAAGTGCGGCCGCTCAATTGTTGCTGATCTGCTAAGATCTGGTAGACCAGCCTCAGAGTGCAACGATGAAAATGCAACAAGAGTGAAGAAAATCATTGACTAGGATCGAAAGATGACAATTGTGGAAATAGCTAGCAGAGTAAAACTGAATGAAGGAACAGTTTATAGAATTTTACACAACAGACTGAACATGAGAAAAGTGTGCATGAGGGATAACGCGCACTCAAAATCTTCCTTTGCTTCAAGACAACGCGCCCTCTCACAAAGCAGTTAACGATTTGAATATTGAAATTCTTCCACACCCACCATATTCTAAAGATTTGGCTCCATCAGACTTTTTTCTATTCCCAAATCTTAAAAAACAGCTAAAAGGAAATCATTTTGACAGCGATGAAGAAGTTATACTGGCATGTGATGACTGGTTTTGTTTGAAAAATAGGGTGTTTTACTCCCACGGTCTTTTCAAGGTCAAGCAGAGATTGCAGAAGTGTGTCAATTCAGACCGTGGCTATATTGAAAAGGAATAAACAATATACAAAATTTCAGTTCTATGTGACATGTCCTTCATGGTCAGGCCCAAGACTTATGTCAAGCCCCTTGTATAATAATGGGAACAGTGTTAAGCTGTTAGAATCATTGTAAGCAGTGAAGATTAGTTGAGAAAAATATTGTGATATGTTTACATACTTTTATGGTATATAATAATACAGTATATAATAGCTACATTAATTATATTATGAACGTGAATAAATATTGTCTTGTCATTCTAGTCTGGTGGTGTGATACGTAATTCTAACTGTGAAACCTGCCAGTGTCTTGGAGGTGAAGTCATTTGTATGCCGAAAATTTGTCCAGACTGCGCATTTGTAAGTGATTTAGTCTATTATCTGTAGTAAAACTCTTTATAACCCACCCCATATGCAGAGTGCATGATTGCAAGTTACCATAATAGCTTGTATTGTATTAAAGAATTGTATGCCAACTGGTCCCTTTATCTACCCAATACACTTAGCTACTTAGCTGTATGGCTAGACTTTATGATCTGCATATGTAGGCACCAATTTATTTACCATTGGTAACATGAATGCTCCCCCATTTACTTTATTAAAAAAACTAAGTAAATATTGTTAATTCGTAACAAGTAACTTGGAAGCCTTTTTAAAATGTTATGGTTTTTTAAAAATGTTTGACTGTCAGGTGTCAGTTACATTTTGTATGTTGTAGCTAGCAGAGAGCTGCATGACTAACAAGTTTATCTTATTGTGTGTTATGGACAGTATACAGCTGCATAGCTAACAGGTTTACCTTATTGTGTTACAGACAGCATAAAGCTGCATAGCTTACAAGTTTACGTTATATTGTGTTATAGACAGCATAAAGCTGCATAGCTAACAAGTTTATGTTATTGTGTTACACAAACAGCATAAAGCTGCATAGCTAACAAGTTTATGTTATTGTGTGCTATAGACAGCATAAAACTGCATAGCTAACAAGTTTACGTTATTGTGTGGTACAGACAGCATAAAGCTGCATAGCTAATAAGTTGACCTTACTGTGTGTTATAGACAGCATAAAGCTGCATAGCTAATAAGTTGACCTTACTGTTTGTTATAGACAGCATAAAGCAGCACAGCTAATCAGTTGATTTTACTGTGTGTTATAGACAGCGTAAAGCTGCGTAGCTAATAAGTTGACTGTACTGTGTGCTATAGATAGTGTAAAGCTGCATAGCTAACTAAGATGTTTCTACACTTGCAGGGAAATGTTGAACTGGACAAGAGTACTTGCACTTGTCAGTGTAAAAAATGCAGCATAGGAGAGTTTCAGTGTGCGACTGGCACATGCATCCCAGACAGCAGACGATGTGATGGAATTATCGACTGTGTTAATGATGAAGACGAATGCTGTATGTTCACATAGTTGTCTCTACTGACACTGATAGATTTTCATCATCATGATGCTTGTCTGTCTTAAAACCATTATTTATATGATTAGAATATTAACTTAATGTGGATTAATTAATTAATTTATTCATTAAAGTTTTCGTTTAATCAGCCCTTGTGGATATCAAAATCTTTGTCCTCTTCCTTATTGCCTGTGGACTTTTTATAAGAACATAATATGACATTGAACACATTCGTTAGTTAGTGCTGACATTTGATTTAAATGAACCTTGAGTTGTGGTTCTCCTGCATTCTTCCTTTTTCATGCATAGTGAAAATATTAAGCTCTATGAGTTCAGTAAGCTTTAGTTTAGCTTTGAAATTCTCTTTAAGTATTGTTATAATGTTCTTTAATTCTTCTTGAACTTTAGAAGTGATTATTGATAGTGAAACATATCTGTGAGAGTTCTAATATTCACATTTTTTTTTAAAATTTATCTTCTTACTCTTACCTTCTAGTTCTATTTCCTTAGTTTGGCTCTGATCATCCATCTAAATTAGTTCTGCATTTCTTGACATGACAACACCTATATGTCTTATATTAGTTGCCCCTTAATGACATGACAACACCTATATGTCTTATATTAGTTGCCCCTTAATGACATGACAACACCTATATGTCTTATATTAGTTGCCCCTTAATGACATGACAATACCTATATGTCTTATATTAGTTGCCCCTTAATGACATGACAACACCTATATGTCTTATATTAGTTGCCCCTTAATGACATGACAACACCTATATGTCTTATATTAGTTGCCCCTTAATGACATGACAACACTTATATGTCTTATATTAGTTGCCCCTTAATGACATGCCTGAGGGAGCAATGGTCCTGTGCTTTCATTGTCTCCTCATAGTCCCCCTGAGAGCTAAACCGGGCAGTAATTGATAAGCAGCAGCTTAATTTAGTAAGGTACTGCTGTGGACAAGAAGCCTGAATAGCACAGTTTTCTCTTTTTTTTTCTTATCCAGGTCGGGCACATTTATCACATAATTAAGATTTTAGTTTGAGTCATAATTGATTTGTAACCCGCTCTGTTAAATTTTACAGTGACAGAGCCACAGTTAAAAGTGCCAGTGGACCAAATTATTGGATCAGCTGCAGATATAAAAGGTATGGTGATATATCAGTACTGAAATTACAGAGAGAAGTGAACAAACTACATTGGGTAGTATCAGATTCTGATGACTAAATATTTAAAAAAATTTTCTGGTAAAGGTGTAATATTTTTTTGAGGCTATAATATAAAAATAAAGTTAAAGAATCTGTCATCAGATCTTGAAAAAAATGCTTTCTGTCTGCAAGGAAAAGGATCCAGTTACACGCCCATTTGAGGCATATTGGGAATATGGTGTTAGGCCCATATTTTCTTGACCATCGGCACACTAGGGGTGATGTGGTCAGCATCACACCGGCTGCCTTAACTTTCCCAGAGTTGCTCTGGTACCCAATTTTTGAGGCTGGGTAGGCCCCCGGAGCCGTTTGCGGTCTAAAAAATCCCACCTCAACTGGGGATCGAACCATGGACCACCGAGCTAGGAAGCCAGTGCACTAACCACTGTGCTACCACGGCTCCTTCTGTCTGTGCCAAATGGAAATTGTTAGCGCATGGGTTTACAAATACAGTTACTGCCTGTTTCATTCCATTAGATGTTGTTTTCTTCTATCTGAAGGGAGATTATCTTGAGCATTATCAACACTGACTTTTTTCCAGCTTCATAATTATTGTTAAGTTACTAGAGAATTAGTTTAGGTATATCACCAACAGAAGAGCCGAGAGACTGATCCCTGTAATTATTTAACACTTTTAATAAATACTGCAGTTCAGCATAAATGAGTTATGTTGACCACTTCTGGAAATGTATTCACTTTATAAGTAGTATCATAAAATAAAACATCTAAGAGTAAAATGAAAGAGGCTACGGTCATTTTCAAAATATTCTAAAGGTAATTAATTTATTCACAATTTTCCTGCACAGAATCTGCTGTTGAACGCTTTAATTCAGATTGCTGATGTTCCCTATTCATAGCAAAACAAATTATGGGCTTCATTTTGCTTGCACATGAAGCTGAAACAGTAAATTTTGCTATAAATTCTGTTGACATAACATCCACTGCTCTTAGACATTTTCCACAGCGCTGACCTGCTTTATTTACCATCACTTCATTCTGAGTAAAAGAAGTTAAAAATGAACCCATCCGTTCATCTAAATTGTGTCACAGTTGAGTAGAAATAACTCTGTGCAAGACAAAGTATAGATCTTCATGACTATTTGATGGATCCCTTTGTCACATGGTGTCTCATCTAAACCAGTGGTATTCAACCTTTTTTGTTCATGTACCCTCAGATATAATTTATCCTTAACTATGTACCCCTAAGGTTATTGGTGCATAATAAGTTCAAAAATAATTTGCTAATGTTAACTACAATCAATGAAACAAATGAACAATGATAATACTAGTCAAAATTAATCTTAAATAAAGTAATTTACGCATATGTGAACATTGAGAAATGAATATGACATAACAAAATATTACAAAAACTGGTGGCGGCTGTTGTGCCAAATAATCTCGCCAAGCTGCTGCATCACTACAAGCCTTTAACTTGACATTCACCATTACCGCTCTCACACGCACCATGCCACACACTTATTACGAGAGTCAGGGAGTTAGAAGCTGGGAGGGAGTAAGACAGGATTAAGATCCGTATCAGATTAAACAACTGAACTATTGCTTCAAAATAAAATAAAAGAGAAATAAGATGGAAAAATAAAATAATGAAATAAATTTTCTGTTGCCTCAACAGGTTATCTTTTCAAAAAAAGTTTTCAGTACTCAAAAGTAATTTACTTAAAACAACGAAAAATAAGAAAACCCTCCAAAAGTGCATTGGCAGATTTTTTTTCACGTACCCCCTAAGATGTTTTCTCGTACCCCTAGGAGAATGCGTACACAGGTTGAATACCATTGATCTAAAAAACTAATTTGAAAAACTTTTGCAATGCTGGTAATTGCAAGAGGCTAAGTTTACTGGGAAATGATGATTCTGTTATATCAAAATATTTATCTGTAACTCAACTTTTTCATCTTGTACAACTAAGTAATGAAGACATGTGAATGTTTTTTATTTAATAAACAGATAAATGCCATGGTGTGGTATGCAAGCCTCTTGTGCATCCAGTCTTGGAAGTAGGACAGACAGCTACATTACACAAAAAGCAAGATGGATGTTGTCTGGAGTATGTAGTATGTGATATGAACTTCTGTCCTTCACAGCATACGCAGTGCTCTGCTCCCATGGTTCTTCAGAAACTGGAAACAAATGATACATGTTGCACCGTGTCTCACTGCGGTAAAGACAAGTTTAATTTTCTTATAAAATCAGACCTGAAGGTTTTTATAATTGGACATGCACATTAATATAATATATACATTTTTCCTTATGCGTGATCTATAATATATATTGCATGAGAACCAGGAAACCTTTCTTCATCATTTCAACTTTTACCTGTGCAGTGTTGTAAGGAAATAAATATCCACAGGCAGTGTTTATCAGTTTCCTTTATAAGTACTTTCATTGATATGTATATCTTTCATGACAAGATATTTATTCTGTATTTCAAAATATTTACATTAATTATATACTGATGTTTTGTGTTGTTTTTTTTTTTCAGTCTGTCCAAGTACATGCCCACTGACAGTAGATCCCACATGTGGAACGGTAAGTCAGAATGCAAGTTAACTTGTAAATTGTCATTGGGCTAGTTTATTTGGCTCTCTTGTAGTGAAGGTCTGACAGTAAAGATTACCTGCAGCCAAACTGACACACTGTCATTATCGTCATGATTTTCCTTTGCACTCCTTACAGAGCTATCCCTACAGCTAGTCCCCTCCCAGGAAGCCTGCACCAAGCACTCACATACTCTTTTAGTGTTATATGATGAGGTTACCAGCCCCATACGCACCCTCATATTAGTTATCTTGTGCAACATGCCAATAGTCATTTTCTTTCTTTGTCTCTTGAGAGACCCTAGACCTACATGGAGCATACTGCCACTATGCACTGCTGTAAACTGCTGTTTTGTTTGATGGACAGTTTAGTCTTGTGGGTTATAATGTTAAGTTATGTTGCATAATCAGTCATGTTAAAAATCTTAATTGCCGTAATGTAACTTCGTTTCCCCAGTGGGAGCTAAATGAGGAAATGATGACAGATATTTATGCTAGAATATGGATAATGTCTGATTGTGTATAAAGTATAATTTTTTGCTTTATTTTGATTGCTGAGATGAGCGACAGCAAATGTTGCAAGATCTTACCTGTGATGACTGAATACAGCAGTATTTTAAAACATTTGTTAATTTTTTATTAAATCAACAGGGCTTTGAAGTGATTGAGATCAGTCAGGATTGTAACTGCATGGCCAGAGCTTGTAGTAAGTTTTATTTTGGTTTTTCAATGTGTGTGTGTGTGTATATATATATATATGAGTCAGTTTATATAATTAAACAATTTTTTTTTAAATAATGACATTTCAGACATTTCCCTGGGTAGTTCTCATGGGATGGGGGTGATCTCTTAGAGGACAGAGTGAGAATGGGACTGTGCTTCCTCAGACATGTTGTAAGAAGTGTCAGATATGAGGTTTGCATTGGGTTAGCTCCCTCATCATGTAGATAATTGTATACAGGAACTATTACAACAAGAGCACATGAATGGTGCAAGCTTCCTACAAAGGGAACCAACTCCATGATCCATAAGGAGAAAGAAGGGAAATTGTGATTCCAGGTGTATATTTTCAAATGGACATTAGCTAGACACTTTTTATTTGCTTTGCAGGAAGAAAATCTGAGCCCCACTGTCATTATACACTGATCCACCGTATTGTGAATGGAATCAATGTTCCTCTTGAAGTAGCTAAAGATGCAGTTTTCAAGGTAAATTTTGCAGATATAAATACATCTGTGAGAAAAGAAATCACTAGGTAATATTTAAATGTACCAGTTTGGAAAACAAATTCTGCAGAGTCCTGTAATTGTTTTTGTATTTATATAAATTTTTTTGAAGTGATTATGATTAAAGATATTAGCCCTGCCGTTCAACACGAGTAGCAGAATTTTGTGTCGGCGCTGCTATTTGAGTAATTAAATGTTCAGGGAATATTTTGTCAATACTGTTATCAAATAGAATTAACAAAATATTCAGAGATTTCATTCATTACCCCTCAGCTCTCCAAGGAGTACAAGCCTTAACAAAGTCATGCTAAATCCTCCTGTCCTGTGCCATCTGCTCTAGGCTCTTCCACAAGATCTCACTTTTCTAAATGTTTCATAGTAGAATGAAAAACCAAAAAAACATTTTTTACAAAAACACACAAATAGTAATACGTCTTACAAAGAGAAAGGACAAAAAAAAAAACAAATCACTAGGTGAAACTAAATGTTTCATAAGAATTTAACTGGTCAGTTTTACAGATATATACATTTAAATACATCCTTCCTTTACAGCTAACTTTTCAGATCATATACATAAGCTCCACTACTATTTTTTTTCATATAAAATTGTTTCCCATTGGTCATAAATTTCTACATTTAATAGCACAATGTTTTGTATCCAGGTTGGTGACACTTGGACAGATGGTCTTTGTAAGACATGTACTTGTGTGATGAGAGCTAATGATGTACCAGAGACTTCTTGCCAGACACAAACCTGTTCAAGGTGTCAGCCTGTAAGTACAAGAAGTATCTGCAGAAAGTGACATCATCACTATCATTATTTTACCTTGTGCTCCCTATAGAGCATGTACCCACCACTGCAGCTGGTCCACTTGCAGGAAACCTGCACCAGCTGTCACATGCTCTTGTTGCTGTGGTTTTTGTGGTATTCGTTTTACATGATGAGGTTGCCAGCCACATGCACAACCTCTTATTAGTCACCTCGTATGACATGATGGTGATGATGATGATGATGATGACACGTAGACAATGATATAAATCAGGTTTGTTTTGAAAATGGCTGAAATTTCATATAGATTTGAGCCAGTATAAAACTTTAGTTTGAATGTTTTTAATTGAATATAATATTTCACACTATTATGATAATAATTTTGAAAGTGGTTGCATCATTAAACCCTATTTTTAATCATTATAAAGTTGGCATATTTACTCAGTTATATCATTTATGTTATTTGGTTTTTTTTTAGTGCAGAAATAAAATATTTTCAAATGCAGCAAAATGCTAATAATGCATCTTTCTTTTAATACAGCATCAAACTGATATAAAGCAGCAGTTTAACAGTTTTTAATTGAATATAACATTTCACATCATTATGATCATTATTTTGAAAGTGGCTGTATCATTAAAACCTATTTTTAATCATTACAAAGTGGGAGCATTTACTCAAAGATATATGTATGTTTTAAAAAAATGTAGATATAAAAATGTTTTTAATGCAGCAAAATGGTTCATAATGTGTGAAGTGTGGTTTGTCTCATTTTTATTTCTTCTTTTACTCAGGATGAAGTGATGGTAAATAAACCAGGTCAATGCTGTGGAGAATGTCAAAGAGTCAGTGGATGTTATGTCAACGGAACACTTTATAAGGTATGTAGAAAGTAAAAACAAAAAAAAGATACAAATTGACTCCTGATACCCTTTTTTTATTATGTAACTGTCTAAAATCAGTTTTACAGAAGTTTCCTTCATTTTTTTTATCCATATACATTATGTAGGATTCAAACAATTGTTGCTCATTAATTATGCAATTTTAAAAATGGTTTAGAAATATCATTAGTAGCCTATTATTTTTGCAGTGGAAACACTGAAAAATGTAATCCTTGTATAGCTCATCTTAAAATGTGTCTGTAATAATTAATTCCATTATAATTTGATCATAAAATAAATGGGTTAAAAAAAATCAGTGGCAGTAATGAATTAAGAGCACAGTTTCTACACAATTATTTTCCAATAATTGTAAATGTAGTTTGTTTTCACAGGATAAAAATCAGCCTTCTAACTTTACATACATCATGAGTGACTTAAAATAAATACTCTATTTATTTATTCAGCTTGGAGAGACTATTCCAACAAGCAGAAAGTGTTTTACCAGGACTTGTGAACAGGATCATTTTGAGAACAGATTCATTATTCAGGAGACTCAGATTGGCTGCAGCCAGATTGACACACTTCCACTATGCACAACTGTAAATTACTGTTGTATTTTGTTTTGTTGATGATGTAAAGTGTTGTTGCATAAACTATCATGTTAAAAATTTTAATGCCCCGATATGCTGATCTTTACAAATTAAATTTATTGGACAGATCAAAAAATTTTTTTTTAAATTAAATTTATTTTTAACTGATACAAGCAATAACTTGTCAAAATCTGGCAAGTTGAATTAATAATGTGCTCTTTCTGCTGCATGTCCTGATGACATCACTATTTCTCCAGTGGTTATTTCATTCCTTTACAATTCCATTTAACCTTCATTGGATCTTTACAGTTGACGTATCTGGATGCATTGGCTCTGAAGCTATGGAGCAACCTTTAAAAAATGACATGGGGAGAAGTGAAAGAAAACCAATAGAATGACATTTTATTAATTGACGGCTCTTTTATCATATTTTTTATAAATGATTGGATACCTTTTAAAATCTTGCCTTGTGATGTATTGCTTGATTGTTGTTTGAGTTCACTTCATTATAATTTTTCATTTTCTGAAACCTTTACAGGAACAAGATATCTTTGACTCAACAGGATGTTGCATGAAGTGTATTCCACAAAGTAAGTGTTGGTTCTAAAAAGTGACTATTGACTAGCTTATTATGTTTTCATTATGTTAGAGAGGTTAAAGTACTACACATACAGCTCCGTGTGGTTCCTGGAGGAGATCTCTAAGGACACAGAGAAAGATTGGGCTGCTGCTTCCTCAGCCATGTCATAAGTTGTGCTTGAGGCTGACAACTTCATCATATAAAACAAGTTGCTAAAGAAACCACCGCGGCAGGAGCACATAAATGTTTTGATGCAGACGTCCTGGGACCAGCTGTAGTGGTGGTTTAATACACTGTAGATAGCAAAAAGGGAAATGAATATATGTGTGAATATACATATATTATCAAGTAAAGCAAAGAAACAAAGTTACAACTGATCAGAGCATGTATATTCCCAGTAGCAACATACGGCTGCGAGACTTGGACACTCAATAAAACAGTTGCAAAAAAGATTACATCATTCGAAATGAAATGCTACAGAAGGATGTTGAGAATACCCTGGACAGAAAAAAAGACCAACAGAGAAGTACTGCACTCACTAAACATACAGGAACATTGGCTCCTAAATACCATCGCAATAAGGAAGCTGAAATTTTTCGGTCATATAAAAAGACATAATAGCCTGGAAAAAACAGTGATGGAAGGCATGGTCCCTGGAAAAAGGGGAAGGGGTCGACCTAGACGACGGTGGACCCAGGACATCACAGAGAGTCTGAACTTGTCTTTGGCTGATGCAGGTCGACTTGCCCAGAATCGTGATGCGTTCAGAGCAGCTGTAATGGAGACAACGTTCTGGAAAGAATACGTCACATGATGATGATCAAGTAAAGATACGTGATTTAATGTCGTTTTGAGCATGGAAATAACTATCTCAGCGAGAGAATTGATATTGTTTGTACCAGCTGCTATATGTTTACTTCTTAATAGTTTAGATTTACATAAAAAACTTACACAGAATATTTCATGCTTTGTTTCTGTAAGGTTTATTTGATTAGATGTGAAATAAATTATGTAGAGTTAATCACTCATTTTAAATTGATAACCATAAAATAAACAGATTAACTTTTACATGTTTGTTCCTTCTGCTATCAATAACTTGCTTGTAACTTGAAAATACATGCAGTGAGTGCAGATCTCATAAATTCTGTATCGGCTACCAAACCCATCTACATTGAACAAGCTCCTTATCTGGAGAAAAATGATTTTCCCTGAAATGAAAGAGAATATTACCAGGATTGAGAGACGGAACAACCAGACTGAAGCACCACAAAAGCCCTTATCATAAAACACACATAAGAGCACAACTAAAGTAACTATTAAATCCACGCATGCACACAGGGATTGGCTACTAATGCAATATAAAATAGAGGTGGAGGAATCTATTTCATTTGAAACAGTAATGTAAATCTGTCGGTGGTAACGGGAAAATTTTCAAGTTGCTTCTAAGCAGAGGCATGCCTTGAAAACTGCATCAGAAATCCTTATAATGGAAGAAGGGACTGAGAAAAAAACGTAGCTTGTCACAGATGCACTGCCAATAATAAAAGCACTGTTGTTTAAAAAAATCAGTGACCTCAAAGACATAAAAGCAATATACTGCAAACAATGTTAGCAGTTCAAAAGAGCTGTGATACAGTAGATTCCTCCTAACTGCAATATCCCTGGCAGTGAAGAATTTGACTGGCAAAGGAGAAAATTGAAAAAGTACATCAATTTAATACAAGTGTAACATTATGAAGAGGTCAAGAGATTTATCAGGAGAAGATACAGGAAAAAGTGGAAGACAATCATCGCAGTTACCAAAAAAAAAAAACATTGCCTATTACCAGAAGTGAACAAGTAATAATCTTCAGACTCCACACAGACCACAGCAGATTGAGATACTTTATGTTCAACAAGCCATAGATTGGAACTACTGATGAATATACCTGTGGCCATGATAAAATGACTGACTGCCCAGCATGTAGAACAGGAGAAGAACAATATATTTGGAACAGAGGAAGCACATATGGCCATCACCAGTGCCAATCAAAGACAAGATTTATGTATACTGCTTTATTCAGACAGGTTCAGGGTGACATGTGAAAGTCTTCACAGAAAAAAGACATTTAACACTAATTTTAACAAGATGCCCACCAGCTAAAGCATTGTATATATATATATATATATATATATATATATATATATATATATATATATATATATATATATATATATATATATATATATATATATATATATATATATATATATATATATATATATATATATATATATATATATATATATCTCTGTTTGCATTCTCTATGATTGCTACATCTGCTTTAACTGCTCATTAATGATACCACCAGACCTAAAGGTCTTTAATATTTGGACATGCACCCTAATATAGCGGACTAGGTTGAATGGGACACGCCTCGCCAAAACAAGGCAAAGTTTAATTTAACAACAACAACATCTTCTTTAACTCATTGATGAATAAAGTGTTTACGCAGATGCCATTATCACAAATAGTTTCAGCCTCAGAATGAGTTTTCACTTTATAGCACATTCTACTTATATGAGTGGCCTGACACCAAGCTTTAGTAACACCAAGGCTAACTGTTAGGTTATTTCCTACTGACGTTCAGAATGGTTAAACTTTTATTACTTTGCTAAGATGGTATAAATTATTCTACTCACAGAAATAGTAACAAGAAACTCAACAGACAGTGCTGTTTCTGATTCCTGTTCAACGAGGCTTATGTTTAGTGATCCAAGACAGTCCATTGGCTACTTTCATGTAGCAATGTCAAGTGGCCATACATGTCAGAACATGGACCCAGTACCAGATTTCAAGGAATGCTCAGGCTTCTGTGGATCAAGTGATGGCTACACAGAGCAATTGCAGGGATTCCAGAATACTTGTCTGAGCTGTCAGGCCACCAAGACTTCAAGATATTCTGTCAAACTGACTTGTACTGATGGCTCATACCTTGACAAGATCTATGAAGTGCCTGATCTATGTGGCTGTGATATATGCCATTAGAAAATAACACTATCTTTATGCATCCCGCTTTGCCCATGTTGAACAAACTATAGTATATTTTAACTGTTGATGATGACATAATTACTGTTGACCTAGAAATAATTTGGCTGATATATATTTCTAAATCCGAGTCAGCTAACCTGAGGATTAATATGCGCTTTCTGCCTGCAGTATAAGACTTTTCCACAAAGTTCTCCCCCCCTTAATTATTGTTTTTAAATGCTGAAACAGTTTGCTTTGGGAAGTATCATAATTAGTTGAGCCTATTTTCTTTTCTTTTTTTTTTAAACAACACTTTCACTGTTAAAACAGTCAGCTAACCTGAGGATTAATATGCGCTTTCTGCCTGCAGTATAAGACTTTTCCACAAAGTTCTCCCCCCCTTAATTATTGTTTTTAAATGCTGAAACAGTTTGCTTTGGGAAGTATCATAATTAGTTGAGCCTATTTTCTTTTCTTTTTTTTTTAAACAACACTTTCACTGTTAAAACAGTCTTTTTTTGTGTGAGGTACAGTTATAAAGTAAATAGTCTTTTATAAAATTCTTGTATGTATGTTATGTTTAAAAAATTCACAATGTTCTTAATGATCAGTACTAAAGCAAATTTATATTTATGGTACTGGTAACTTTCATTAAAATTATTAGTACAAGTGACTTTCGTATGTGAACAACTAAGTACAGTAGACTCTCGATTATCCAGGATTTTAAAGGAACATTAATCCTGGTTAATAAAATCCCAGTTAATCACTTTGCATAGGAAATGTTTTAGAGAATTATTTTAAAAATTGTTTACAGAAATTGTATTTAAAAAGAATTCATTATTTAAAATGCCCCAACAACAAAAAAAGTGTCATTTGACCCTTCATTTCAACTTTTGGCAAAAGGTGCTATGCAGATGTCTCACCATTAGTTTCTCAGCAGTGGTGCTGTCTTGCTGTTGCTCCAAATTATCTAACTAGGTTTTAGTTTAAGCTAAAGCAGTGCCGTATCTGATTCTTTGCTGTTATACATACCCATCGTCTTTTTGATCCAAATCATCAGTAGCTGTTGGTTCACCCTTGGCAGTAATGTCACACAATTCCTTCGTCATTTAATATTTTATTTCATAATCAGGCAAAGTTATGTCTGTATTATATCCAGTTACATAGTTTCTGTGACAATATTCACACATCCACTTATGTTGCGTAAATTATGCAGTACAGCTTCAGGCACTGTCTCATCAAAATTCTTAACTCATTTTAACCCACGGGCTGTGTGGTGGGCCAGGTTACCCTATAGATCTACCCATGGGCTACATGGTGGGCCCACTTGATGAGATTCCGAATTTTAACAAAACATATAAAAATAAGTGGCCATAAGTGTGTTTAAGTCATGTAAACATCTTCCTGTGGATCACGTGTTTCAAACTGGCAGCAAAAGAATTATTAATTTTTGCATACTTTTATAAATAAGTAACATCATTAGGCCGTTTTTCTACAGACAGTGTAGTCATGGACATCACAGTTGTAGATTATCAACTGTTCAACCACAATATGTTATTTCTAAATGAATTTTAGTGATATTTACAGCGATAATAACTTATGTTCGATCTGGAGAAGAATGTATATTAAATTTCTTTGAATTATATTTTTAAGTAATATAATTAAATTGGGTGGAAGAGGACTGGGTAGGTGAGATTCTAGTTCAGGAATATGTGACTTCTTGAAAAAAATCATAAAAATTAGAATTATCATTTGTTTGTGATCATACCTCTCCGAATGATTTTTCACTACATGTACGTTTCAATTCTGAAGCTTTTACCACCAAGGAATTATACAGAGTTGAAATATTTTATGTGTAGTGGACAATTTTTAATAATTTTTTTTTGTTTTAATTGTTTAACACATTAACTACCGCAAGCCGCTGTCAGCGGCTCATAAAATAATCACATTTGGACCGCAAGCCGCTCAGAGCGCCAATCTAATTTTAGTAATAAAACGAATGAAAAATGTACTGAAACACTCTCTGATCTGGTTCGAGATTTTAACTTGCCACCGGAAAACAAAGTCCCAAAGCATGGTTGTTGTAGAACACTGGAAAATTGATATTATGTTCATATTTTTTAGCGTTTTGGGTTAGTTACCAAATCGTGTAAAACTGTTTACCGTGGCAACTAGTGATAGGACTACAAAAAATGCGTGTACATCTCGTCCAATGGCTGAAGAGGATAGAAACATGTTTCAACAATTGACTGATAGATCTAGCAACGAGGACAAGAGTGAAAACGGTGTGCACATTGATTGAAATTGTGATTTTGATAGAGATGGGGCGCAAGCAGTTATAATTGTGAAAATATTGCAAGTCCTCGGCCATCGGAGGGCTGTTAAATAGCAACAACCTGTTTTAGAGTTACAACCGGTGTTTATTGTAATAGTACATTCATTTATCTTTAAAATGACGTGTAATTCATAAAAATCTGTAAACAATTATGAAAACTACAGCTACTTTGTGCAAACACCTACAGGATGAAAATGGGAAAAAAATTTAATTCGGCCACAGTGTGTTTTTCAATTCGGTTGTTAATGCTTCTACACTTTGCAAGACATAACAAAAAAATTACTACACTATTTAAGAATTTAATGCATTTCACAACAAACTTCAACTAATTTCCTAAATTTTGATGCGTATTACTTGTCTCTGCTGAATTAATATATATGTGTCTACTGCCTGTTTTTAAAACATCACTTGTAGAAAAAAGTGCAGCCATTTTGCGGTCTGAGTAAAACCAAAAAGACTGCCGGGGATAGAGAGAGTTAAAACTGTCCTCCAAACCAAAAAACTTCTCATTGTTTCATGGTAACAGTTTTCATCATGATATTGTGTTTTTTAATGTCAAACTTTTTACCAGTTTCCAAGCAGCAGCAATTTCTTAACTAGCATGCAGCATGGTTAGTTTGTCTCTCCTCCCCCAATAAAAAAAAATCATCCCCATCTTCTACAAACTTCAGCATTAAATTTCTTTGACATATTGTTTTCATACTGAACTGTTATCCTCAAACACCTACTTTTAATTGTAATTTTTTGTTTGTTTGGCTTGGTATCCTTGTTACAGTGATCCCAGATAATCAAGAGTCTACTGTATTGTCTTACACTTATAAATAAAAGTTATATGCTGTTTCTTTCTTTTCCCATAAAAATGCCCTGGATAGGATATGTAAAAGTCTGTCTGAAGGAAATAAAATGTTGATAATTATTGTTTTCTGCTTTGTTCTTTTCTTTCAGTTCCATAATATATTGTGTTTGTTGTAACTTTGTACAAAGGAGTGAAAGCACATTTGTATTGTTAAACAATTTTTTTTTTCTTGGTGACCTTACTGAATACTATAATAATAATAATATAATATATAACTGAGTACTGTTACAGTAAATAATAAACAAATATGCATGTGGCAGGAACTCGTAAGGAAGGTAAAAAGGTGGCACTAGACATCAGAATTGTAACAGATGGGATATGCTCACTTGAGGAATTAAACCAGTGACCATCTGAATGGCACTGCCGCCTGGATGAGGCAATGAATAATGGATGGTCACATGGTCAACTCAGGACCCAAAAAAGTGCTTTTTTGATGGTGAATATTCACATGACACTGAATGCAGCTGTGGAATATAGGACCCGGAAATAACACACACTAATTCTATAATTCATCATCATCATTTACATTTTTACTTTGTATGTAGCATGGAGCCACCTCTTTAGCTGACTTCTTTACAGGAAGCCTGAACAGAGCATTCATATGTTCTTGCAGCAGTGGATTCTTTAGCAATATGTTTTATATGATAAGGTAGCTAGCTCCATGCTCAACCTCATATTAGTTATCTTGTACGATATGCCAGGGAAGCAATAATCCTATAAATCTATAATTACCATGTCGATTAATTTTTTGTAAATTTAATAACAAACTTGTAGAGACCTTAGAAGTGAAAACATATTCATAAAAATTAAGAAAACTTCAGATTAAAAATAAAAAAATTGATCCAATAAATTTGAATTTACAAAGGATATACTGCTAATTCTGTCATTGGTATCAATTTAAATAAATCTTGCTATGCCCAAACTCTTGAACAGGTTAGATCAGTGTTTCTCAACCCTGATTGAGATTGTAGCAACGTCCCCGTTGAGAAACACTGGGTTAGATGTTGAAAGCAACATATTTTCATATGAGACTGGATCTTTTGAGAACCTCTTTTTCCATTCTTCCTTTATTACCCTTCAGCTTCTTGTGGGGCATAAGCCATCAACATATTCACTCTAAGCCTATCTGTCCTGTGCTGTCCATTCAAACTCTTCTCATGCCTTCTTTACCCCTTCCATGTCTATCTTCAACTCCTTCTTCACGTGTTTTTAGTCTCCCTCTATTTTTCATACTCTGGTGATTCCAGAACAAGGACTGCTTACAATGTCACCAACCTACTTCTTCAGCACACTCATACTGCCAGTGTGTGTTTCTTCTCTTGGAAGGTATCTTCAATTTATGATCTTTGGTGGATCTGTATTATGCATGATGAGAGTTTGATAGGCATTATTTCTAGGCATCCAGTTGTTCACCATGCATGCCATCAGTTTTCCTACACTGCTAAGGAGGTTGATGGATCTGTAGCCATTTTGATCTGTCAGATCTTTGTCTTCCTTGGGAGCTGGTATCAAGATGGAATCCTTCCAGGTCCATGGTACAATGCCTTTTCCCAGCTGCTAGAAGTTTCTTTTCCTCTTTTGTACCCAGACCTGTTACCAGTTCATTTGTTATTCCATTCTTTCATGGGGGTTTCTATTTCTTAGAGACCTCAGTACCTTTTTTTTTGCAACTAAATTTTCCAACATGTGCTTTTTTTTTTACAGTGACTAAGTGCTCCTCAGTGACAATGTTTTTCCATCTTTGGGATATCACTATGGTTAGCAATTGCATATTTCTTAAGTATTTGCAGTTTTTTTTTAACCTGTGAGCACATTTTCATTTTGTTTATTGTGATTCATTTAAGTTCCTTTATTTTACAAGGCCCTGTATAGTTTCCACAATTTGTTCCCCTCTGTCTAGATTAAGATTTTCTGTCTTCCAGCTATATCTTACCATTGATGTAATGTTCTTCTGAATTTATAGAGATGCATTTAAGTGAGATGTTGACATCAGTTGTTGTCCTTCTGCTGTGTTTCTGGCTTTTGTTTTATTCATCTTCAAAATGTTGCAGTTCTGTATGGTTTATAATCATACCTTGCCCCTCTAGGGATACTCAGTAGCTGCTTGCAGTGTCACCTTGTTAAAACTTTTAGTTATTGTTTCCATCTTGCTGGTTCATGGGTTATTGGTCACAAAAAAACAATATCGCATATCTATCCCAGTCTGCTCATTTGAAGTTCTTCTTCTTTGTAACTCTCAGACGTCTACTTGAATATTTTCAAAGAAAGTCGTGGTCAGTTTAACACATTCCATGTTTCATACTAATTTTATTGGTCTGTGGTCACTTGTTGCTAGGTGAGCCTTGACACATAATTGTTGCTAGGTGAGCCTTGACACATAATTGTTGCTAGGTGAGCCTTGACCATAATTGTTGCTACATTTCTCATCATCATTATTTTCCTTTGCGCTTATTATGGAGCACGGGACCACCACTACAACTGGTCCAGCAGGTAGCCTGTATAAAGTAGTTACATTTTGTACCACATGTGTTAGGGGTACAGTCATTTTGTACCACATGTGTTAGGGGGTACAGTCATTTTGTACCACATGTGTTAGGGGTACAGTCATTTTGTACCACATGTGTTAGGGGTACAGTCATTTTGTACCACATGTGTTAGGGGTATGTCGAAATTGTCCTCTTTTCACACAACATGCCTAAGAAAAATTCTCTGAATCTTTTGGCCGAATATCATCACCAACCAAGATCTGCTTACTCGGAGCAAGCAAGAGGACATGCACACCATCATAGCTGGCAGACACTGGAGCTGGGTTGGCCATGTCCTCAGAAGAGACCCCGATGCAATCACAAGAACAGCTATGCTATGGACCCCTGAAGGAAAACGAAAGAGAGGCCGACCAAAAACAACTTGGCGGAGGACTGTGGAGGCTGAGATGCAAAAAATGAACCAGAGTTGGGGCACTGTACGAAGGATGGCCACCGACCGAGCAAAGTGGAATCAATTTGTTGTTGCCCTACAAGACGCCACCAGGCGTAATGGCCACTGACTGCTTTGACGGTCGGCGGCTAAGGATCAAAGAAGAAGAAGAAGTGTTAGGGGTACAGTCATTTTGTACCACATGTGTTAGGGGTGCAGTAGTCCAATTCTTATTTTGTCTCTTTAGAGACTACCAGAAACTACATTGGGCATTGCTACATTTAGACTGACAATTATTTGTTTTGACATACAATTTTTACTACATTTGTTCTAGTACAATCTTAGAAAGAGAAAAAGCACATGCCATTATAGAAATCAAACAAGAAAGCCATGGTTGATCTTTAGAAAACATTTAATTCACAGGTTCAAACATCCTAGTGAACAAGCAAAACTTAAAGTTATACACAAGTAACAAAGTATCCACATGCAAGAGAAAATACACCAATGAAAAATAACAATGAAAGACACAACAGATAGCACCCAAAAAACACAAATAGGACTGATAATGACAAACTAAAGTTTGCATAGTTGTGACAGATCAAATTTCACATGCATGCATTTACAGAAGCTGAACCCACACTAAAAAAAAAAAAATGCTCATGAGCGCACATATTGCTTTGTGTATGAGACAAGATAGCTGATGAACTATTACAAGTCTCATGTTTGAATACAAAATATTTGTGTCATACTAATCAATCAGTTGATATCCTTTAGCTCCCCAAGGAGCATAGGCTTTCAACAAACACATGCCAAGTCCTCTTGTGAAAACATGCCATGAGCTCAATGTCTTTCCATGTCCTTCTCATCATGTTCATTTGTGCCTCCTGTTCTTTTCTCAATGTGTTCTTTAGTCTGCCTATACTTCTCTTACATATATTATACTAATATATATTTTATATTATAATATTTTTATACATGTGCGATACAAGCATGTTTAACCTGCATATTCCAAAAAAGCTGCTCTGTATATGTCACCATTTGAATCTATTTCTAATTTAAAAAATTAAACAGTAATTTCAAAAGCATTTAAAAAATAATTCAGATACACAAAATAAAAATAACATAAGAATCTTTATGTTTTGCCTTCTTGACTCCCTTCCACTAGTACAGCTACAGTAAGTCTTTCCACAAACCAGAAACTATTTGTTGCTAATTAATAAGAGAATTTATAGCACACACCATGACAGATCCACCCCAATGTAGATGAGGAATGATTACGTAAGTCTAAGTAAAGATCATGACAGATCTTCCTGTTACAATGTGGTTATTCCACTGAAATCTGACTAGCCCTGCTAACTAGATCAACATTCTGAGGATAAGTTTATTTTCACTGTTAACCATATTAAGGTGGACTACACACATAAATAGGCAGAAGTAAAGAAATTGTTTAAAAATTATGAACGTTGATTACTTTTAGAATAAAAGTTACACCATCCTGACATCACAAAAGAAAATAAAACTTGGTCAATTATTAATGTCCTTCTTAGTGACAGAACTACAGCACTTGCTTCTTGAGACAAAGGAATGTGTTTGAGCCCAGGTCATATCACACTTCAGTTTATCCCCTGCCCCTCTGTAAAAAGCAATACCTGACTCTGCTCATGAATTAGGGAAGGCAAAGTCAGTAAACAAGGGAAATGGTCATCCTACATACAAGCTGAAACCCAGCAGCACACTATAGGGGGGGTGTGAGGGGAGAGGTGCACCCCAGGTAACAGCCAGGAGGAGGTGCCATTGCATACTAATATAACAGTACTGTACTGGTTACAAATGTATAATATATTTTGCTGTGTGTTTTATAGGGGGTGGGAATGTGCCAAAGCATGGATATGGCGCGGGTGCCAAATACTTTCAGTACGCCTCTGCAGAGACCTACTATAAATGAAGTCTTTAACACTTCACTTCCCTAAGGCAGTACCTGCTATGGGACTACCTTTACACCACATCCTGTCCTTAGAACCATGCACACTTGCAGCAACGAGTAGCAGTTTCATCTACACTGAGTGACTGTATTAGATGCAGGTCATCACAATGAAACGATTTTTAGCATTTACAGCAAGGTTTCGTTATTGAATCATAAATAGATAAATAACTACACTTCTAAAGTGCCCACTGCCTGAAGCTGGTTCAGCATGCAGTGGCTTATATGCCTTCAACCCCTAACTGTAAATTCATTTATTTATTCATCACCCAATCACATGTGTTGTTATATTTCATACATACATTACGTGTTTGTAGTGTCTATATTATTTTTCTTTAACCTGTCTGTATTTCTTGTCCTTGTTGCCTATTTGTAACTGTGGCAGACGAAGGGTGAAACCTGAAACGTCCCGTGTTTCCTGTGAACCGTTAAAACTGATTCAATACTGTTTTATTCGTTAATAAATATATTCAGCTCCCCAAGGAGCAAAGGCCTTCAACAAACGTATGCCTTGTCTTTTTGTATTATATCTGTCTAGTTCTTTCCATCACATAATGATCTTGTCATATAATTTAAATGCTTCAGTTCTGCACAAGGGCCTACTTATGCAAGTCTGTAACTGCTTGAATTTTTCTTACACCTTCATATTTCCATTCTTTATATTTAACTCTTTCTTCTGATTCCTTTGATTATCTCTTTTTCTCACCTCATTGAAAATCTTCTTCTTTTTCCTTTTTTACTTCTTATCAAGCATGGAACTATCACTGCAGTTGGTTCCTTGCAGGAAGCCTGCATCAAAGTATTTGTGTACAGTTACCATGGTGATTTCTGTAGCAATGTTTGACATAATGAGGTTGCCATCTAAATGTTTTCTCATCACCCTTTGCTATGTAACAACATCCTCTTTTCACATCTTTCCTTCTCCATTACCACTATTCACCAACCTAAATTTTTCTATCTAATCACAACAGTTTTTTTATGTTTTTCATTCTCATTACTTCCTTTCATGTTTTCACTCCTCATGTAGCATGGTAGTCACCACTGCAGTAATCTCCGTGCAGGAATTCTGCACCATTGCACTTAAGCTGTGTAGCTGTTTCTGTAACAATTTGTTACATGGTTGGGTTGTCAGCCTTATGCGCAGCCTCACCTTAGTCATCTCTTACTGGTGGCAGCAGTGGGCCTGCTCTTTTTATTTTTGTCTCAACGTAGACCTCTCCATGAACCATTTGGAGCTCTTTCACTACCACTAACTTGTGATAATTTACTCTCTTTTCCCAATAGCTTTCCGTCTTTGTCTATTACTGCATAGCTCATCATCATCATCATCTTTTTCACACTATCATCTTTTATTCCAGTTTCTCTCTCATACTCTTTCTTCGTAACCATTGTTTGACTGAGCTCCATGCCTAGTACATATATATGTGTGTGTGTATATATATATATTTATAAATTATGTAGCATGGGTTTAAAACTCGGTAGTCACTACTCACTGCCACAAGTTCAATGCATCGACCATTAACGAAAGATACATGATAAATGTGAACTAAATGCATGGATCTTCACTTACTGGATGAGGTATCCTGATGGTATTGGTACAATAAAATATGTCTGTGGTTCCCATAATTTGCTAATGCAGACTGAATAAATGTCATGATGGGAATGTCTTTCATCATCCAATAGTAGAGGTACTCAAAAACATCAAAAATTATTAACTATATTTTTTATTTTTCTTTAAAAATGTTATGCTCTTAAATTGTAAATGTGTGTTATTTTAAAATTTCAAAATGAATGCCAAAGTCCCCCCCCCCCCCCCCCCCCCCCCCCCCCCCCCAAAAAAAAGGAAATAGTACAGCTTAATTATAATATAATGCATTCAAAGATGCCTACAGAGAGTTGAGGTACATGTGTAGCCCGTCTACTGCTATGAAAACATATGTAGATACCTGTCTACCACTGTGATGTATATGTTGATGGTAAAAATTTATGATACCTGTCTGCAGCTGTGATATATATATGTAGACTGTCAGAATATGTGATATGTCTTTATTGCTATAACACATCCATAAAATATCAGACTATGTGACACCTGTCCAAAGCTGTGATACAGTTATGCTGTTAAAATATGTGATAAATTCTAAAAGATATTTAGCTGTTTACAGCTGTGATGTTTGTTTATCCTGTCCATGCCCTTAAAAAGAAACTAAGTTACATTTTCAAGATGTTCTAAGACTGTGCCAAAGTCAACCGGACTGTACTAGTGAATGTGAGAGAGAAAAATATTAAATAATAACGACACAATAATCTGCTTAGTCTGACACACTCCTCTAAACAGATTTAATCCACATTCACACAATAAATACTCACTGACGTACATTTTATAATCATAAATATAAACAAGATGTCAAAGGGCTAATGCCATAGCTTACCAGCTGATACATCTGCATGTGAATACATACATTTCTATAGATAAAACATGAACTGACAATTAATATATTTATTAAACAATATTTATTTGCTATCAACGTCAAACACTTGAGAGAAGATTACAATAAGCCATATGAGAAGCTGACAGAAAGCTGCTAATTTCAGCATATGCGACAGAGTGAGAAATGATGACATCTGTGTGATGGTAGGAACAACAATTTTGTAAAACTGAACTGTAGACATCAGTTACATAGAGAAGGCTGATTATGAAAGGGCTTGGTCGCCTTGTTAGAATTTGGAACAAAGTCAACTGCCATCTCAACAGCAGCAATTCTGCATATGAGAAAATATTTACCAGATGGTAATAAAATAAAAAAATCTTAAAGAAACTTGTACTGACCAGGACCAAAGTCAAATACTTTCTGCAAGAATAGAAACTGCAGTCTTAAAGTGCCTGATACTGCAGGTGGGATACAACAAATTTTCACATTCATGAATGAGCTGGGACAACTACTGCTTCACAATAGGTCTGTTAACTCTTTCTACCCCATGAGCTTTATGGGACACCCTGTATGCCAGTTTGGTTTTGGTCAGATTTCCTCATATCTGCACTTAACATGACATAAAACAAACATCCTTAAACACTTTAAAATAATCTTCAGAAAATTTACAACTATTTTATATACATTATGAAATATTTTCTCATAAATATATTTACTTACTGATTGTTTTTAACATCACCCGTAGAAAAACTTGGCATTCATTTTGGTGCATAGGTAAAACTTAAAAACAGTCTGAGGTAACAAAAAAATGTTATTGGGTGTTGGAAAACTAAAAGTCAGCCAGAAATACACATACAGTGAAAGTTCAGATTTAGCAAACACAGAAGCATAGCACAAGACAGATTTCTTAATCAGGTGTTTTTTCTTCATTCCAGCACTGTTGTTATTGCTCCTCCATATAAAATGGTCTCGCTTGTTGCAGTCATTCTACTGTGCTGACTTTCTACTTTATTCATGTCCTTGTATTTTATAATGTGTTTTTTGTGTTTTCCCTTCTAACATTAACTATAGCGTTTGTGAGCTATCACTCAAATCTCTTTTGTTACTTACAGACATAGTTCATTTTAGCTTGGTGGAGTAAACAACATAGGTAATGCATTTGCGCTAGGACAAAGGAAAAAGAAAATGCTTCCATAATGGCATATCAGCAAGAATATACTGATAAACCAAAGCATGAATTTTGTCCACAATGGAAGCCATGGTAGCAAGATACGATATTTTCAGTTCTGAATTACATAATTTTCATGTATTTGTATACACTTAACTTAGTTCTTACTTTCTTTCTCTTCTGTTTTTGTTAACCTTGAGCACAAATTTTGTCCACAATGGAGGGCATGACAGCGACATCAGATATTTACAATTAAATTTGTATTTATTTTTAAGTACTTAACTCAGTTCTTACTTTATTTCTCTTTTGTTTTTGATTGTTTGTCCCTGACAAAGCCCTTTGACCATTATGTAGATATTTTCTGTGTCCATTGTCCTAGTTTAGGGACATTACATTATTTTTGTTGATCTCACAGTTTACCATCCGCTTACTGTAGTCCTCCTCATGTTCTCATACCTTTCATTTTAGCTCACATGTTTTAAACTTTGTTATTTCACATGTTTTAGCGTCATTTTCTGTGATAAAGACACCTTGAACATTCTTCTACAGCATCAGCATTTTTTCTTTCTTTGCCTTTTAACTGTATCCACTTTCACTCACAAACAACAATGTCATTCATGCACACACAACAATGTATGAAACACTTTATGATCTTTGTTCTAAATTCAAAGCTTAATGTCTCATTATACAGAGTTTTATTTTGAACTTATTTGCCCATTGCATAAGATTTTATTTCAGTCATTTTTGCCAGTTGTATTTTTTATTTTCTTTCAGGATAATCTTCCCCTGTTCTGTGATCATACTCAGATATTTACAAGAATGTAGCTTTTGAGTGTTAACTATCAACAATCCTTAACGTTGTCCAAAACAAGTGCAGGGGGTTATATTAATTAATATTCAGCAAAGATAATGTGCTTAGAATATTTTTTATTGTTGAAAATCATAGATTTAAAAAAAAAAGAGGTTAAAAGCAAGCACAAAAAGTAATGAAATTTTAAAGAAACAGAACACACACATACGTACACACATAATATTCACATCAGCAACACATTTACTTAACAACATCTCATAAATACTGACCACTGGTGTACTAGCGAAAAAAATAATTATAGTGGACAAAAAATAAACATATTACAGTATGACCATGCTATTCATAAAGGATTAGATTTTACAGCTCCTTGTGACTAGAAAAGAAACGCAACCAATTGATAACACCCTAGTAGTAGAGGTAGTGAATATTTATTCGCTCTTGCCAACATGTACCTGTACAAGCAGTTTTTACAAATTAAATCACATAAGTATGACAAAATGTTTTTAAAATGATCAAATGGTAAAGTAAAAATACGTGTACTAGAAAAAATGTATGTAGATGTTACAGTAACTACTTGTAACAAGAACAGGCATGGCCAAGCTTACTGAACTTAAGAGCCCCAGAAGCTGATAATGAAATCTGTGAGAGCTGCACTGTTATCAACAGAAATAAATATCACAAGCTCCAAATACTCGTATATCAATTTAAATTGTGTGTATGCTAGTTTTATTTTTAAAAGATGCAGGAATTGATCCTAGTATGTAATGCTGTATGAACCACTGTCTTAAAGTAAACATTAATCCCATATTCAGGCCTATACTCAGTAGTGATGAAACCCATACATTTAAAAAAAAATAAAGTAACCCATTCAACCCTTGATGGGTTATAATTAGGACATATGGTGTACTAATTAAAGAAAATAAAGTTAGATTTCTAATACCCAAATATAGTACCTTTTTCCCCCCTACACTCAGTCCAAACAGAGTAAATCAAAACCAAATTTGTGTGAATGTTTTTGTGTGTGACCTCTCCTTTCCAAGAAACAAAAAATAAAAAAATGAAAGAAAAAAAACAAACAAACAAGCAAAAACAAACTAAAATGAAGTCTCTCATAACTGCCCTGTTGATAACAAGGTGAAAATGGTGAAAAAGCCCATGGGTATCCGAGATTACATCAAATCCACCAATTATCTGCCATCAGCCATACAAGCACCCCATCAGACTACCCCTTTTCCCTACACCATCATTGATTAATTTTAGTTCTTGTTACATACTGTTTAACAATTCTGTGCAATTCTCTATACCCATACATACAAATTTACACAATAAGAGCTAAAGGCATACATGGGCCTATACACAGGAAAAATAAAAAAAATAAAAATTTAGTTGACCCTCAGTGTAGGAGACTGCAGGCTAGTGGTTAATTTTTTTAAATGTCTACAGCAAAACAGAAGTTCCTGAGATGCTGAATGGTATGTATTGAGTGGTCTGTGAAACACAGTGCTTTAAAGCTTTAAAACCTGAAAGTAGCTTATAGCTAAATATTTCAACTTTAGGATGAATTTTGCAGAATTCAGCTGCAGACTAAGAGTTATCATGCGTTATCTTCAAATCAGCATCCTCTTACTGTTTAGGCAGGCTAATTTTCATTATAAATGTTTGACCAGGAAACTGTTGTTGATTATGGTCAACCATGAAGGGATTAACAAGAGAATCTAAACCCAGATTAAAATTTTGCAAATCTTTAAATCTGACCTGGAAACTCTCAATCAGCACTTACAGCAAGTCTCACATCTTCTTCAGCTTGTGTTCCTTTTGATTATGTTAGATATTTATTTTTGTTTGGATACAGAGACATCAGTTTAAAGTTTTACTAATTAAATATCTTTAGAGAATATGAGTTTTAAAAAAAAATTAACACATTAACTACTGCAAGCCGGTGGGACCGGCTTTTGAAATCCTATCATTTGGACCGCAAGCCGCTCAGAGCGTCGATCTAATTTTAGCAATAAAACAAATGAAAAATATACTGAAACACTTTCTCATCTAGTTCGAAATTTTAAGTTGCTACCGGAAAACAAATTACCAAAGCATAGTTGTTGTAGAACACTGGAAAATTGATATTATGTTCATGTTTTTCATCGTTTTCGGTTAGTTACCATATCGTGTAAAACTATTTACCGTGGCAACTAGTGATAGGACCACAAAAAATGCTTGTACATCTCGTCTAACGGCTGAATAGGCTAGAAACTTGTTTCAACAATTGACTGATAGATCTAGCGACGGGGACAAGAGTGAAAACGGTGTGCACATTGATTGAAATAAGGATTTTGATA
Organism: Oreohelix idahoensis; assembly: GCA_024509875.1. Lineage (NCBI taxonomy): Eukaryota > Metazoa > Mollusca > Gastropoda > Stylommatophora > Oreohelicidae > Oreohelix > Oreohelix idahoensis. The sequence goes on along the minus strand of JAMPIV010008960.1, from coordinate 159,132 downwards.
GAGATGGGGCGCAAGCAGTTATAATTGTGAAAATATTGCAAGTCTTCGGCCATTGGAGGGCCGTTAAATAGCAACAACCTCTATTAGAGTTACAAATGGTGCTTATTATAATAGTACATTCATTTATCTTTAAAATGACGTGTAAATTCATACAAATCTGTAAACAATTACGAAAACTACCGCTTACTTTGTGCAAACACCTACAGGATAAAAATTGGAAAAAAATTAAATTCGGTCACAGTGTGTTTTTCAATTCGGTAGTTAATGTGTTAAATGTCATGAATTTTTATTTTCAGCAAAACGAAATTATTCTTCCCTTACAGCATTAAATGACAATTTTTAGTCTTCACATTTTCTGCTTTATGTAATTCATAGTAATATTTTAAATGGCCTTTGAAACAAAAATTTTATTTGCCAACAAAACCCGATTTTTGTATAGTGTAACAAAGAACAGAATATACGACTGATATTTTCCACTAATATAACTCACATCACTGGCAACTGCATTCAGTTTATTTTGGTTAGCAGCACAGCTTCTTTCTTCTCTTAGGCATGTCATAAGAAGTGATAATATAAGACTGTGCAAGGGGCTGGTAACCTAATCATGTAAAAGAAACTGCCTTAGAAATCACCACTACAAGAGTAGGGGGTGCTCAGATGCAGGCTTCCTGCTCCAGTGGTGGTTCCATGCTTTATAAGGAGAGAAAAGGATTTGATTGATGAGATTTGAAAAGTTAAATTTTATCTGATGCCACCCAAAAACTGTGAACTGGTGTAATGATGTCACATGAGACTAACATACAACATTTGTAACACTTTATTTAACCTATTCTAAGAACTTTTCAGTCGTTCAATTCTCTCATTTCATTTTGTGATCATATGCCATTTGATTTTTTTTCTATCTAAGAACTCCTAAATAACAACTTTTGTCCATTTAAAATCAATTTTTAAAATGTATTTGCCGACTGCCTTAGATAAACTGAACTTTTAAAGAGCCACACATTCAGCTAGTAACAACAATATGGCCATCCCTCATAACATGAGGGATGAAACATACAATTCTGGCCCATAGTAGTCACAAAACACACCGATACTTGAGCACAGCATGGACATCATGCAATGCTGGAGAGAAATAATTTTGCTAAGTCTATAACAACAGTAAACATTAGTGTCATAGTTTTTAGTACCTTGTCATTATTTATAGTGTTTGCCCACAGCTGTGCTATCCATGATTACTTAAATCCATGAAAATTAAATCAATCAATAGCAAAGTTGTCCTGTATACATGAACAAAAATAAATCTTAGCCAACTGAAATAATTTATGAATTACCTGATGTAATCTAGGGCTAAAGGAACATAAACTAAACCATTCAGCTGTGACAGTTGTGTCAAGAGATAACAAATTTTTTGTAGTGTCAAGCACAATGATAAAATGATTGCGGCATGGCCATACACACAGATGACTGTGTTTCCATTTACACAAACGAATGGCATGAAATAAGACTGAAAATGTGTGTCACAGATTATTACACAACATCAAATCAATTCTTTCCTGCTACATCTCACATTGTTACACAGCATCAGCCTGATCATTTCCTAATACATCTCAAATCCTCTTTGACAAAAACATGCACACAACACACACTTGGTGACTTAGTCAAGAGTAGTACAGAATCCTCACATAGTTCAGTTTTTTGTTTTCCCACAACAAAAGCCCCATGAATTTACACTATTTCCATCATTAATAGGACAAAGTTTGCTTATCATTCTGATAATATTTTAATAAATGTACAGACTGGAAAAAGAACAAGCTGAAAGGTACACCAAGCAAAAAAACGGTAACTAAGGGCTAACACCTCAAGGGTGAATCATCCCCATAGCCAGTTATGACTGGAGGATGCTACTACTACTACTCAGTACTAGATAATACAAAATCTGCAAAAATATGACACAGACTTCTACATTCACTAGACTATAAGTCTTCTACACTTTGCATGTGTATATATTATTTTGATTATAACAAAGTCAGTACCCTAACTTTAAATATTGTTCTGAACATAACAACATAATCACATTAACTGTATATATTATTTGATTTTAACAAAATGAAAACTCTAACTATATATATATTATTTTGATTACAGCAAAGTAATAACCCTAACTGTACATATTATTTTGATAATAACAAAAGAGCACCCTAAATGTACATATTATTTTGATTACAACAAAGTTATCAGCCTAAACTGCATGCATTATTTTCATTATAACAAAGTGATCACCTTACCTGTATTCTGGGAGCATATACAGAATGCAAGACAATCAAATGCTCCCAGGTTTAGCACGTGTAAGTAAACAAGAGTTTTATATAATGTGTGAATTAAAACACTTATCCTCCAGTTACTTCAGGTCAGAGTTCAGGCACTGAATGACCCAACAAATAATGAGGTAGAATCAAATAAAAAAATAAAAAAACAAAACTGAAAAATGATGAATAATTTCTGTACCCACATTTTTAAATTATGGAAAAAATTAAATGGCATTGGTGACCTACAAGCAAAATAAGTTAAACAGATGCTGGGGTCTCTTTGTTTGAAATGTGAAATGCTTGTAAGCAAAATTTGTCTTCTCTTGCCCTTCACTTGGACTACAAGTTACAGAGTTCTGTCATTCCATACAGCAGTATTTCCTAAACAGTTCTAGACTGTTTGGGTTCATCATAACAATGTCCTTGGTTCCAAAAGGATTTTGGAATAACTAAATTTAAAAATTTGAGATAGCTTGAAATATTTAAAATATACCCTGAAATATCACAGGAATTCATGTCCATCAATCGTCAATAATTCTAACCTGTGTGAAAAGCTTTGCCTACGGAGGAATAACTTTAATTAAGTGTTTTTATTACAAAAATTGTCAAGAATGTAAAATTAGCATATTTAAAAAAAACCCAGGTTTTCCGCTGGAAGTAAACATTACGTTAGCTTTGTATGTGTAAGTTTGTTTATATTATGGAATAAAACTAAACAATAAAACAAAGAGAGGTTCACTAAAGCCAACACTTGATACTATCAACACTTTTTTATTAAAAACTAAGAAGAAAAAGTAAAAATACGGCAGACCACCACTAATAATGTCATGATTTTACCATTAAACTATATCATGTGCACCTTTACTGATGAAATGTATGATTTTTTATCTGCTGAAATATGTAATGATTCCCCTTTCTGCTGGAATGTGTCATGATTCCCTTTATTATTTAAAAGTACAATGATTCCCTTTATTGCTGAAATGTAGGATATTTTCCCTCACTGTTGAAATGTGTAATGATTCCTTTTATTGCTGAAATGTAGGATATTTTTCTTCACTGTTGAAATATATGAGGATTCCCTTCATTGTTGAAATGCATGATAATTTCCTTCACTGTTGAAATGTGTGACGATTCCCTTTATTGCTGGTATGTAGGATATGTTTCTTCACTGTTGAAATGTGTGAGGATTCCCTTCATTGTTGAAATGCATGATAATTTCCTTCACTGCTGAAATGTGTGATGATTCCCTGTAATGCTGAAATGTGTGATGATTCCCTTTATTGCTAAAATGTATGATAATTTCCTTCACTGCTAAAATGTGTGATGATTCCCTTTATTGCTGAAATGTGTGATGATTTCCTTTACTTTTGAAATGTGTGATGATTTCCTTTATTGCTGAAGTGTATGATAATTTCCCTTACTGCTGGAATGTGTAATGATTCCCTTTATTGCTGAAATGAGTGATGATTCCTTTTATTGCTGAAATGTGTGATCATTCCCTTCATTACTCAAACATATGATAATTTCATTTACAGCTGAAATGTGTGATGATTCCCTTTACTGCTGAAACATTTGATAATTTCCTTTATTCCTGAAATGTGTGATGATTGCTTTTGCTGCTGAAATGTGTGATGATATCATCTATCTCTGAAATATGTGATGATAGCTTTTACTAATTAAAAGTATGATGATTCTCTTCACTTCTGAAATATGTGATGATTCCCTTTTCTGGTGTTACGTATGATAATTTCCTTTATTCCTGAAATGTGTGATGATTCTCTTCACTGCTGACATTTATGACAGTTCTATATAAACTGTTTCATCCATTACCCTTCAGTTTCCCAAAAAGCAAAAGCTTTTAACCAATTCATGCCATGTCTCCTGTCCTGTGCCGTCTGCTCAAGGTCTTTACATATGTGTCTTCTTTATCCCATTCATTTCTGTCTCCAGTTCTTTTCCCCACATGTCTTTTTTATTTCCCTCTACTCCTCTTAGCCTGGGGATTCCAGAACAAGGACTGCCTTTTAATGCTTTCAGTGAGTTTCATCAATATGTATCCTATCCTTTGCAGCATCTTTTTCTCATCTCTTATTCCACTGGCACCTGTGTGATTATTATCCTCAGTTCCACATTAGGCAATCTTATAATACCATTTCAATCATTCTGTTCTAAGCAAGCACCCATTTATGCAAGTCTGTAACTTTTTGATTGTTGTTTTTGTTGTTCTCCATGCTTCAAAGCCATTTAGTGAAATTGCCTTGACATTTGAGTTGAAGATTCTGACTTTTGGTTTGGATTTGATTTCATTTTTTAATTTCTATTTATTATACAATGCAATAAAAGCTTCTCTTGCCTTTTGTAATCCTTTTGTTTTAAAATCACTGTCCATTCCTCCAACTATTTCCACAGTGCTGCCAAGATATATGATGATTCTACAGCGTGTAGGGGTGTCGCACACCTCTACACCTCACGGTAGAAGGGGAACGACCTAGTAGGGGTGTTGCTTAAGTAAAAATCTTGTTTTCATTTCCTACATTTACTCTCATCATATTACTCTCACTATGTATTTTTAAACCCATTTGTCTTGACCTCACAGCAACCCTATCTACAGCCAGTAAGAAAAAAAATGCGACAAGATGCATCCCTGCTGCACTCAAGTTCTTATCTCAAAAGGTTCTATAAGCTGTCCTTGATGAAGAATTCTGCATTTCATGTCTTCATGTTTTCATTATTAATGATCCTCCAATGCTGCTGATGTGTGTGACAATTTTCTTTATTGCTGTGGTGTCCAATGGTGCTACTGTTGAGCCATGTGTAGACTGTCTTCTGTACTTTACCATGTGTTTCTCTTTAATGACTGAAAATTCCCTTTACTGCTGAATTGTGTGAACATTCCTTTTATTCCCATTCACTGCTGAACTGAGCAATCTTCTTTACTTATGTAATTCTTCCAGCAATTAGTAATTGCCTATATCTGTACACAACACACAATAGTTTGGATAAAGAAGACAGCTAGAAGAGTGCTCCTCAGTGCAGCTGCTAACTGCACAAAAATATAATATGAACTGAAGAAGAATATTCAGTACTGCAGATCTAGTGTATTCATTAATTTAAAATCTATATGCATCTTAAAGTCTGTAACACTGTTTGTTGTTTTTTTTTTTTTTTTTTCATGCATTGAGCTCAGGATACTGTTTAGCTTGTAATCTTCAATCTTATTGCAAGTTAACAAAAAGTAACCAAAGCCATGCGATATATTACTGTTGTGTATCATATTTTGTCTCATCAAGGTTACAATATTTAAAAGGGAGTGAATAAAAATGATACCAGCTACAATCCTCCTCTTGTCAAAACGAATTCTCAGCACAGAAACATTAGTTACAAGAAATTTTTCTTTTGTTTAAAGTTTGTTAAATTCCATTGCACAGTTTAATATTTTCCACATCTGTCATCCTCTAAAATTTTAGAACCATAAACTAAAACAAATAACCGGTTACCAGTACAATGTGTTACTCATACAAGCATATCCAGTTTGTACATTTCTGTGACTGTTATTTATATATGTGCTCACCACAAGTGTGATCATGAAAAGTCAGTGCACACTATAAGTTCACCCACAGGTTGAAATCTTGCAAGTGGTGGTGGTGGGATGTCAAGTTCTCTAGAAGAGAAATTGCTGGACTTTCAGTTTCTTCCTTCAAACGCTACAAGAAAGCATCCACAAAGACAGCCAGATGTAGTGTCTGGGAGTTTCTGGGGAAACAAAGAAAGAAACGGCCTACAGCTCCCTTAGGCATGTTGCAAAAGGCAACAAATACCATTTCAGTAGGTTTACAGCAGACAGAAAATTTGACAGACAGAAGACAATGAGAATTCAACAATTCAATAAACTGGCTTATCAGCTCATCCTAATTGTGAATTTTTCAAAGACCCAAATGGCCACAGAGAAACAACTGATTAAAAAATATTCACCACTTAGCTATCAATTTCAAAATTACACATTAATGAAAGAACAGGAAATAAATATGAAAACCAACTGCATAATGAGATATCTTAGAACAGCAGCTGATAATATATGGAAAGCCTAATGAGAAATGAATGGTCAGCTGTACTGCTGGGATAGCACTAGTGAAATAATACACTAAGAAAGACAGAATACATTAGTTTGGATGCACTTTAAAAATAAATCCTAATCAATCAACAGCAAGGAAACCTCAAAAAAGAGATCAGGAATAGAGGATAGCCCAAGAGAAAATTAATCCATGGGGTGGCAGACCTCTTAAAGTAGTACAACATGACAGCATATCAGGCCACACATGTGGCCGAGATCAGAAACCTGCTATCTGTGAGACTTTACAGCTAGCAGAGATAGAATAAAGAAAGAAAAGATTGAAAAAGTAGTATGCTTTGTAAATTCCCTTGTTCCAGTGTTGCACCATAATAAATGGAAAGAAAACTCTGTACAGAGCTTTAAAAAAATAGAAACAATCTGATCTTCAAAAGTTTTTCCCTGTCAGACAAGTGCTTTGGCTCTTTTATCTCCTTTACTCCTGTACACTTTAAGGATGTCAGGTCAACTTGGTTTGTGACTCCTTAGTGTCAGCTTGCTGTTGATTTTTCCACCTGCACTGTAAATTGAACCCATTCCATCTTGGTTTCACCTTCCAAATTCACTCCTAATTTTCCATTCAGCCAACCTGAAGCAGTTGTGAAAGTAACAATTTTTGTGTATATAAATTCGTCCTGAACACCAGCCACCATGATGCCTTTTCTGCAGTGTCACCAAGCCTTTTAAGTACCCTTGTTCTAAGCTGTTTCTTCAAGCCCAATTGTTTCAGATCATACACTACTGCCACCACTAAACCTCTTGCACCTACCTATGACATGAGTATAGTTTTAGATTATGACTACAGAACATGGGTGGTGTGGGTATGCTTTGGGCATACAGGCTCCAATACATTCTCTATCTCTCTCTCTCTCTGCAGCAAGATCCCTTAATACAGGACAGAGACAGCAATGAAGTTAAAACTGAGTTACAGTGGTTAATGCAAGTTCACAAATAAAATGACTCAACTCATGGAAGAAAAGCAGGCTTACACTTATTAAATCTTAAAGGACATGATGGCATTCTAATACTTGAAGCAAGGAATATTGTGTCACGTTGAGTTTTCATATAGTGTTAAAATTTAAGGGTCATTTGTTTCCACGTTTTCTTTAAAGTATGGTAATGCTATACATAGAGTAAAAGAAATTGGATGAGGATTAATAAACTATAAATTTGGGACAAAATTAAACAAAAAAAAACCCAAAAAATTGGCCTCATGTCATAAGCATCAACAAAAATCAGCCCCAAATACTGGCCTCTTGTCCTTTAAGAGTTATAAATGGTACATAATCATTTTGCAGTTTAAAAACTGTATTTAAAGGAATGCACCATGTCCTCAGATGACTCACTACTGCTTGTATGCAATATTTAAATATAATACACATACAAAACAAGAAAATAAGAATATCTGACATTTATTTTCATCAAATCGAACTGGTGCACTCATAAATGCTGTTTTTCTTCAGTATTTATCAAATAATAACAATGACAAGTCTGCCACATCATAAACAAATTGTATTATTTTCAATGATTTCTACACAGATTTGTACTAGTGCATGGAAACAGTATTAAATTTAGAAATTTTTTACAACAAATAACATCAAGGACAAATATTTTTGTTTTACACACTATTTACACAAATTCTATATATTAAGATTTGTTTTAAAAGTACAGAAGCTTGATGTCTTATCTCTTTCTACCCCATGAGCCATAGGGTGTGCCATGATAGGATACATTGTTCTTCCCTGGTATGGTCCACCTGGTAAGCCCATTTTGTTATAGTCAAATGTCCTAATATTAGAGCTTTATTTGGTATAAAACAAACTCTCTTGTTCCATATATGACTTGCAGCAATTTAAAATATTCTTTAGCCAGTTCACAACAATTGCACTCATACACTATTAAGATACAGTAGAACTCCATTTATCCGAACCCCAATTATCCGAACATCCAATTATCCAAACACTTTTTTCCCCCAAAAAAATCAATCGCCACCAGTCACGTTAGACTACATTTCTGAATCTTTTTATGCGGCAAGCTTCAAATGTGTGCAAACAATTTGTAGAGGATGGGATGGGCTAATGGTCGGTCGCTTACGTACAGGAAGTCAGTTAGATCATAAAGTCAGTTAATATCTGGTTTACCAATCCAGTGTACGTGAGCGTTCTAGGCAGAACACTGGCTAAACAGACAGTTCAACTTAAAATAATTGTGTCTGCTACTACAGCAGAATAATTTTGGTGTACAAGTATTTCTCTGTGCGATATGGCATCTTCCAGTAGGCCTAAAGCATATAAAAGGAACCGCAATGTTTTGTCAATTGAAACGAAAACAGAAATTATCAAGAGACTAGGAAAAGGTGAAACTGTGTCTTCACTTGCGAGGATTTTCAATGTTGGGAAAGCTACCGTCTCTGACATCAAAAGTAAAAAGGATAAAATTATGAGTTTTGCATCGAAATTGGAGAGTGAAAATGGGTCGAAGAAACGTAAAACCATGAGAAATGCGAAATATTTGAAATTGGAAGAGGCTTTGTATATATGGTGTCTGCAAAGAAGAAGCAAATCGGAACCTATCTCTGGCTCTCTATTGTGTGAAAAGGCACTTCAGTTCAACAATCAACTTGACGGTCCTCCTGACTTTAAATCTCGTCATGGCATACGAGAACTGGAGATTCAAGGGGAATATTTATCTAGCGATGCAACTGCCGCTGAAAATTTTAAAGAAACATTCTTGGCTTTTTTGGAAGAAGAAGGTTATTCACTCGATGATGTGTATAATGCAGATGAGACTGGCTTATACTGGAAATCATTGCCTCAAAAATCACTTGCATCTCAGCGCGAAGCAGCTGCCCCTGGGTTTAAAAAGTGCAAAGAGAGAGTAACAATTTTGGTAGCCGCGAATGCCAATGGAAGTCATCGTTTACCAGTGCTAATGATCGGCAAAGCCAAAAAACCACATTGTTTAAAGAATGTGACATGTCTCCCATTGTGCTACAAAGCACAGAAGAGTGCTTGGATGAATAGTGAAATATTTCTTGATTGGTATACAAATCAGTTCATCCCAGATGTGAAGAGGTTGAGAGAACAAGAAAAGAAAACTGGAAAAGTAATTCTTCTACTGGACAATGCACCATCTCATCCAGAGACGGATACATTGAATGCAGTTGATGCAAATTTTAAAGTAATTTTTCTGCCTCCCAATGTAACAGCACTGATTCAACCAATGAATCAGGGTGTTATAGCAAAGCTTAAAAAGATGTACAAGAAGGAAGTCCTGCGTCGTTTATTGTTGGCTGAAGATGAAGAAAGTGTGGTGGCGTTTTCCAAAAAGCTTAATCTCAAAGACTGCTGCTATATGTTAGCTGATGCTTGGACCACCCTGTCACAAGATAATCTCAACAAGGCTTGGAATAGATTGCTTGGGAAAAAAGGAGGAAATGAAACTACTGCAGTGGACACAAATGATGATTGTATAAATGAAGTTGTGGAACTGTTTCAATGCCCGTATTTTCGTACTGTGACAAAGATGATGCCCACATGTGGCTAGAAGATGATAATGATTCTGGTTTTCAGTTTTTGAATGACAAAGAAATTTTGTCTTTTGTGCAAAAAGAAAACCAAATACATGTAGTGACCGATGACGAAGACTCCTCAGAAGTACATGATGTACTTGTAGATTATGAAGAAAACCCAAAACGTCGACCAAGTCCCGAAGAGGCCTTTATAGCACTAGAATTAGCGATGGCTTGGTACGAGCAAGAAGATGACAGCTGTCCTACACAGCTTCTGCTGTTGAAGAGAATGCGGGACTTAGCAACCAAAAGGAGACTATCCAGTTTGGTGCAAAAGAAGATTCCTCATTATTTTAAATAGTGGGCTACATCTGTGCAAGTACATGTATACGTAAGTTGCGCCTGGTTTTGAATCGTTTGTAATGTTATTTTGAAAACATTTCTCTTTCTTAAAAAAAAATTAATACGAGTAGTACATGCACTGCAGTGTAATGACATATTTTGGTGATACAGTAATCTAATACAGTGTGGGTATTATTATTACAGTACAAGTAAATATGTTTTATAGTGTATTTTCCTTGTGATGGTTAATTATTTTTAGAAATATGTGTACATGTACTCGATACATTATGTAATCCAATTATCCGAACATTTGATTATCCGAACGATGCTCGGTCCCATGGGGTTCGGATAAATGGAGTTCTACTGTATTTCCACGTAATATGTATGCATACTGCCTTTTTAAATACATCATGTGCAGAAAAAAAACTGGTATCCATTTTACTGCCAAGGTAAAGCCCAAAATGTGCCTGAGGCAGAAAGAGTTAATCACCTAGTATATGCAAGAGAATGTCCCCAAAATGAATACAGACAGCACTAACAAAGATAGCTTAAGCATTAATCTACATGATGAGCATGTGGGTTTGTTGAACATGTTGTTAAACAAATAAAAAAATATTCTCTCATATTTTCACAGAGTACTGTATTCACATGAAGCCCATGCACCAAACATAATCTTCTGTGTCAAGAAACCATAATTATGCCATTCAAAAATTACTTAAAGCATAAGTGTCAATCACTAATCATTGATTGCAATTACAAAACAAGGTATGGGTTTTCAAATATGCCCCAGACTTTTATTTTTCTACAGGAAAAATCAGGATCACAAACTTCTGTGCAGAGAAACTATAATTACCACATTCCAAAAACAAACTTAAGTTTAAATATCAATCACTGACCATTGCTAATACAAAACAAGATGAGTTATCAAATTTGACCTGGACTTTTTCTTTACAAGGAAAATCAGGAGCTACAGTTTTGACCTCAAGGCAAAATATTTACTGGTGTTTTGGATACTTCAAAGAGAAGTAACTGTCTGGTGTGTAAAAGTACCAGTTAGTCTATTCTTCATAAGAACATCTGTTGTGCTAATTTAGGTGTGTGGTGCAGAACATTTTCAAGTACTAACATAGATGTGTTGCATGGACAATTTTCAGATATGCCTTACTCTGCAATTTATTGTGGTTGCTTGCTGGGTTGTTTACATAGTGATATGTTGGTATCACATAAGTGAATAATAGAAATAACTCAGCAGCAGTAAAAATGTTTATCATATTAAGCCAGAAAATAGTTTTGAAACACGTGCACTTGGAATGTTAAGGTTTGAGGCTATCGCAGATAGTGTGTTATGCATCTCTCTCTCTCTCTCTCTCTCTCTCTCTCTCTCTCTCTCTCTCTCTCTCTCTCTCTCTCTCTCTCTCTCTCTCTCTCTCTCTCTCTCTCTCACTTAAATACACAGACAATATATTTTTTGAACGTCTGTGAATAACAAAAGCTTGTAATCTGTTAAATATGTTTTATTTTGAGTATTAATTTTCTTGGTAGACTTGCTAACATAAAAAAAATGGTTTTGTGACATCAATAGCTTATCACTTGTACACAACTAAATTGAAAAGATAGAAAATATACACTATTGTCTACACAAACAGTCTGATTAAACAGTGTCTGATACATTCTTATGCCATATACTTGTGCTCAATGGTCCAGAATGGACCTATTAGCTAGCATGAAGCATGCCTGGCACACATTTCCCACTATGACTAAAGACCAAATTAACAAAAGGGTCGTCCAACGGCTGATACTGCTGTAGGGGAGTGACATGTTATAGACTTCACCATATTAGGTTCAGCTTTATAAGATGTTTGACCTGTTCCCTTCCTCACTGTCTTTGCTTTCCCTAACTTACGAGCAGAGTACCCATTTATACCTGGGTAGGCTACAGTGTGACACAACCAAGTTTTGATCCCAGAACCTGGTAACTTTCTCTCCCTGCTTAGCCAACTGGATCTCCTTTTGCCATATACTTGTGCTTAATGGTCCAGAATGCACCTATTAACATGTATGAAGCATGCCTTGCACATACTGCCCACTAAAGGTCAAGTTAACAAGCAAAGTTGTAAGCTTACAAAGCCAGACACATAAAATCATATAATCAGCCTAAGAATGACAAAGAACATTAGAAAGATAAAGACATAGATATAAACTGAGTCTTAAGATTTATAAAGGAAACCAGACAGGTGCCTGTATGTCAAATGAGTCTAAAAAAATTAAAAAAAAAACCATAAAAGACTTGCTTAATCTGAATCAATAATACACAAAATTAGAAGCTGTATAATGGAAGTAAGTCTAATACATGTATAAAGACTGACTGTAAGATATAAAGAAAGACAAAACGAACGAACAAATGAACAAACTTTATTTTCGAAGGGTAAAGAATTGGGCGCGCAGGCGGCAGAAGGTAACATGAGCATAAACTAAGTGTGAGATATAAAGAAAGTCGGAGAGAAACACTTAAGTACATAAAAGGTGTGTAAGATATTTTTTAAAAAAGGAGGAGAGACAGAAAGAATGACAAAAACAGTGTGCACATACTAGTGTGAGATACAGTCAGAAACACATAAGTACATTTTTCTTCTTCTTCTTCTTCTTTCGTTCGCTTGAAATATATTGTCTATATCTGCAATGTTGTTTCTTGTATAAACTTCACTGTCTTTTGTAGTTCATACAGAGGTCCATATAGTTTTGCTTCCAGTGTTGTTTCTCTGGGCCAGTGGGTTTGCCTCAATATATCATATTCGGGGCAATCTTGAAGTACGTGCTCCGCAGTCTGGGGTGCCTGTCCACATGTACACATGGCTGAATTGCCAATCTTGAATTTTGTATACATGTGGCTGCGGAGGCGGTTGTGTCCTGTTCTGAGGCGCAGAATGACTATTTGTTCTGATCTGTTCATAGCTTGGTAGTCATCCTGCGTTGGTGTTGGTGGCTTTCTGATAGATTTGATCATCTTTTTCTTCTGATGGTATGTAACTGGTACATCCGGTTGCTCGTCTGCAGCACCTTCTTTAGCCAGTCCATCTGCTCTCTCGTTTCCTGGTATTCCACAATGAGACGGTATCCACTGCATGGCGACCCTGCGCTGGTTGCACAGTTCAGAAAGTAGGGCTTGTATACCTGGCAATTTTCTGGACTGAAGTGCTTGGAGTGCTGATCTTGCATCTGTCAGGAATACTACAGGCTGTGGACCGAGATTGGTGTTCAATAGTTTCTCAGTTGCCACCTTGATTGCCTGGACTTCTGCATCATAGTTGTTACAGAATTTCCCCGTTGGTACTCTGACAGTATCCCTAGTGTTGTTTGGGTATTCTATGTACACTCCTGCTCCTCCATTCTTTACTGCATTCTGTGCTGACCCATCCGTGTATACTCGGACCCAGAGGTCCTGTGGGTATTCATCATCCAGGAAACTGAGAGTGACTGTCCTACGTTGCACGCTGTTCTGTTCATCCCTGTCGAATATTCCTTTCACTTTTGTGTGGATGTGTACTGGTAGCCCATGCTCCTCTCTCTCCAAGGGGTTTGTTCTGGCACAGACTTTAGGGGGCTGTTAACTTCAGGCAGGTCTGAGGTTTGTCTACGTAATCGTTTGGCCTGGTGGATAAAGCTGCTTCTTTTCAGTCGCCCCATTGCTAGGTTTTGGAATCTGTCCTTCATTGGATGGCTCAGCATACAGAGGAACTTTTCTGCCTGTGTTAGCACTTTCGTGTCTCTGCGTTCTCTCAGTGCTTGTATCCTCCCCATTTTCTCCATCTTCACTATAGGCGTTGATTTCATTGCCCCCATGATGACCCTAAGCGCCTGGTTTTGCACCTTATCTAGCTCTTGTAATGTGGTGTTTGATGCTGGGCACCACGCAGCTGACCCATATTCCAGGTGTGGTCGTATGCCCTGCTGGTAAACTTTACTAAGTATTTTCCCGCTGGCTCCCCATGTGGTTCCACTTAGACATAAGTACATAAAAGGTGTGTAAGATATTTTTAAAAAAAGAAAGAGAGAAAGAAAGAAATACATGTAAGCCTAAGACTTATAAATAAAGAGACAGACATGTTTATATACTGTATTTTGCAGCCAGTGCAAAGCTGGCTTCAGATCACTAGAGGATCCATAAATAACTTGAAAATTGAACTAGTGTATACAGAAACGTAGAAAAAAAATTAATTAGTGTGTGACTATGCTTATATTGTGTATAATACTTGCAGGCACCAGAAAAACAGAAGTCCATGACAATCATAAGCACACATCATACACCTTGTATCATCTGGCCCAGCACTAACAAGCAAACAAAAAAATTTAATTACAAATGCAATATTGGTGCTCAGAAACAGGTTACAAGACAGTTTATCATAAAATACTGGCAGCAACTATAACATATTCTTATATTCTCTTCTTCTCCTCACAAACACATAAAGATCTGTATTTTGAAAAGTAGAACATACTCCAGCCTCGATATGACACACAGGGCATCTATCAGACAGGGCAATCTATATATCTTACATCACAGCAAGCACATACAAGAGTTGACTTGAAAGAGCAGTCTTTACTTTTTTAAAGAAAGCTAAAGATATTGAAGGAATATTCTCAAAATTACCCTTACTCTGCACATTAAATTTGAGAAAGTTTTCACCAAAATAGACTTTGGATATTGTTTTTTCAGATTATTATATGTAATATTCACTAGAAAATCACATCCTGTGAAATCAGACGCTTAAGAAAAGCTATTAATGTAACCAGGAGAGACAGGAAGAGAAATGATATCAGAAAAGTTGTAGGAACTACATCCTACATCAAGTATGTAGAAAAACAGACAATAAGTAGTTTGGTCATCTCATGAGAATGGAGCCTAATTACCCCTATGCACCTACAACAGTCAAAGATCTTCTTTAAGGGCAGATGGATAGACAACATCATATAAATCTGACAACAACACAGGCTCACAGTAGCCAGTGTGACACAAGTGGTCCAAGAACGTATACTTCAGCTCCCCACCATGCTACATGGCATCAGTGGAACAAAAAAAAAAAGACAAAAGAAAAGATTCACTAGTCTTTCACTTTTTTCTTTCTTGAAACAAGATGGTGTGGCTAAAACTTAATGTTTGACATAAATGATATACGCGTAGTGCCACATGTATGTCCAACTCATGTTTAGAGTTAATGACAGACAGATCAAGCAGAGTTTTTTTGACAACCCTTAACATGTCAGCAGCTCTCTACTGTAGATTAACTAACATTTAGCTGTTGCTATAAAACATAAACAGACATAAAACCAACTGTACAACATAACAGTAATTTAATAATAATAAAAGGCCACTAAATTTGGGCTTGCTTTCATCAAAGTAATATATTTTTTAAAATCATATAATAAATGCAGTGTTTAAAGCCTCTGGGATAAACATAATTGTGAGCCATCTTTGCAAAATCAGTTACAGTGCTCCCACAGTGTCCAAATGTTGTGTGTTCTAATGATGTGACACTTACTTACTTACTTACTTAGTCATTCCCCTTCTACCATGAGATGTCGAGGTAATAATGTGACACAAAGGGGATAATGTTGGATTCTTGAAGCTAAACAATGTTCTTGTTCAATGTTGTAGAGTATTAGAGCTTTTAATAAAACACTGGACAAAATGCAATTCAGTTCTTCATCTACAAACTGATATAACGTATCTCAAGTAATAAGTGCATAAGATTGCTGACTATAATCTGTAAAAACTATTTTTTACTGCTTCTACATGCTGTACACCAGACTTATTATTTATTTATGTTGACATATTACTTAGAATTTTAAATGCAACTCATTTTCATGTCAGTCTGACAAGCCAGAATAAGAAATAGGATCAGGATTCCACTTTAAAGGACCGGACAACGTGTTTGAGCATCTTGTGGACTTACACCCCAAGGAAATGCTACCTTTATTAACTGATTCCATACGTAAGATCTATTAAAAGACGCAATGGCCGACCGCTGTGACCGCAAGATCTTTTAAAAGACGCTGATTTATTTCGTTGTTTCTTTCTATTCTGATATTTTATACTGCCCGGAATTTATCTCGAACGGAAGTAAACACAAAACTGGGCAAATTTCAACAAGCTTCAACGTCTTTTATTTGCGTTTGAAGGAATTTTTTCACATTTATCTTCATCTTTAATCATGTTTTGTCGTATCGCCATAATGGCCGAAAACACACAGGATATGTTACTAATATGTGAACAGTGAACAAACTGTGTGATCAACCATAACTTTCTTACTTTTTCTGTGTTTCTAAATGGATTACCTGCACAAAGAGAGCAGAGAAACTGTATTGTGATAACAATTTATGTTACAAGCCTTACGTAAGTCGAAGATTTTTGTTCAAAATTTCAAGTTATCTTTTTTTCCGTGTACATGTTATCTGTTATAACATAAACATAACATAAAATTAGCTAGAAAGGCATATGGATTTATATTGTTTATCCAATGTACTTTAATTTGATATATAATATGTTATACTTAACTCATGATTAGACACACATTGTCAGTAAACGTAAATTATGTATGTGTAAATTTTTGGGGCTTAAAAATAATTCCGTCCAGAGCTGAAAATAATTACGTACTGAATCAGTTAACTTCAGGTATACAATTGTAATGCCTCTATCAACTGATTTTGCATTGGCAGCCCACAGTCCATTCACTCTTGTCTACTTGCAGCGTGCACACCTATCAGACATTTTGGGCAGATTTGGTACAGTTGTGGTATTTAAAATCTACAGTTTGTGGAAAGAGTGTCTGAGTTTTGGCATGGGAAAAGAACTCTTCATTTTTGCTATCCTCCATAGCAGTGCTGGGAGTTACTCCATTGTAATGATTTTTATCCCAGTTTGGTACATAGGTAAGCTTTCTTTTCCAACAAAGGCGACCTCGGTCCCTGGCTTGTAAGACACCAAATACAACACTGTGGATTACAAATAATGAAAGAAATAAAATATTGATGCAGTGATAACAAATATATTATAGGATTCTCAAAGAAAAGAAAAGTTTGCTAATGTATACATTCAACGTAATGTGATTTTACACAAGACATGCTCTGACTTCATACTAAATTGTGGTTTGGTGCCAAAATTCATTATTCTGCCTTGCACCATTCATAAAGCTCAAAACTGAGAGTGACAATTTAGTACACGTCTGCCACCTTTTATCTGAGATCCTTGGGGACAGCTGTGTTTCAGAAGCCGGATTTTTTCAGTTTTCAGATGTCACCCAAATTGCCTTTGAAAATAGCACAAATTCGCCCAAAATAGTCCAAGTCACCCAAACTGCATTAAAAAATAGCCCAAAATCATCAGAAGTCCATCAAATTGTGGTAGAAAAGTAGCCACAAAAAACTTTTGATTTTCAGATTATTTTGGTTTTCGGGTGTTCTGATAAAAGGTTATAGACCTATCATGGAAATTATTCTGTATAAATCACACATCCTGAACACAGGTTAACATTTTTTTTTTAAATATCAGACCTATCAATTGAAATTTTGGTCTGTCTTTTACTTCTTGTGTTGGTAATTATATCATAGTTTACAGAGTTTGTGCAATACATTGGTTTCTTTATTTCATAAGATGTTCAGGATTTTAATGGTGAGGATAACTGACAAGATACTTTACAAGCTTTCTAAATTCTAATTTTGATCTTGTAATTTTCCATTCATAACAAAATTATTCAGATATTTAAACTTCCCTCATTATTTTAATTTATAGACTACATCATCATTATTTTCTTTTGTGCTCCTTATAGAGCATGGAGTCACCACTGCAACTGGTCCCTTTGCAGGAAGCCTGCACCAAGCAGTCATATACTCTTACACAGCAGTTTCTGTGATAATTTGTTTTACATGATGAGGTAGCCAGCCCCATGCCCAACCTCATATTAGTTGCCTTCTATGACATGCATGAGGGTGCAGTAGTCTTATTATTTCTTCAGAGACCCATGGGAACTACAGAAAATTAAAAACAATGATAAATAATTTGTCTTCTATCAGAGATTTTACACACCTGAACAACAATATTGCAGCAATGCACAGAATAATAGCCCAGGCCAGATGTTTCATGACATCAGGGTCCAAAAAATCCCAAATCATCTTCTTCTCACACAGCTCTCCTTTCTGTTCAAATCCTGAGGCACACTGGAAGCAGTCGGTGGCAGCTGAGGTTTTGCATGTCAGGCACGAATCATGGCAACGTACGCACACACCCTTAAAAAATAAAAGGCAAAAAGATTAAATTAAGACACTGTTGCATACTTTTGAGAAAAATCACTGGCAAAACAGACCCCAATGTAAAGGGTTCTAAGAATTTGCCATTCAACCCTGCAGCCTTTTTATATTTCAACAGTTTTAAGTGCTTTGTGATCTCTCATTTTGTAGGTGAATTTTTGTTAAATTTAGAGGTTCTTTGGCTGGTTCTATGAAATTCATGGTCTTGTTGTTTTTTTTCCCATGGTTGTAGCAAAGTTGTAGAGTGTCCTTATTTTTCTGTAGCTTTCTGTGCTTCCTCTGTCAGGTTTTCAATAAATGTTCTTTTATCTTTGCTCAAATTATGGCTTTCATATTCAGCTTCCAGTATAGTGTGTCTTTTTTCATATTCTTCTTTACAGATGTTGATTTTTTTTGACATTTGTCTTCCATTTAAGAAGTTCTGTGAGTTCTCTCACAGCCATTCTTTAGGTTGCTTTTTTTTTGGGTCAAGAATCTCATAATGTATGCTCTGAAACTGTTCATGGATTTTGTGCCAGTGGTTACTGATGGTTTCCTACAGAATCCTGTGTGCCATTTGGTGGGCTCCATGTAGCCTTGTGCACATAACTTGGGCAGAAAAATGGTTCCTCTAATGACCAGTTCATTAAAATCCCAGAAGCTGACAAAGGTTTTTTTTTTTTCATATCTGATTCCTGTACCATTCTTCCCCATAATCATTTCGTAGTTGCTGTTGTCTGTTTCTACTTTTACATTCATATCGCCCTTGACTATCTTCATGTTTACCTTGGGTGTGTTGTCTAAAGCTCCTGTTGTTTATCACAGAAGTCTCATTTGGTAGCATTATCTGCACTATTTGTTGGTGCATAGTATTGAATTATGATGATTCTTCTTTCTTTTGCTTGGGATCTTGCTGTTAAGATGCTGGGTGATACTGGTTACCATTTATCAATATCTTTTTTGTGTACTTCAGGTGACACCATAAAGGCAACCCCTTCTGTGTGTGCTTGGTCTTAATGTCCTGAATAGATCATATACTCTCAGGAATTCAGTTGGGTGAGCTGTGCTCAATTACATTTTGTCTCTGCTAGTCTCAAGAGTTTCATATTGCAGTGCCTCATATCCTTGGCCATTTATGCGGGTTTTCCAATTTCATGCAGGATTCCTACATCTCTATAGCTCTTCTAGATTTTGCCTTCATCAACAGAAGATCTGTCAGCAGCCTGACTTTCAGTATCTGGCTTTCATCACACCATGTAATGTGTCTCACTGGTGAGGATTCTTCTGGACTCCAGCTGGTAGTTATCATAGTCACAGTTACTGTAACATTTTATTTTATCCAGGCCTGGGTTGTCAGCACTACCCAACCTCTACACGTGGAGGGCTGTTTGTGCTCTCTTTGTCTGACCTCTACCCCATGGCATGTTCTGCTTGGTTGAACTTGCCAGGAATACAAGGCTCCTGCTAATATAGCTCATGGTAACAATGAGACATGCAAGCCATCCCACCATTTCAAGGTGGAAACTAATCAAACATTAAATCTTCCTACCTTTAATGTAACATATAAGGCATTAACATGAAATAATCCTAACTCTAGTGTAACCTATAAGGCATTAAAATGAAATAATCCTAACTCTAGTGTAACCTATAAGGCATTAACATGAAATAATCCTAACTCTAGTGTAACCTATAAGGCATTAACATGAAATAATCCTAACTCTAGTGTAACCTATAAGGCATTAACCTCATCATGTAAAACAAACTGCCACATAAACCCCCACTGCAAGAGTATGTGACCATCTACATGAGGACCAGATACAGTGGTGGCTCCAACCTCCAAAAGGAGTGTTTAGGAAAATGATGATGATAATGGGAAGGCATTAGCATGAAATAATCCTACCTCTAGTGTAACCTATAACATAATAACATGGAACATATGTAAAACGAGAAAGAGGGAAGGTCAAAGAAGGTAGATAGAAGACGTACAATGACATAAATGAAGGAATAAGTATACAACTGGAAACAGATGAAGTTGCAAGAGATACATGGAAACATGGTCACTGGGGTGTGACGATATTCTAAATACAATAGCTAAATTAAATAATATAGTGCATAAGTCAAAAATAAGATAGAAAATAAAATTTGAGTCCAGCGTCTTCTTCCCCACGCCAGCCGGTATGCGGGTTTTGATAAGCCTAATAGCCGAATGAAGGGTACTGTCTTTTCAAATTCGTCCTTGAGATTAAATGTAATACTTTTGCAAGTTCAAGACGACAGAGTGATAGAATAAAAGAAAAGGAGGGGAGGGAATGGAAAGACAGAACCTAGGGTATGCCGTCTCACGTTGATTTCAGAAAGCCAACTCGTGCGACATAGCCTTGGGCGATTTTCAAATTACGATACAAAAACTAAAAAATGTTCGTCACTTTGGTCACGCAGACAGCCTTAGCTCTTATAAAAAATGACGTAATTCTAACGGACTACGGACGATTCTCGTTTTTAGTTTGAAAATAGTTGTAAGAAGAATTGAACAGGTGGCAGTTTCTAGATTTGAACGACTAACAGAGAAAAAAAAAATGGAATTATGAACCATAATACATAGGGCCATAAAAATTATATATTCGGATGCCTTATGATTTCCTGATCAATAATATGGTGTCAGTTACGCACTAGTACAATAAATAACCAAGATATTGGCAAAAATACTATGTATTGTAAGACGGACTGACGAAAACAAAAATCATGCATGCTTATTTTTTCATAGCATGTTTTGAAAAAAGCTTTTGGGGAAATAAGGACTAAAAGGTACCTGTAATTTGATTGGCAGTAGTTAAAAGGAAGGCGCGATAGGATTGGTTGACCTAAAACTAAAAATATATTTGCAGTAGTAAACATAGTAGTTTGAGAGTTTGTTTTTTTAAAGTTTGATTCAAAATAAATGAGTTCATGGTCCCATTAGCCCATACATTATATATTATCGGAAACGTAGACTGCTCGTTGCCATTTTGAGAAAATTTTCTGATGAACAAGGAGCGATGAGAGCTGGCTGGTGCTTTTCAAACCTATAGAAAGCAGTCTGGACAAGACAGATCTAAAGTGTGCCATAAATTGTTTGTCAGTCATCGCTCGCTTGTGTATATTTCATTGAAATTTGTGGTAAGATTGATTTTATTAACCTTTTATTTAAAATAAAGTTTGAATGTGAGATACTGCAATACGACTGTAAGTAAGTGGGTCCATGGCAGACTTAGGCAGAGCCTAGAGATTGATCCATCATATGATAGACTATCAGAGAGGTGTAGTACTACAAGATTATATATGATTGTCATCAAGGAGCATAACACCTATCCTATGGTATGGAAAAAGATTACTGCTGGAATTGCAGAGGCGTTGTAACCATTAGGGGAGAGGAATACTGGTATACATTGTCACCTAAAAATATAATGGTAAAATAGGTTGTCATAAAGAGCTGATCCTATTTGTTTGTTTGTACTGTGCCTGTAATTAATTGTGGAATATTATTGTATACTTGTTATAAAGAAGGACGCATAACCTTCTTATTTCAGGGTTTTTTAGTACTGACATTAACGTAGTACCAGGCTCGTGGAAACTGTTCGATTCCTGACACTGTTTGCATATTTCGGGCACATGCTGGATGCCATTGCCTTTCAAGAAGGGAAACAGATTGTCCAGCGAGCCTATGAACAGATCTACCAGTGTTATTCTTCGAAGATAAGTGCCTGTTCGGCACCAGGAAGCTCAACCTATAGTTTAAAATAAAGACTGAATATTAATAAAAAATTCCACCAGTGTCAAATGAAAAGAAAACAAACAATAGTGCATGATGTTAACCAACAACCTACCATTATATACCAGTATTAACCTAAGTTAGAAAACTACATCTACACACTTATAATATAATAACATTTGTATTATGGACAGAAGATCCATGGTGTTATTTAATTGATGTAAATAATTCTTTTGATTTCACTTTTGATTGTCAGTCCTGATTCAAAACAAACTAGAACCAGGACAATAAATTGTAAAAATTTAACTTGTACCCAAAATTCAACCACTTACGTACTAAAGATAGTCTTTTAAAGTGTAGTTTGTATGTGATTGTCGCAGTACTGTTGTGTTGTGTTGGATAATAAAATAATTGTTTATATGTTTAGTTGGTTAATGCAACATTACACTACATATTCATAACCCTAGACACCAAACGTAGTCATCATACATTCTAGTCAAAGAATAATTCTGAATGAGATCATAGGGGTGGTAGCAGAAAGGTACCCTGTAAACTTACCATAATATTTGTTATATTCAGGGACCTTCACAGCTGACCTCATTCAGTATACTAAGAGTACATAACAACATTTCTTAACATCAAATCCACCAAATATATATTGGGTAGCTCGCTTCCGGGATTTTTAAATTCTTATAATATTATCAGTTATATTAGGGTCTTAGGTCCCGGGATTTTTAATTACCTGTAAAATAAAACTAAAAGTATTCTTTTGTGGAATTTAAATAGTTGTTGAGCTATCAGTGCCTGTGGTTGTTCTTAGTCATAATTAGGAATTGTTAGTCATAATTAGAAATTTGTCTAGTTAGAAATTTTAAAGGTTTGCATAGTACAGAATGGCTGATCTGGCAAAGTTTCGATCTGCTGCTGTGCAGACTGCTAAAAAGATGGGCATGGATGGGCCAGAGCTGGTCCAGTATGTAACCTCAGAATGTGACAAATTTATTGAACGAGATAGGGAAGACAGGAAATTAGAAGCTGAAAGAAAGTTAGAGGCTGACAAAGAAATTAAGAGGTTGCAGATTGAGGCTGACAAAGAGGCTAGGGCATTGGAGGTGGATAGGGAGGCAGAGATTAAAAGGCTCCAATTAGAAGAAAAAAAGGCCGAAAGAGAAGAAAAAAGATTAGCTACAGAAAGAGAAGAAAAGAGATTAGCTGCAGAAAGAGAAGAAAAGAGACTGGCTGCTGAAAGAGAAGCAGAAGAAAAGAGACTGGCTGCTGAAAGGGAAGCAGAAGATAGGAGATTGCAGAGGGAGCACGAGTTATGACTAAGGGAGTTGGAATTACAAGGCCATGCTCCTGAAAATGGTGCCAGCCCCTTTACCTCCGATGCCACTGCTAGTCAGGGAGCCTCAACCTCAGCTATGGGGTTTCATTTAGACCATTTTGTTGAGAAAGATGATGACATAGAAAGTTTTCTAGGTAGGTTTGAACTTTTGGCTACCACGTATGGGTTAGAGAGAGAAAGGTGGAGCCTAAAGTTATCCCAGGGTCTCAGGGGAACAGCTTATGAAGTTTTTGCCAAAATGAGCAGGGATGACCAAGACAATTATGACATGTTAAAGCAGGCTCTTTTGCTAAGGTATGAAAAGAATGGAGAATTTTACAGAAAAAAATTTAGGAATGCCAAGCTACTGTCGGGTGAGACCTATCACCAGTTCTCTGCACGTTTAGAGACCTACTTGGAGAAATGGACTGCTCTGGGGAAAACCCAAGATCTTAAAGAAATGATCCTTATTGAGCAATTGAGAGAGTCCATGGCTCCAGACTTGAGAAAGTTTCTCATGGAACAAGGTGCAGAGAGGCTGGGTGAGTTACTCAATGTCGCTGAGAGGTATCAGGCAGCCCAAGCAGAGGTAGCTGGCACAAAAAAGAAACAGGTAGACAATTATAAGGCTCCATAAAACTCTAACAGATTTGACAACAAAGATCAGGGAAACAAAGGTAAGTAACATTTTGATAGGCCACGCAATGATTATAGAAATAAAAACCCACAATTCAATGACAGAAAATATGAGGAAAGAAAACCTTTTCATAAAGGTAGATTATATTGTAGATGGTGTAAGATGGACAACCATAACACCGAAGTGTGTAAAAGGAAAACTCCTTCCTTCACTGCAATGAAAATGGGGAGAAAGGGAGTAAAGGCCAACCCTACTAAACAGCAGGAACCTTATCACCCCCCAGTGTGTGAAGAAGTAATATGTAATGGAGTCACCATAAGGTGCTTGTATGATACTGGATTGGATTTTGATTCAGTTGTGAGTTCTCACCTGGTGCAAGCAGATCAATACACCACAGAAACAGTGGAGATCCAAGCTGCAACCAAGGACGTAGCGACCATGACACTTCCCATCGCCAGGATAAATGTAAAAACGCGATATGTGGAAGGAATCATCAAAGCAGCAGTGATAAATGAACCAATCTACCCTTTGATATTGGGGTGTAGATACATCTTCTTGGGGAATCCCTATAGACCTGTGATCATGGCAACAGTGCAGACAAGATCACAGTCCAAAAAGGAGGAGGATAATCCTATAAATACTCATCCAGAGGAGATGAGGAAGGCGCAGGCTGAGGATAAGACCCTCAAGCCTTGTTTTAAGAAATTGCCCAAATGTCATACACCTCGAGGCAAGGGAGACTTCTATATGAAGAACAAATTGTTATATAGGAAGGCCGGAACTGGATCCACTGGTCACGGACAGTTGGTTCTTCCAAGGGCATATAGGGCAGATGTAATAAGGAGCGTACATGTTGGAAAAGATGGGGTCCACGAGAAAGTAGGTACCATCTGTCAAAAAGTTGCTCAAAATTATTACTGGCCAGATGTAATGGTCATCGTTGAAAATTTTGTAGAAGCATGTGGCATACTGCATGAGGGAACACCCACAAGTGGGGAAAATAATAATCAAGACCTAGAAACGCCACGGGGCAAACTCAGGCCTGAAAATAAAAATAAATGTAAAAATGTAGACAAAGAGGAATGGGAACCCCCTTTTCACACCCAGTCTTCACTTGAATGTATTAATATGGCAACTCTGTGTCGAGGGCCAAAATTGGTTGTATCCCAGAATAAGCCGACAATCCCTCGGTCGGAATTATGTGAACTGGGTGAAGATAAAAGAGAGAGAGAAGATCTCTCACAAGGAATTTAAAGTGGGGAGAAAACCCCACGAAAAGAATTGGTAGTGGAAGATTTTTATGGGATGAAAAAAGGAAGAAACATCCTAAACACAAGGCTTCCAATATTATGAAAATTATGTCAGAAAAATTAAAAGTCCATATGTAACCTTGTTAAGGACGTGGACTGATGATAAGGCAGAAGAAAATATTACCTCATCATATCAATATGTGAACGAGCTGACCACTCGTCTTAAAACTGGCTGGAAACTTGCTAACGATAATTTGAGACAAGCCAGAAAAAAACATGCTGCCTATTATAATAAGAAAGCGAAGGATAGAGACTTAGCCGTGGGAGAGAAGGTGCTCCTTCAATTACCCGGTACTAGTAACAAGTTGCAAATCGGATGGCAAGGTCCATATACAGTTCTAGAGAAGGTGTCTAGAACAAATTATAAGATAGATAAGAAGGGGAAAGAGAAAATCTATCATGTGAATCTCCTGAAGAAATATCTGGAAAGAGAAAATCAGGACGAGACACACTTACTAACCTTGTCTATCGCAACGGGAATGAAAAATGAACCACTCATCTCTCATGAATATCCCCTACATCCCTGTGAGACAGCCGCACAGGTAAAAATCAGTAAACACTTAACGAAAAATCAGAGGGTTCAAAAGGTTCTGGATGATCATACAGATGTGTTAACGGACAAACCGGGGCATACAAATTTGTTGGAATATAATATGAAACTTATAGACCCAACACCAATCTGTATGAGAGCCTATTCTATTCCCTTCGCTAAGGAAAAAGCTTTAAAGGAGAAGATAGATTATTTGTTGAAAGAAGGAATTATTTCACACAGTGAATCTTCGTATAGTTCTAGTGTGGTTCTGTTGAGGAAACCCTCTGGAGAACACAGACTGTGTATAGATTACAGGAAACTGAATGCTGTCACAGAAGGTCAGGTGGATCCATTACCTGATGCAAATCAGCTGTTTGCTAGGCTGAACAAAGCCAAATATTTCTCTAAGGTGGATCTGAGTAAAGGCTATTATCAGATTCCCATAAAACCTGAGGTTCGACCGTATTTAGCCTTTAGCACCTCGGAAGGGCATTATGAATTCAACATGCTGCCGTTTGGGTTGAAAAATGCTCCGAGTGTGTTTTCTAGGATGATGCGAAAATTGTTGGATCCCCTGAATAATCCATGTATCGTGAATTTCATGGATGATATTCATATTGCTACAGAAACATTTGAGGAACACATTAACTCTCTGAATATGTTGTTGGATAGACTCAGGGAGGCAAACTTGACGGCTAGACCGACCAAATGTTGTGTTGGATGTGAAGAGCTGGAATTCTTGGGACACACAGTATATCAGGGAAGCATGACCCCTGACCCCAAGAACTTGGAGAAATTGCAGAAAGCTCTGCGGCCACAGACAAAAAAAGATGTGAGATCTTTTGTCTCGTTGTGTGGTTTTTACCAGAAGTATATAAAAAATTTTAACTCGATATGTGCACCTTTGACGAATTTAACGCGCAAGGGAAATCCGGATAAAATTACTTGGTCCGCTCAGTGTGAATCGGCCTATCAAGAGTTAAAAGAAAAACTCACAAGCAAGCCTATATTGAAATTGCCTGACTTGACTCAAGAATTTGTTGTGAGAACGGACGCTAGCAACATCGGATTAGGGGCAGCCCTATTGCAAAGGTCCAATTCACTTGAAGAGGAACTAACCCCAGTTGCTTATGCTAGCCGTAAGTTGAACACAGCGGAACAAAAATATTCAACTAGTGAAAAGGAATGTCTGGCTTTGATATGGGCTATAAAAAAGTTCCAAATCTATCTCTATGGGAGATCATTCAAGGTCCAAACAGATCATAAACCCCTCATATTTCTGTCGCAATCAAAGCATGAAAATGCTAGATTATTACGTTAGTCCTTGCTCTTACAGCCATACCAATTCATCATAGAATATATCCCCGGGCCGAAAAACGTAGGTGCAGATTTTTTAAGTAGACACCCGTATGACGAAAATCTGAGTAGTCACCAGGCATAATGATTTAAATTTATCTATGTGTATTTCGAATTATGAACTGACATTAGGTAGTCTGTTCTAAAGTGGGGAGATGTGTGACGATATTCTAAATACAATAGCTAAATTAAATAATATTATAGTGCATAAGTCAAAAATAAGATAGAAAATAAAATTTGAGTCCAGCGTCTTCTTCCCCACGCCAGCCGGTATGCGGGTTTTGATAAGCCTAATAGCCGAATGAAGGGTACTGTCTTTTCAAATTCGTCCTTGAGATTAAATGTAACACTTTTGCAAGTTCAAGACGACAGAGTGATAGAATAAAAGAAAAGGAGGGGAGGGAATGGAAAGACAGAACCTAGGGTATGCCGTCTCACGTTGATTTCAAAAAGCCAACTCGTGCGACATAGCCTTGGGCGATTTTCAAATTACGATACAAAAACTAAAAAATGTTCGTCAATTTGGTCACGCAGACAGCCTTAGCTCTTATAAAAAATGACGTAATTCTAACGGACTACGGACGATTCTCGTTTTTAGTTTGAAAATAGTTGTAAGAAGAATTGAACAGGTGGCAGTTTCTAGATTTGAACGACTAACATTGAAAAAAAAAATGGAATTATGAACCATAATACATAGGGCCATAAAAATTATATATTCGGATGCCTTATGATTTCCTGATCAATAATATGGTGTCAGTTACGCACTAGTACAATAAATAACCAAGATATTGGCAAAAATACTATGTATTGTAAGACGGACTGACGAAAACAAAAATCATGCATGCTTATTTTTTTCATAGCATGTTTTGAAAAAAGCTTTTGGGGAAATAAGGACTAAAAGGTACCTGTAATTTGATTGGCAGTAGTTAAAAGGAAGGCGCGATAGGATTGGTTGACCTAAAACTAAAAATATATTTGCAGTAGTAAACATAGTAGTTTGAGAGTTTGTTTTTTTAAAGTTTGATTCAAAATAAATGAGTTCATGGTCCCATTGGCCCATACATTATATATTATCGGAAACGTAGACTGCTTGTTGCCATTTTGAGAAAATTTTCTGATGAACAAGGAGCGATGAGAGCAGGCTGGTGCTTTTCAAACCTATAGAAAGCAGTCTGGACAAGGCAGATCTAAAGTGTGCCATAAATTGTTTGCCAGTCATCGTTCGCTTGTGTATATTTCATTGAAATTTGTGGTAAGATTGATTTTATTAACCTTTTATTTAAAATAAAGTTTGAATGTGAGATACTGCAATACGACTGTAAGTAAGTGGGTCCATGGCAGACTTAGGCAGAGCCTAGCCTAGAGATTGATCCATCATATGATAGACTATCAGAGAGGTGTAGTACTACAAGATTATATATGATTGTCATCAAGGAGCATAACACCTATCCTATGGTATGGAAAAAGATTACTGCTGGAATTGCAGAGGCGTTGTAACCATTAGGGGAGAGGAATACTGGTATACATTGTCACCTAAAAATATAATGGTAAAATAGGTTGTCATAAAGAGCTGACCCTATTTGTTTGTTTGTACTGTGCCTGTAATTAATTGTGGAATATTATTGTATACTTGTTATAAAGAAGGACGCATAACCTTCTTATTTCAGGGTTTTTTGGTACTGACATTAACGTAGTACCAGGCTCGTGGAAACTGTTCGATTCCTGACACTGTTTGCATATTTCGGGCACATGCTGGATGCCATTGCCTTTCAAGAAGGGAAACAGATTGTCCAGCGAGCCTATGAACAGATCTACCGGTGTTATCCTTCGAAGATAAGTGCCTGTTCGGCACCAGGAAGCTCAACCTATAGTTTAAAATAAAGACTGTGAATATTAATAAAAAATTCCACCAGTGTCAAATGAAAAGAAAACAAACAATAGTGCATGATGTTAACCAACAACCTACCATTATATACCAGTGTTAACCTAAGTTAGAAAACTACATCTACACACTTATAATATAATAACATTTGTATTATGGACAGAAGATCCATGGTGTTATTTAATTGATGTAAATAATTCCTTTGATTTCACTTTTGATTGTCAGTCCTGATTCAAAACAAACTAGAACCAGGGCAATAAATTGTAAAAATTTAACTTGTACCCAAAATTCAACCACTGACTTACTAAAGATAGTCTTTTAAAGTGTAGTTTGTATGTGATTGTCGTAGTACTGTTGTGTTGTGTTGGATAATAAAATAATTGTTTATATGTTTAGTTGGTTAATGCAACATTACACTACATATTCATAACCCTAGACACCAAACGTAGTCATCATACATTCTAGTCAAAGAATAATTCTGAATGAGATCATAGGGGTGGTAGCAGAAAGGTACCCTGTAAACTTACCATAATATTTGTTATATTCAGGGACCTTCACAGCTGACCTCATTCAGTACACTAAGAGTACATAACAACATTTCTTAACATCAAATCCACCACATGGGGTAGGCACCTAAAGAAGCAAAGGTCATTGAAAGACTGACTTATTGCTCTAAGAATGTTTTTTCAGAATAACATTGGAGAGGGGAAAGGGAATATAAGGAAAATATATCCCATTATTTGAATTAACCAAAGATATAAAATAAGTGTATCACTGCTAAGTTCACCTTGAAAAAAAAAATCACAAAATATTGACACCATGATAACTAGATTGCACAAACAATTATGTGAGAAGTTTTTGTTATCACACATGGGCACAATTCTTACTTGTGTTTGTAACAAAGGTTTGGTGACATTTGGTTTGGTGAGTGTGGTCAGCTGCACTGCCTGAACACTCCCAAAGTAATACTGAGGACAACGGGCAACACAACTGTCTCCCATCTTGAAGAAGCCAGGTTTGCAGTCTATGAAAAAGAAGATTGCTTAGTTAGAAATTGTGTGAAACAATACATATATAAATTTACCTTTAGCAAAACAGCTAAGAGAATACACAGCTGAGAATAATGAAGTTTATCAACACATTTGTATAAAACAAGAAAAATATTGCTAAAGAAATGTGGAAATGATAAAACCAAGATCTATGAAACTGAAGATAACTGTATTATTAGGTGCAAGGAGTCTTGTGGCCACATTAGTGTATGACCTACTTACTGAAAAAATCTCTCTCTGGCTAACCCCAAGTAAGTAAGTAAATCTACTGAAACAATTGAGCCTGAAGGGACAGTCAACAGAACAAGGGCACTTCAAAGGCTTGGTGAAACTGCAGACAAGGCATTGTGCCAGCTGCGGAACACCAGTAATGGGATTTAGAATTCAAGACAGTCATTTATATACAACAACACTGTTACTTTCACAGCTGCTAAGTTCACCTTGAAAAAAAAAAATCACAAAATATTGACACCTCCATGCTGATAACTAGATTGCACAAACAATTATGTGAGAAGTTTTTGTTATAAAAATATTGGCAAAATGAATAAAACCAGGAGTGAATTTGGAAGGGGCAACCAAGGTGAAGTGGGTTCAGTTGCCAGCACAGGTGGACAAATCAACAGGAAGCAAAACATGGGGTCATAATGACCCTATTCCCTTCTCCCCCACCCAAGAGTGTAAAGGAAATAAAAGGGACTAAATACTCCTGTTGAAATGCTCTGTATACAGTTCCTTATAACTGAAAATAGCAAAATATATTTTATTTCCATGTTAAAACACAAATGAGTGCAAATTGTAATGCCTGTTCTTTTTTTTTTTTTAAATATGGGTTAGACAGAATATTGCATCATACTAAATAACATATTCAAAATGTCATAGCGTACTTTTCATTTTCACATGGTATTTAGGCATCATGGAAAGGAGCACCTGTCATTCTTGTACAAGGTGTTGCTTTCACAAGCAAAATATCATTTTTCGTATTGATTTTTCAACACTATCTTTCCACCTTCCTCTTAGGCATCCCCTTGCCTTGTGGCCAGATCTTTTGCTGTTGAAGGCTTGTGATGATGACTGGTGTGGATGCATTCTGATGAGGTATCCATACCATTTTATTTTCTGTCTATTTAATTGGTGTGATGTTGTTCCTACCAACTTCTTGATCTCTGTTTCTTCTATTTCTTTTGGTGAAATTTATTGCTTTTATTCTTCCCCTTTGAATGTATTTTCAACTGTGGTCGCCTGATTAATCGTTGCCTCTGCCTGAGTCATCCATGATATTCCCCACTTATTCTCGCTTCCTTAATGTCAGCTATGTTTCCATGCAGGTGGTACCATTTATGTTTATGGTTGAGAACTAGACTAACTACCAGCAAGTCATCATCAACCTTGGTAGAGAGTGTAGAACTTGGGCCAATGGGAGGCAGAGCTGGAAATTGATCAACTGATAAATGATCATCCTGGGGATGATGATGCCATTGTGTACACTGATGGGTCTGTAATCTGTGGTGAGAAATCAGGGTGGGGTTTCTCTGCCAGAGTAAAGGGCAGAATCATTGCTGAACATAGTGGGGCTTACATGATAACAGCCTCCAGCATGAGAATGGAGGTAGATGCAGCTAGTACAGCCTTAAGGTGGCTATCTGAGAGTTCATTAACAAGGGCAGTTATTTTATCAGACTCACAATCCATGCTTCGGAAAGTCCAAAGTGGATGGCTCCAGCATGAATGGAAAACCTTCTTAAAAGCCTCGAATCTTCAGAAACTGGTGAGGATCTACTGTCCTGGTCATGCAGGGGTACACAGCAATGAAAGAGCTGATAGACTAGCTTCAATAACATCCATAGAAGGTGCATTGGATATGGATAAGGGAGAGATACTGAGGGCAATTAATGATCGCCTATTAGAGAATGACACTGCAATCGATGGATCATCAAGGCTAAGGTTGCTGGAATTAGGCATCAAACGTAAGACCAGAAGAGATGGATGTATGAAAGGATGCATCCGACGTGTGCACAACCAGCATGCAACTGGAACAATTAGTATTCATACCCTTTGACATTTGCTGAGGGAGACTGAGCACCAATGGGTTTGCAGTGAAGTCGATTCTGATCAACGACAACAACAACAGTTCTTGTATGTTGTGATCCTATGCTTTATATAATGTTAATATTTGACATTAATAGCAGATTTATTATGAATTTACTACTTATTAGGTATTGTTTTGTTTTTATGAATATGAACTGTCTTTATTTCAAATTATGACTTTTCCTAGTTTTAGTGGGCATAAAAATCCAGGATTTAAAAATAAAAAAAATTATAATTTTTATGTGAAAGTGAAAGCATTAAAATGTTAAAGGCAAAAAATTGTTTTTTTTTTGTATTAAAGCCACTTTATGTAGTATTATGTCCAAATGTGAGAGCCTTTGAATTTTTTGAAGAATGTAACTTAGGTATACATATAAAGACAACAGTCAAAATATTACTGACCCTTCACAACTAATGGTCAAGTTTGGAAGAAGGAAGAAGAAGAGGAAACATGAATAAAAAGTTGGCATCTGAATAAAACACAGCTGGAGATTAAAGAGAGAAAACAGAGATGGATAGGACACATAAACAACCAACCAGTACAAGCAGACGTGTGCTGAGAGGCTAAAGAAAAGTTGAATAACTAGGGCAACTGAAATCACAAGGGCACAACTGAAAAAAGACAACCCAAAATAGAAATAGGTGATGAGCAACTGTCACAGCCATGTGATCTAAATGAAATATTAAGGGTTCAGTGAATGAAGCACATTCAGATAAGATAAACGAAAACAATATATTCAACTTATAACCTTCAAGAACTAATAATAAACAATTTAAATGTTCCCATTCGAAGACAATTTACAGAAATCCTCAACAAGTTTTCAACGGTAAATGTTAACAGACATAACATTTACTTAACAGATGTAAACTTTTGTTACCTGTAGCAGAAGCCTTTTGAATCTCATCTTCAGTCAGTAAAAGATTTTCATATTTTTGACCAAGTGAGCTACTAAATAACATTTTCTAGAGAGAGTAACAAACATCTCAAAAGTAATATTAATCAACCAGTATTTTAACCTGCTTGAATGTGATAAGTCAGAAAGAAGCAATCCACTTTTTGGGCATGTTATGAGATTAGGAAAGCTGGAATATATCATAACAACAGGTCAGACTGAAGGAACAAGAGATAAGGAAAGACAAAAAGAGCTAATGCCAGACAGTTTGACATCGTGGCATGAAAAAGAAGTCAACAGCAGAATTGATAAATTGTACTGGAGACTGGAAGTTATGGAGAGATGATCTCCTACACCACTATGCATGGTACTTGAAGAAGAATGCAATACTACTTAGGGTGCATAAGTCAAAGACAAAACCTCACTAGCACATTTCAGCTGGAATTTTTCCTAGCATCTCCCAACATAGTTCCTGTTGGTGTTTTTCTTGCATCCATTTATCGTGGTACCCACTTCTCACAGACAAGACCTTGCTTATAAATTTCTGTTTGGGATTTTCATGCATCCATCTATCATGGTACCAACTTCTCTAGATCACAGACAAGACCTCACTTATAAATTTCTGTTTGGGATTTTCTTGCATCCATCTAACGTGGTACCAACTTCTCTCAGACCACAGAAAAGACTGCTAATAAATTTCTGTTTGGGATTTTCTTGCATCCATCTTTCGTGGTACCCACTTCTCTCAGACCACAGACAAGACTTTGCTAATAAATTTCTGTTTGAGATTTTCTTGCATCCACCTATCGTGGTCCCCACTTCTCTCAGACCACAGACAAGACTTTGCTAATAAATTTATGTTTTGGATTTTCCTGCAGTGATTCCCACTTCTTTCAGACCACATGTCACAGACATGATCTCTCTAGCATGTTTATATTATTTTAGCATCCTCTAATTCACACTTTTGGCAGGTAAATATTGCTTCTCTTCTTTTTTTTTTAAACTTTCCTTGTGGAAAAAAGAAGGAATGTGTTCCATGCCACGATTGTCATGTATTGTCATGCAACGTGATACTTACATTCTCTTACCATATGACAAGACTGTCTTTACCTTTTTTATCTTTAATTTTTAGGTATGTGTGTTCCTATTTGACCTCAGAATTATATTTTGTGGCTGGATTGATTTATTAAGCATGACTGACTACAGCAACTAATGTCAGGTGCTTTAAAAATCTTACAGAAAAAGGGGTGTAAAGTCTTACAGCGTTGTGACCAACCAACAGCTAAAAAAAAAAAATACTGTAAAGACTAGTAGAATGCTAGGAAGAATACAAATGCACAAACAACACATAGCTTGAAAGAACTGTAGTATGAAACTTTTTTTAAGTGACAGATTTTACTTGATTTGTATACCCTATTCGAATGATGCATGGAATCAAATACAGTAGTTATAGTTGGACATATTTGATTCTACTTTAAACTTGGCATTACTTTATTAATTATTTTTCATTAACACATTAACTACCGAATTGAAAAACACACTGTGCCTGAATTAATTTTTTCCCCATTTTCATCCTGTAGGTGTTTGCACAAAGTAAGCTGTAGTTTTCGTAATTTCTTTACAGATTTTTATGAATTACACGTTATTTTAAAGATAAATGAATGTACTATTACGATAAATACCGGTTGTAACTCTAATAGAGGTTGTTGCTATTTAACGGCCCTCCGATGGCCGAGGACTTGCAATATTTTCACAATTATAACTGCTTGCGCCCCATCTCTATCAAAATCACAATTTCAATCAATGTGCACACCGTTTTCACTCTTGTCCTCGTCGCTAGATCTATCAGTCAATTGTTGAAACATGTTTCTATCCTATTCAGCCGTTAGACGAGATGTACACGCATTTTTTGTAGTCTTATCACTAGTTGCCAAGGTAAACAGTCTTACACGATTTGGTAACTAACCCAAAACGCTGAAAAATATGAACATAATATCAATTTTCCAGTGTTCTACAACAACCATGCTTTGGGAATTTGTTTTTCGGTGGCAACTTAAAATCTCGAACCAGATCAGAGAGTGTTTCAGTACATTTTTCATTCGTGTTATTACTAAAATTAGATTGGCGCTCTGGGCGGCTTGCGGTCCAAATGTGATTATTTTGTGAGCCGCTGACAGCGGCTTGCGGTAGTTAATGTGTTAATATGTTATTTTTTCTTTTAAGTCGTCAGTGATTTGGACATTTATTTATCTATATTCTCCATATATTTTCAACTTTTTACTTTTCTATCACTTCAAAGAAACCCATGTTATTTTAAATCAGTGCCTGCTTTAAATTTTTTAAAGTTTCATGTCTCGTTTTGGTTATTTTAAGTTTATGAAGTACATACTATGCACATTAAACTATCTACTAGGGATAAATGAGAGCATTTTGTATTTTCCCTCATATTCAGATCACACTGAAACAACAAGCATGCAACACTGAACAATACAATATAAGTAGTTGCAACCAAATAGATGCTTCAGTGTTGACAGTAAATTTTTTTCTCTTGTACCATGACAGCAAGTTATAATCTAAAAAAAGGTAGTCCTATAACAGATACTGCCATAAGGAAGTGAAATGTTTGAGACTTCACTGCTCTAGATCCAGCATCGAAATATGGGGTGACCAGTTCAAGTTATTATCTACAACACATTATGTCACATCTTTATACCAAAGAAGACACTGTATTCATTTCCCAATTTTGCTCCTGATGCAACCACCATTGCAACTAGTACTCTTGCAGGAAGCCTTCACCACATTATTCATGTGCTTTTGCAGTGGGGGTTCTGTAGCAGATTTTTTGGCATTATTAGACAGCTAGCTTCATGCACTATCTCATGTTAGTCACCCAGCTCCATGCACTATCTCACATTAGTCACCCAGCTTCATGCACTATCTCACGTTAGTCACCCAGCTCCAGGCAGTATCTCATATTAGTCACCCAGCTCCATGCACTATCTAACTTTAGTCACCCAGCTCCATGCACTATCTCACGTTAGTCACCCAGCTCCATGCACTATCTCATGTTAGTCACCCAGCTCCATGCACTATCTCATGTTAGTCACCCAGCTCCATGCACTATCTCATGTTAGTCACCCAGCTCCATGCACTATCTCATGTTAGTCACCCAGCTCCATGCACTATCTCATGTTAGTCACCAAGCTCCATGCACTATCTCATATTAGTCACCCAGCTCCATGCACTATCTCATGTTAGTCACCCAGCTCCATGCACTATCTCATGTTAGTCACCCAGCTCCATGCACTATCTCATGTTAGTCACCCAGCTCCATGCACTATCTCATGTTAGTCACCCAGCTCCATGCACTATCTCATGTTAGTCACCCAGCTCCATGCACTATCTCATGTTAGTCACCCAGCTCCATGCATTATCTCACATTAGTCACCCAGCTCCATGCACTATCTCATGTTAGTCAACCAGCTCCATGCACTATCTCATGTTAGTCACCCAGCTCCATGCACTTTCTCAAGCTAGTTACCCAGCTCCATACACTATCTCATGTTAGTCACCAAGCTCCATGCACTATCTCATGTTAGTCACCCAGCTCCATGCACTATCTCATGTTAGTCACCAAGCTCCATGCACTATCTCATGTTAGTCTCCCAGCTCCATGCACTATCTCATGTTAGTCACCCAGCTCCATGCACTATCTCATGTTAGTCTCCAAGCTCCATGTACTATCTCATGTTAGTCTCCATGCTCCATGCACTATCTCATGTTAATCACCCAGCTCCATGCACTATCTCATGTTAGTCACCCAGCTCCATGCACTATCTCATGTTAGTCACCCAGCTCCATGCACTATCTCATGTTAGTCACCCAGCTCCATGCACTATCTCATGTTAGTCACCCAGCTCTATGCACTATCTCATGTTAGTCACCAAGCTCCATGCACTATCTCATGTTAGTCACCCAGCTCCATGCACTATCTCATGTTAGTCTCCCAGCTCCATGTACTATCTCATGTTAGTCACCCTGCTCCATGCACTATCTCATATTAGTCACCCAGCTCCATGCACTATCTCATGTTAGTCACCCAGCTCCATGCACTATCTCATGTTAGTCACCAAGCTCCATGCACTATCTCATGTTAGTCACCAAGCTCCATGCACTATCTCATGTTAGTCACCCAGCTCTATGCACTATCTCATGTTAGTCACCAAGCTCTATGCACTATCTCATGTTAGTCACCAAGCTCCATGCACTATCTCATGTTAGTCACCCAGCTCCATGCACTATCTCATGTTAGTCACACAGCTCCATGCACTATCTCATGTTAGTCACCAAGCTGCATGCACTATCTCATGTTAGTCT
This sequence comes from Oreohelix idahoensis, assembly GCA_024509875.1. Lineage (NCBI taxonomy): Eukaryota > Metazoa > Mollusca > Gastropoda > Stylommatophora > Oreohelicidae > Oreohelix > Oreohelix idahoensis. Next base: position 121,395 of record JAMPIV010008960.1, on the reverse strand, counting down.
CGCAGCTCCATGCACTATCTCATGTTAGTCTCCCAGCTCCATGCACTATCTCATGTTAGTCACCCAGCTCCATGCACTATCTCATGTTAGTCACCAAGCTCCATGCACTATCTCATGTTAGTCTCCCAGCTCAATGCACTATCTCATGTTAGTCATCAAGCTCCATGCACTATCTCATGTTAGTCTCCCAGCTCCATGCACTATCTCATGTTAGTCTCCCAGCTCCATGCACTATCTCATGTTAGTCACCCAGCTCCATGCACTATCTCATGTTAGTCACCAAGCTCCATGCACTATCTCATGTTAGTCACCCAGCTCCATGCACTATCTCATGTTAGTCACCAAGCTCCATGCACTATCTCATGTTAGTCACCAAGCTCCATGCACTATCTCATGTTAGTCTCCCAGCTCCATGCACTATCTCATGTTAGTCACCAAGCTCCATGCACTATCTCATGTTAGTCTCCCAGCTCCATGCACTATCTCATGTTAGTCACCAAGCTCCATGCACTATCTCATGTTAGTCTCCCAGCTCCATGCACTATCTCATGTTAGTCACCAAGCTCCATGCACTATCTCATGTTAGTCATCAAGCTCCATGCACTATCTCATGTTAGTCTCCCAGCTCCATGCACTATCTCATGTTAGTCACCAAGCTCCATGCACTATCTCATGTTAGTCTCCCAGCTCCATGCACTATCTCATGTTAGTCACCCAGCTCCATGCACTATCTCATGTTAGTCACCAAGCTCCATGCACTATCTCATGTTAGTCACCAAGCTCCATGCACTATCTCATGTTAGTCTCCCAGCTCCATGCACTATCTCATGTTAGTCACCAAGCTCCATGCACTATCTCATGTTAGTCTCCCAGCTCCATGCACTATCTCATGTTAGTCATCAAGCTCCATGCACTATCTCATGTTAGTCTCCCAGCTCCATGCACTATCTCATGTTAGTCACCAAGCTCCATGCACTATCTCATGTTAGTCTCCCAGCTCCATGCACTATCTCATGTTAGTCTCCAAGCACTATCTCATGTTAGTCTCCCAGCTCCATGCACTATCTCATGTTAGTCTCCCAGCTCCATGCACTATCTCATGTTAGTCTCCAAGCTCCATGCACTATCTCATGTTAGTCACCCAGCTCCATGCACTATCTCATGTTAGTCACCCAGCTCCATGCACTATCTCATGTTAGTCTTCCAGCTCCATGCACTATCTCATGTTAGTCTCCCAGCTCCATGCACCATCTCATGTTAGTCTCCCAGCTCCATGCACTATCTCATGTTAGTCTCCCAGCTCCATGCACTATCTCATGTTAGTCACCCAGCTCCATGCACTATCTCATGTTAGTCACCCAGCTCCATGCACTATCTCATGTTAGTCTCCAAGCTCCATGCACTATCTCATGTTAGTCTCCCAGCTCCATGCACTATCTCATGTTAGTCTCCAAGCTCCATGCACTATCTCATGTTAGTCTCCCAGCTCCATGCACTATCTCATGTTAGTCTTCAAGCTCCATGCACTATCTCATGTTAGTCTCCCAGCTCCATGCACTATCTCATGTTAGTCACCCAGCTCCATGCACTATCTCATGTTAGTCTCCAAGCTCCATGCACTATCTCATGTTAGTCACCAAGCTCCATGCACTATCTCATGTTAGTCACCAAGCTCCATGCACTATCTCATGTTAGTCTCCAAGCTCCATGCACTATCTCATGTTAGTCTCCCAGCTCCATGCACTATCTCATGTTAGTCTCCCAGCTCCATGCACTATCTCATGTTAGTCACCCAGCTCCATGCACTATCTCATGTTAGTCACCAAGCTCCATGCACTATCTCATGTTACTCACTTTGTATGACATGTCTAGGGTAGTAGTAGTCCTATTTTTTCTTTTTTTCTTCAAAGACCCCTGGTGACTACATGGGACAAATACAGGGGACAAATACAGGGGACAAATACATGGGACAAATACATGGGAACAAATACATGGGACAAATACAGGGAACAAATACAGGGGACAAATACAGGGGACAAATACAAGGGGCAAATACATGGGACAAATACATGGGGCAAATATATGGGACAAATACATGGGACAAATACATGTGGCAAATACATGGGGCAAATAGATGGGACAGATACATGGGGCAAATACAGGGGACAAATACATGGGACAAATACAGGGGACAAATACATGGGGCAAATACAGGGGACAACTACATGGGACAAATAGATGGGACAACTACATGGGACAAATAGATGGGACAACTTCATGGGACAACTACAAGGAAAACAACTACACTGTGCTACATTAATAGTGTAACTCAACAGTCAAATGTACTACATTATACAGTGTAACTCAAAGGTCAACTGTGCAACATTATACAGTGTAACTCAAAGGTCAACTGTGCAACATTATACAGTGTAATTCAATGGTCAACTGTGCAACATTATACAGCGTAACTCAACAGTCAAATGTGCTACATTATATAGTGTAACTCAATGATCAACAATGTTACATATACACATTATTACTGGACAAGTCAAAATGATAATATTTAAACTGAGACATAATTTTCATAACTAGCTATCTCGCAGAGAAAAATACATACCACAAGACAACATCCACAAAGCAGCACTTAGACTAAAGAACTAGATCTTAGACACAATGCAACTACAACAACGAAGTCTACAGGACAGCATCACATATTTTGATAGTTGTGCTACAGTTGTTTTTCCCTTCCAGTAATAGTTGTATTCATATGGTTGCAAGACATAAGTACACGTACACCACTGGTTTTCTGTTAATGGATGGTCAGGCACCTCTTTTAATCCTCACAAAATTACATGAGGACAAATGAAATTCCCCGACTTCCAGACTAATTTACATTTAATTAAAACTTCTGTATTATTAAAGCTAATGAACATATCGTTATCTCTAATGCACCTTTTTTCATCTGATCATTTAATTAACATGTAATATTTTTTTGACTCAAGTAACTAGCCATCCTGGAGCTTTAGAGACACAGGAGGTGCATAATTAGTGACTCAGAGTTGTGCTGGGGATTTATTACATGATCTCTATTGGCCCTGAAAAATGAATAATCCAGCAAGGCTTAGGAACCAAGGATGCCAGAAAATCGGGGATGTACCTGAATTACATTTTTAGGGTTGTTAAGGTCCTAAAAAGTTCCTAATCACTGACTGATTGTGTCCTATGAAACAATACTGTTGCTATCAGGCCTTGTGATCAGATTTGGTAAACTTTTTCCTTATGACTTGGCTGTATAGAGGTAATTTCTGAAGTGTGAGAACAAACCATTGTTATGGAAGTAATATGTTTTTAGCTTTGGGCAAGTCCCAACCGTTACCTTTTGTAGAGCAACATTCTATATTATTTATTCCAGCTAGTCAAGAACTGTTTATGCTTACAAAGGTTTCAACAAATTAATACCAGAGGAACAGTTACGTTATTATTCTGAAGCTTTTTGCAGGTATTAAATTAGAGAAAAAAAATGTGTTTATTTATGGTATGTTTGTGAAAACATTGAACACTATACAATTATTATTTAAAATAAGATATATGGTTGTGAATTGTTGGAAAAAATGGAATATTTTAATATTTTGTTATAATAAATTTGTGAATTATAACAAAAGAAGCTGATACTAGACATGGTCAGTTTTTCTTAGGTAGTAAAAGTAGAGAGGATGGTAATTACAAACTTTTATTTTTTCAAAATTTTCTTTAATATTCTCCATAATGCAATATGGGAACATTTTCATAAGGACAATTTCTTGCCAACGCCCCCTACTTATTTGTCAACTCTAGCTACAGCAGCATGCACAAGCTCTGTTCTTGCATGAGTTCTAATCCCGAGTACCTATTATTTTTGTTATACTATGAACTGTTCTGGAATTGCTTGATGACCACAGACCTTGCAAAGGTTTTTCAACCCATGCTAATGAAGGTCATATGTATGCTGTAGCTCATTTGACAGAATCTCTTGAATTCCATATGTGGTGGTACATGATGTTTTTATAAGCCAGTCATATTTGTCCTTGAGCAAAGTAATGTCACAATCAAATTCTTCTTTCAATACATTTTCAAACCAGTGTTGTCAAGTTGTATAAACTCACACAGTGGTGAACAATCACATTACACTGGAACATTGGAACATAGGTTAAACCGTTAGTACAATTCATTTTTTTTTGCCCTTTCATATGCAACAGACATGCATGGAGGCATACCTGGAGTCATCCTTATATGACCACCAGCTAAGCACAATGCTATAGTGTACAAATGTGGAAGTGAACCTGTCTGTGAGGCTAATTACACTCTCATTGACTCTTGAAACCATCCAACCACTTCCAGGGATTCTTCCTGTGGTGAAACATGTTGAGAACCCAACATTGCAAACTAAGCTTGGGGGAGTCACTTGAGCCCCAAACGAAACTCTGGCATTTGACCTGGTTGGCTGCACGGAGGCGGATCTCACAACTGGCCCATGATGGGCAAGGGGATCTGAGAAGTGACTCTGTGTGGACATGACAATTCCTTGGGACAGCCCAGAACTAGAGCACAGTATTTTAGCTTTGCATATTTGGACAACCCCCTTGGATGGTGGGGAATGCACAGTATGTCTTGTGTTTCTTCCTCCTAGCTTGGGACCAGATATTGCGATTCTTTAAATACAAGCCAAGCTGGAGAAACTGGAGCTCATGACTTCAACTCAACATGCTTCGGAATGGCAGAAAAGCCACAGAAAAAGCCTAGATCTACAGGGTAGATAATATCAAGGAATCTTCAACTTGGTGTTGGCTACAAAATAGCGAGAAGCTCAGCAGTCCTGGGTATACAACAGACATAAATATAATGAAACAAGTCATGCGACTTCAAGGTCAAATTTAACTACAGTATGTGACCTCTAACCCCATTTAGTTCCCAGGGATCTCTGAGGAGACAAAGAAAGAATAGAAGTCCTGCACCCTGAGGCATGTCATAAGAGGTGACTAATATCAAGTTCAGAATGAGGCTGGCAACTTCGTCATGTCAAACAAATTACTAAAGAAACCCCATATAAGGACATATGAATGCTTTGGTGGAGGTTTCATGCAACACTGCCAGCTGCAGAAGTGGTTCCATGCTTCACCAGAAAAGGAAAATGAATGCATGTGACCTGTCATGTGGTGTCCTAATTTTTGGAACGCTCTACGAGCCAGAAATGTTCGGAGATGAAAAAACCTAAAATTAGCCTTAATTAACTTTCTGGCAACAATTCTCAACAACAGTTTGTTGTCATCTGAGCTTGCATTGTGAGTATTTTTGAATGTGCTTGTCATTTAGGTTTGAAATTTTCTTTGCATACACAATATTCGTAGACAAATTTTCAGGATAGAAAAATCTAAAATTAATACTAATTAGTTATCTGGTCACTGCTTTGTTTCACAAGCCATGAAGCAGTATTTTTGTCCCAGCTACGTTGGAGCTTCAATGCAGGAGCATGAGAATACTTGGTGCAAGCTTCTTGCATGGGAACCAGCTAGAATTGTGGCTCCATGCTCCAATAGGAGCACAAAAGAAAATGATGATCACTGGAGCTTACATCAACCACCAGAAATTTATTTCAGTAGACTCTGACAGAATAACTCAACGATTTGGTTTCTGCTGACCTTGTCCTTCCATCCGATAATAGAAACAAGATAAAAAAATGAGAATATTGAATGAGAAGACACACAAGTCCCAAATATTGTCATATCCGGGAGAATAATTGAGGATGAGCTCTCCGCTCTGTTTAAATGCTCCCAATTTATACATTACATACAGCTTCTGACTGAAAAAGCCCAGCTCCTGGCCTTATCGTGGTGGGTCTGTCTTTTTATCTAACAGGAAAAGAGGTGGGGACAGGTTTCTTCACACCCTAAAACTAGAATGCTCTGGGTAAATGAAGCTTATAAGCCTTGGGTGGCAACTCGTCTAAGCGAAGGACAACTCTGACTTTAAACCAACTGCTGCCTTGTAGGCCACTGCAGACTCAAATACCATCAACGTTCAACAAATTAATAATTGAACAGATAAACAATCATATATTTGTGCAGAAAGACGTGTGATTATATGACAGCGAACAACGAAGTAGAAGAGGTCGGTTCAACATCAACTGGGCTGATAATTGACAAAGAAAATACAAAAGATCATGACAATAAATCTGGCAAATAATAGCCAGCTTGCACTCGGAGAAACACCCCAGGTAAAAGAAATATTGGGAAACGATAAAAACACATAGAAAAGAGAACTGGAGACAGAAGGGATTGAGAAAACATGAAAAAATGGCACAGGAAAGAAAGGGTTTGGCGGGAACTGATTGAAGGCCTATACTCCACAGGTAGCTGAGGGGAATGAACATAGAAGTTTGTGTTGTGAATGGATTCTCAAAGAGGGCAGTAACACCCCGCCCCCCTCAGGCATTGGGAGGGTCCAAAGTGGTGATACAGGAAAAGGGGGCAGCATGGGGGTGTTCAGTAGTAAGGGGGGTAGTTGAGGATTTGACTGGCTAAATTCAACAATATTACTTAATGTAAAGCTAACATGCAAAAACCTTCCAATTTTTCAGGGTCCTCACGCGAGCACTCAAAAGGAGAAAGTAGCCTGAAAAACCGTAACGCACTGCTCCTTCCTAACTTCACTCTGCAGAGTTCCTCATACACTCAACAGCAGAGGTTCATAATCTAGGATACGTGTACCAGGGAAGATTGGGAATAAGCGGTAACTGCTTTATTTTATTGAAATATGGTGTATCAATGCACCGGTTGTTTCTGTGACAGTCTATTTTACATGATAAGGTTGCCAGCCACATGCACAACACTGTGCAAAGAATCATCATCAGTGATAGGTTTGCAAAAATAAAAAAAACCAGGGGTTTGCAGGGTGTATCTCCAGTGCTACACTGAGCCTGTACTCTTGCACAGAAGTGAAGAATCGACAGGGAATAAACCAATGCAAAGATTATCAGAAGACACAGATGAAGTTTCTTACAATATTGATGAAACTACCATCTGCAGGTAAGGAATTTAATGATGTCCTGATAAAGCCTGGAGAGAAGAAACACATCAGGAACAGATAAGGTGAAAGTAAACAAAATTTACAGGACAGGTTCTGACAAGAGAAAAAACAACTGGAACACATGATAACAGAAAAGAAAGAGGGAAAAGGGAATGGAGAAAGACAAAGATAATGGATTGATATCATGGCATGTGAAGAAGTCACCAATAGAACTCTGAGGGACTGAAGAAGCAGGAACAGTGATAAATGTAGTCAACGACCCATAGCTTGACTGCTTGCGCCAGGGTCAGTGAACCAGAGCTGACCAAGACCCTACTCCACCTCCAAGTGGTAGTCCTGGAAACAGGCTGCATCATTGCAGTCTGGCTGAGAGAGTAGGGATCGAAGAGGGAAGGCTAACCCGGTCCCAAAAATGGTCTGCTGAAACCGGATGTGTCTGGCCGAATGGCGCAAATATTGCAGCTTTGCTGTAAACGGCGACACAATGCAATAAATGTCCTTTTCATGATGAACGCAGAAGAAGAACTCTGCGGCAACAAAGGGGAGTGAAGTGTTAAAGACAAAAGCTCCAACTTTTTTATGAGGTGGAGCGACCAGTTCCTTTCCTTGCTGTCTTTGCCTTCCATAACTCAAGAGCAGAGTCAGGTACCCATTTACAGCTGGGTAGTCTGGAGCGTAATACTACAAGGTTTCAATCCCGGAGCCCAGTAACTGTGCCGTGAGAGGAAAGTGCTCTAACCGCCTAGCCAAGCGGATACTCGAAGCTAATATACAAAACAATTGAACTGAACAGCATATTTGTCAGTCGTCACTTATGACAGGATGTGATGTGAAACACCCAATGAAATAAATAAACACAGTATGGAAGCAGATATCTGACACACTGGAGCAATGCTCGTAATGTGACACAAAGATTATGGGCCAAGAATGCAGAAGAAGGAAGCTACTTGATGACAGCAGAGAATGGAGAGGAGTCCACAAGGATCACTTTGTCAGGAAAACTCTGAAATACAAGAGTGGACCTCAATGAAGAGGACTCAACAAGGATCACTCTGTAAGGAAAACTCTGAAATACAAGAATGGACACCAATGGAGAGGACTCAACTCTGAAATACAAGAGTGGACCTCAATGAAGAGGACTCAACAAGGATCACTCTGTGAGGAAAACTCTGAAATACAAGAGTGGACACCAATGGAGAGGACTCAACAAGGATCACTCTGTAGGGACAACTCTGAAATACAAGAGTGGACCTCAATGAAGAGGATTCAACAAGGATCACTCTGTAAGGAAAACTCTGAAATACAAGAATGGACATCTTTGGCAGATTATACATTTTCAGGAATGAGAAGACACATGATGGTGCTCCCTCAAGACCAGCAGCATTCTTCGAATTACAAAGGAAATCTAAATCTTCTGTTAATATATGTATTTGCAGGAGTTTACACATGTAGCTGAAGTCTCAACACATTTCATGAAATGGGATATTCTAAAGATAGTTAAACAGTGGTTAATTAGACACTGGTTTTTTTTTCTTAATCATCATTTTTCTTTGTGCTCCTTGTGAAGCATGGAACCACCACTATAGCTGGTCCCTCTACAGGAAGCCTGTATCAAGTATTCACATACTCTTGTAGTGGTGGTTTCTGTGGACATTTGTTTTACATGATGAGGTTGCCTGCGCCATGCACAACCTCATATCAATCGCTACGTACAACATGCATGAAGGTCCTATACTTTCTTTGTCTCTTCAGAGACCCCGGGGAACTACACAGGGCAGTTTTTCTTAATAGCAGACGTTATCCTAGTTAAATCCAAATAAATAGATTTCGTTACTGTTAATATTCCTTATTTCAGGTAACCATCATTTGAACATCCAACTATTTTCAACGTTTTTAACAGTAATTCTTGAATGAGCAATGAATTTATGTGCATTGGTGTCTTTCTCCCCCCCCCCCCACCCCTCTCTCTGCTTGTTTTCCTGTAAGAGCTACACAACAATGTTTGCAAAGAATTTGAAATGTCTCACAAACTACAAATAGGTTGGCATTCTGAAGTAATGAGATACTGCTATCAGTCAAAAAGATATGCACACCATCACTGCGGGCAGACACTGGAACTGGGTTGACCATGTCCTCAGAAGAGACCCCGACACCATCGTCAAAACAATTGCTATGCTATGGATCCCAGAAGGCAGGCAAAAGAGAGCTAGACCAAAGACAAGCTGTCGGAGAACTATGGAGGCAGAGATGCATAGCATGAACCAGAGTTGGGGCACTGAATGAAGGGTAGCCACCAACTGAGCAAAGTAGAAGACAGTTTGTTGCTGCCCTACAAGATTCCACTAGGCATGATGGCCACTGCTTTGTCAGTCAGTGGTTAAGGATCCAAGAAGAAGAAAAGATACTCCTCCCACAGGAAATGGTTTCCAAAGACCTTGACATTGGTAAACACATAAATAAATAAAGAAGAAAACCTGAGGCCTGTGAGTAGTAAATAAATGATTAAATAAATAAAGGAAACAACAGAAACTCATTAGATAGAAAGGAAGAAATCACCACACAATAGATTGTTTACACCTATTTTGTATGAGACTGGTGAATTCAATGTCTGGTGGTTGGCGCTGTTGTCTGGTGGTTGGTGCTGTTGTCTGGTGGTTGGCGCTGTTGTCTCGTGTCCTCCTTCTTTCTGTCTAACAAGTGCATGTTATTTATCTATATTTATTTATGTATTCAATTATTTGTTTTGGTGAAAAAAAAATAAGATAGAAAAAAATCAAGAAAAACTAGGTCTATACTCATCTGAAGACAGAATGCTGGAGATGTCAAATTTAGAGAAAAGAGACTTTTCCTGCCATTTTATGCTTCTGAATAAGTCAGTGACTTTTAATGCATATTAAATGTATGAAAGATAATTTCTGATAAAATACTGCCTTCATTACTTGACAGCACACTCAGATGTTTTATGAACATAAGCATCTGAAAATGTGTATTTTTAACCAAATTAATGATTTTTTTGCATTTTTCTAAAAATCAGATATCTCAACAAGTTACTGATTTTGTCTGACTGCATCACATATGGTCATTTTTCTTGAGGGACATTCTGAATAAGTGTTTCAGAAAAGTGTGTGCAATGGTTAAAAACTGTAAGAACTAATCTGCAAGTTTTATCAAAGACATAATAATTTCTGGCTGGTTCTGTGTGGGACAAAAGCAGTAAATACAAGAGGATGGTCACAGCAATGACGACTTCATGCAATATTTAAAACATGCAAGAAAAATGGGCGACTGGTCCCTGAGTCATCTTCTCTGGCCAAGAAATGACTGATTATTTTTTTCTCGTACTTTATACTGTAGTCAATAAAAGAAAGAAGAATAAAAACTTGAATTGGTGTTATCAAAGACATAATTTATTCATGATCCAGCTGTGTGCTTTTGAAGCAAAAAGCTGGTGCTGCTAAAATAATATAAGTTCAAGTCTTACAAGTAGAAGAGACTGTGAACGGGGAAAAAGTTACAACTTTACATTCTTTGGAACAAAAATAACAATGTTGCATACTTTTAAAAAAAACTACTTTATATCACAGTACATAATTTATAATGCACGGCTCCATAAATGTGCCTGAGGACTTTTCAGTTACAACAATTTGCGTGTTCTGAGTAAACTGACCAAAAGCAAGCAATTCAAATAGAAAATGACACAAATAACAATAAAACATGGCAATGTAATAAGAGTGACTGAAGTAAAACGATTTATTTGAAATAAGTGTAACTGGCTGGATGAATATACGGAATCAAGATTCAAAAAAAAAATAAAAAAATAAGAGAATATTCAGATTAGGTTTGCTATCAGCCTAGTTATTACTACGTATCAAAATATGCCAATGACGTATATACATATTTTGCTGATGTGATGAATTAATGACATCTAAGGATAAAAAAGAAAAAAAAAGCCCAGGATATTCACAATTCATTGTATAGCTCCAACCAGCTGCAAACACAACATTTTGACACTACTTACTAATGTACAGGGCAACTAATTTAATTCAATAATTGTCACTGTAATGGGCTGTGACACATGGTGACTGGTTTATACATCTTAATTCAAAAGATATGGTGGTGGAACTATTCAATACTGAAAATCTACCATCTAGTTCTCCATCTGCAATCTTGCTATTATTTGCTGCATGATCTTTGTCTTCTCCGTACGGATGTTTAGACCTATTTGTCGTGCTCTCTCATCCAATATTCTCTGTGTGCATGTTGGTTTTGGCTATGAATTGAAGGACAGGGTTATTGGCAAAGCACAGATGTTTTAAACCTATTTTGTCTGATACTTGTAATATGAATACATTAAAGTACGAACCACACATTGTAATATAATGCGAATCTCGACATGTACGATATTCTGTAAATAAACATGGCTACGAACTGAACATGCTTATACTGAGTGCTTTCTGAAACATGTGTGTGCTTGTGTAGATGACGAGGTAATGCTTATATACATACATCATAACATTACATGGTGGCAGCGGTCGATACCGGACTGACGCAAAACAGCTACACGATAACACGTGAGTACAGTATTCGGCTAATTTTCGTCATCGAAGTCAGCCATGGCGGCGAAACAATATCGCAACGCACCGCAAATGAGATTCGCCGGTCAAGACGATAAGAGTGAAGCTTTCTTGTTATGGCGCCAACGCATAGATCTATATTCCAAGACCACTGGTCTGGAAGGACAAACCCTAACTCCATATATCCTAGAAGCATTGGACGATGAAGGTTTGAAAATTTACAACAGTTTTGCTACCGCCATGCCTGTTGAGTCAGCGACCGACCCCGTAGCCATATTGGACGAATTTGAAAAACGTCTGATCATAAAGCACACAAACTTTAGAGCGGCAAGATTAGAACTTCGCCACCTGCGACAGAAACCTGGTGAAAGTCTAGATGATTTCTTCACTCGCATCAAGGAGAAAACAAGTGTATGTAAATTTAACAAAGAAGAAGAAAAAGAGCGAATTATTGAACAGATCCTTCTTAGCACACCAATGCCAGAGTTCCAGAAATGGCTACTGAGCCAGAGTGATACACTAACTTTACAACAACTTCTGGATGAAGGCAGGAAACACGAGGCACAAGCACTAAACATTAAACAAATTCAGCAAGATACAGTAACAGCCCAGGTGGATGCAGTAAAAAGCTATAAACATAAACACAACGAAGCAACTGGTTCGAAGCAACAAGAAAAACACAACACAAGCAGAGGTGCTATGTGTAAATGTTGTGGCCTAAACCACATACAAAACCACTGTCCAGCTAAAGACTCTACATGTCATTACTGCAGAAAGAGGGGCCACTGGATAAAATTATGTTTCAAGAGGAAACAAGACAGTGCTCAACACAAACTTCACAGCAGAAAGTCGTCAAAACAAACACACTCTATGATGACTGAGGACCTTGACTCCAGTGAAGAAAGTGATCCTTCCACTTTTGATACTGTGAAGATACTAACTTTCAGTAATGAACCAAAGAGAACGCAGGCTTTCTGCAAGGTACAATTCCGAATACCAGGAATTAAAATGCACAAAGAAAGAAACATTCGGTTCAAGATAGACACAGGTGCCCAAGGTAACACTCTACCCTTAAGAATATTCAGACAGATCATGCCTGACAAGGTGGATGAGCAAGGATTTCCCACAAGGGATGTAAAAAGTAGGAGTGGCAGGACAAAGCTAAGAGCTTACAATGGAACAAGTATAGACTGTTTTGGAGCAGTAACACTTGAATGTTCATACAGAGGCTCTGAATGGACATTGTCAACATTTTACTTGGTAGATGTTGAAGGACCTGCAATTTTGGGTTTACCAATGTGCGAAAAGCTGAGTGTGGTAACTATTAACAACATTAAAGAGGATATAGGTCTTGCAGATGCTCTCAGCAGACTACCAAACCCCAACAAGACAGCAGATCTTACCCCAAACATCAAAGTTGATTTTGTCAAGTTTAGCGGTAATCGGCTTGAACACATCAGAGAAGACACAATGAGAGATCCTATCCTTCACTCTCTCAAAGAACTAATATACCATGGATGGCCAAGCTCTATCAGGGAAGTTCCAACACACATCCGTCCATACTACTCGATGAGGGACGAGTTAAGCATCGAAGATGGTCTGATCCTTAAAGGAGATCGCATTGTTGTACCAGAAACACAACGCGATATCATCCTTAAACAGCTCCATAATAGTCACCTTGGTATTGTGAAGACACAACTGAGAGCAAAGAAAGATGTTTACTGGCCACAGATAAACAAGGACATAGAAACACTATGTAAAAACTGTTCAATTTGCCAAGAACATGCAAATAGGCAGTGCAGAGAACCTCTCATACCATCAGCCATACCATTGAGCCCTTGCAGCATTATAGGAACTGATATTTTCTCAATCGACAATAATGACTATCTTATTATTGCTGATTACTACAGCAAATTTCCCATCATTGAGAAACTTCCACAACCCTCACCATCAGCTGTTATTGCAGACATTACAAAGAAGTATTGCAGCATGTTTGGCATCCCAGATGAAATTAGATCAGACAACGGTCCACATTTCTCAGGTCAAGCATACAGAAACTTCACTAAGGACTGGAAGATCAAACACACAACATCATCACCTAGATACCCTAAATCTAATGGTTTCATTGAGAGACAGATACAAACTATCAAGTCAATCATGAAGAAAACAAGAACAGAGGATGTACACCTAGCACTCTTGAGATGGAGAACAACACCGGTAGACAGTAAGATCGACAGTCCAGCAGAACTTATGTTTGATAGAAGAATTAAAGACCTCCTACCATCTAAGGTCCACTTCCGTCCACAACATAGAGACAGCACATATGATCAACTTCAGCATCGTCAGCAAGTTCAGAAATTCAACTATGACAAATGTGCTAAAGCTCAAGCTAAACAAGGGACTTCCGCAGAACCACCAGCACTTTACACCACTCGTTCTGGCCGTACAGTGACACCTCCCAGCCGATACAGACAGTGACATATATACTCACACTGAGCATTACACATACTTATCCTTTCTCACATGAAACATTTCGTTGGAAATGTTTGCACACATTTTTTTTTTTCAAAAAAGGGGGGATGTAATATGAATACATTAAAGTACGAACCACACATTGTAATATAATGCGAATCTCGACATGTACGATATTCTGTAAATAAACATGGCTACGAACTGAACATGCTTATACTGAGTGCTTTCTGAAACATGTGTGTGCTTGTGTAGATGACGAGGTAATGCTTATATACATACATCATAACATTACAATACTGGTGAATTCAGTGTCTGGTGGTTCACACTATTTTTGTTGTTTGTTTTACAAATTTGAGTCTATATTCAGTAAGAAGAGATATGATAACAAGAAGCATTCCTGTGATTGGAATATTACAAACAGTTAACTGGTGTAGGCAGTTTTTGTTTAGTTTTACCTTTAAAATTTTTTTTTTAAATTTTCACAAATGTGAATACAAACTATGACCAAAAAGACCTCATAATTAATAACATCTTATAAGAGAGAATGATTTGTTTAAATGAAAATTCACGGATTTATGCTATAACAACACTTAAATTTGTCCCCTATAGTTGCGGGTGCTTCTGCACCTTCAGTCATGTCGTACAGGGGGTGACTGATGTGAGATTGTGCATGAGGCTGGCAACCTCATCATGTCAAACAAATTGTTACATAAACCACAGCTAAGACAGCATGTGACTGCTTGGTGCAGGCTTCCTGCCAGGGTCATGTGACTGCTTGGTGCAGGCTTCCTGCCAGGGTCATGTGACTGCTTGGTACAGGCTTCCTGCCAGGGTCATGTGACTGCTTGGTGCAGGCTTCCTGCCAGGGTCATGTGACTGCTTGGTGTAGGCTACCTACAAAGGGACTAGTTGCAGTGGTGACTCTATGCACCTTACACAGCAAAATGGAAAAAAATTGATGAATAAAACATATTCACCCTAGCCCCAGCTTTATGAGGGGGGGGGGGGAGTGTCATCAGTTCCCTACCCTAGCCCCAGCTTTATGAGGGGGGGGGTGTCATCAGTTCCCTACCCTAGCACCAGCTTTATGAGTGGGGGGGGGGGGGGGGGCCCCAGTTCCCTACCTTACTGCCTTTGAATTCCCTAACTCAAGAGCTGAGTCAGGTACTCTTTACAGCAGGCTAGACTAGAGCTTGATGCTACCTGGTTTCGACCTTGACAACTGTTAACTTCCCCACAAGAGGTAAGAGCCCAATGTTGTGATACTTTTTAGAACTTTATTAATACCTCACTCCCAGCAAAAAATACTATAGGTCTATATACTTGTATCTGAACACTCAAAATATTCTGAAAATCAATAGTTTCCTAGGGCTACTTTTGTATCGCAATTTGGACGATTTCTGACTATTTTGGGTGACTTTGGACCATTTTGAAACACATTTTGTGTGACTTTGGGCTATTTTGAAACACATTTTGTGTGACTTCAGGCTATTTTAAAACATATTTTGGGCTCCTTTTTTTTAAAACAAGATTTGGGCACCATCTGAAAACAAAGCTGTTCCCAAGGATTTAGGATAAATGGAGACAGACTTGTATAATAATCCATCACAAATTAACCTGTAATTTTGGGGGGAAAACTCAAGTATTTGTAATTTTGACACCAATAACAAGTTTCATTATTGTCATCATCAGCTCCCTGGGGAGGATAGGCCTTCAACAACTCATATCAAGTCCTCCAATAATTATTTCATTAGGCTGACTGGTCCATACTTGTTGAAGTTTTTTAGCTTAAAGTTTCTACAGGACGGAGTAGCCAGCCCCATGCCCAACCTTCCTTAGTTTCCTTTTATGACACGTGTGGTAGGTTGCAGTGTTACCATTCTTTACTTCCTTTTTGGGCCCCCGGTAACACATGGGTGTATTTTAATATGCCTGATAGCAAATGTATGAAAAAAAAATACCAGCGTACAACAACTCCAATGAATCCACATACATGCAGTTTGACTAACTTAAAGAATATACATATTAACTTAGAGAAAAAAAACATCAATGCTGCCACATACATGCTGTACATAATGGAAGCCAACGTTTTTTGAAAAGCAATATCAACACAGAATACGGTTCCACCTAATGTGTAGTTTTAAATACCAGTATTAACGTCCAATATTTATAGAACACATGCATGCATCTGTCCAATCAAAAATGTTTTAAACAAAACCAGTCTGATAAAATGATATTTTAATTCATGTCATACACAAACAAAGTAAAAAAATAGTTAACTAATTTCTAAAATCTGCCAGAACAAAAGTCAAGATTTTTAAGCCATTCAAGTAAGATGGTTTGCAGATTTCTAAAGTGATACAAGTTATATTTAAAGCTATATTTAAACTTTTATAAGACCCACAGGACGGTCACCTGACACAAAATGTGACGGGAAATAATTATGTTGTGCTCTTTCTGCTGCATATCCTGATGACAACAGTAATTCTCCCACAATCATTTAATTACTTTCCATTCCATTTCAACTTCACTGGGACCTTTGTAGTCAAACTTATCATGATTTCAAGTAAATGGTCAATGCATCGTGACAAAATTGAAGTGCCTGCATGCTTTTTTAAAATGAGTGTTCAATTTAGATTTCACCATGCAATACAACTGTTTCCGGTTATTAGACTTGCTGTCCCAATAGTCTGTATTGAAGTTTAACCACTTTTATTTATCTAAATAATAATATGGTTATTAGACATGTCACAGCAGTCTCTACTGAAAACTCTTAAGACAGAATGGTCTGAGTCATACGCATGAAGTATTAGGATTTTATCAAAAGGTCACCATTAACTCTTAGTATACGAGCGGCCTCTTAGAGAGGCCGATGATCGATCCCCGTCAATAGTGAAAATGTATAGGTGAATGCATGTTTAAAACCACTGAACAATTTAGTTATGTGCATGATATAGGGGTTTCATTTCTTCACATTTTGATATATAACACTTTATGTTATCTTTATAAATAAATTATTTATTGCAAAATCTGTAATGGTTGTCATGAAATTAGCTCGTATACTAAGAGCTAACAAAGACCAGAAATGATTCATAAAAACACCTGATTACATTATGACAACAAATTTCAGTACATTTAAAAGGATTTGAGAAAAACAGGTTTCCTTGAAGGTAACTGATGTACAGAATATCTGATAAACATAACAGACTCATCTCTGTGGGCTACAATCAAGATGCATTGCAACAGTTCTTAAATATTTGCTACTAATAAAGTACTACCCCCGGGGGTCTCTGAGAAGACAAAGTAGTATTGGACTACTGCTTCCTCTGGCACATTGCAAAAGGCTGTGAATGAAGCTGGCAACTTCATCATGTCAAATAAATTGCTGCAGAAACCAACAGCTGTAAAAGTACATAAATACTTTGGTGCAGGCCTCCTTTGTAAGGAGGCCAGCTGCAATAGTGGTTCCATGTTTCATGGGAGGGCAAAAATAGAGCTACTTGATTAGTGAAATGAAATTACGGACAGCTCTTAATGACATCAGATGGCATTGAGATGAATTGATTCTTCAAGTTCATTAAATTGGTTCAATCAATTAATTATAAAGGATATCTGATGTTCATTTCTCTGACAAAATATACTTGCAAGAAACATGAGCTAAGTTATTCCCTTTGATAGTGGAAGGTCAGGTTCTGGAAAATGTGTACATAGAGTTTATGTAATGAAACAATGAACTTGTATACTTAACAGATTTTCTTCTTTCATTCCAATCAATTGTCAAGCCAAAGTACAACTGGAAAAGAGGATGAACTAGGCTGTCAGACCGGCACTCACAAGGAAACACAGAAAGTCAAACAAACAAAAATGCCATTTCAGCAGTTTTGGAAGAACTGTAATGGCCGTAAGCAGATGTACAGCATTGTTCCTATTATGGTTTATTTCCATATTTGCACCAAGAATTAATGAATTTAAGACAAGTTTTGCATGGAAAAAAACTGAGAGAACTGCTCAAAATTGTACTAGGTAAAAAGCCTTGTTGACGACTATGAACTATCAAAGATGACATTTTTTTCAAGTAATAATTTCTTTAAAAATTCTTTGTGTGTTTTTCAGTCCTAATTATGCACTTAATTTCTCAGCAGACAAAAACATAAGCAGCCAGCTTTCCTTTCAGCTGCTGTTAGATAAATTGTCAGATATTGTTAGGCACACAAGGATTTTCATAGCAAAGGGTTGGTATGAACATGCCATTTCATCAGCTGTCACTTTGTCCCCAGGGAGATGCAAGGGTGCCTGAACAGTGGAGTAAACTGGTAAGCAACTGTGTTAACTAACCTCTGTCCATCTTACAATCAGCCAGAATATGTTCTAAGGTGTGGTTGATCACAGCAATGCTGACAAGGGTGCTCAGCAGTAAGCTTGGAGTTTTGCAGGACCTCCCGCTTCTGTTTTAGATGTAATGATCTTCGTGCTGTATCTCTTATGTGCTGTACAGAGTGTGTTTGTATGCTCCTGGAGTCTTTTCATGCTAGCGTGTATTCAGCTTTGGTCATCTAGAGCATTGGGTCTCAATGTGGGCCATAGTAAGATGGTAAAGTACCTTTTTTCCGGCTAACAGCCACTATGAGGGGGCCACAGAGGTAAGTGAGGCTTGGGGGTGGGGTGGGGTGTCATGAGCATAAAAAGGTTGAGAACCCCTAATCTAGAGCAAACTGTAAATCATTTATTGTGTCCGTTTCTGGCTTTTCTTTTGAATTTATTCTTTGGGACAGGATTAGTTACTTCTTGGTTGCTAGATGCTTTAATGTTAATGTGCTTATAGGCTGGTCTTCTTTACAATCAGTGCCAATCTAGATCTACCGGTGTTGGATCCTTAATCAATCTGGATTTTTAGTAAGACATACTGCATGAAAAAACCCCCAAAAAACTAAAGTAACATACATCAAGTAAGCCTCTGAAATTTGCATAACGAAAAGCTGCACATATGAATCTGATATTTCTGTTTCACTCACTCCCCACACCTATATACAAATCATCAGCAAAGGGTTTGATTCTTTAGAGTCCCTGTAAATGACCAAAAACTGACAACATTTACTGCAACAGAACACTACATGTAATCAATATTTACTTGTTCTTTACACAAACAGTGAAGATCAAGTGCATGGATATTTAGCCCAAATCATACATGTGAAATAAGGGAATACATAACATATATGGCTAATACTGTTTTCTTCTCATATATATTTCATTATAACATGACATGAAAATACCCAGGAATGTTCATCAGAATCTATTAAAATCAATCAAAATAATAAACAGATATCTTATAAACTATGTACTTCTCTAGGTCATACATTTGTACAATGATATATACTGATGGTTCTTTTGTAAGTTAAATGAGCAAATATTTTATGCCTGACATGTTCATATATAACAACAGATATACAGTATGTATGCCGTTTATTAAGCAGCAAGTAAAATAGCACCAGGCACAGAACAACAATTTTTGTGAAGGAGTCCCAGCATGCATGGGGAAAAAAAAATGGATCCCACTGAAATAACGACTCAACATAATGTGATGCATGTCAAAATGTTACGTGTGTAAAATCTATGTCTACCAAAAGGTTCAGGCCATTATTAACAATTATTATTTATTTCAATAAAATGTATATTTATATATATATATATATAATATATCTTATTGGCCTGAATATTGTACGGCTTCGCACATAATATGATCCTAAAGTGTTGAAGGTGTTCTACATGAAAATTAAAAGGTTTTGTTTGTGGTGGATGTATTCGCAAACAAGTCTATCAATGTTTTGAAATTTCCCAGTCTTAGGCCCTCTGAAAGCTTTTCTTGATGTGCTGGCACTCTTAAACTTTTCTTCATTTGTTCGTCAAAGTCATATATTAGCCTCGGAAACACCAAACTTGCTAGCAGCCTGCATGTTATTTATTTGTTGCATCTCGCGTCTTGCTCGTAATTTAAAATTCATATCGTAGCTTCTTCTCATTTCCTTTTTTACTTGAGATGCAGAGGAAACCTTCTTTTCAACATGATCACTCATTTGCGGATTATCCATGGGTACTGTAATTTTTAAATATCTGTAACACAGCACAGATTCTGCAATCAACTAAACTGACCTACTGAATTACCAGTTCAGTGGCACTGAAGGGTGCAAATTCTCACTCTCTCACTTCGTTTTGACCTTGAATTTATTATTAGACACGTGTGATGATTCCTGCCCTGCCGGCCAGTACAGTTCCAGCAAGCTATAAAATAGGCCTCTCTAGAAGTCTGCTATGTTTTTCAGTGAAAAATGTTAGGCTGCGCATATAATACAAGTACAGTTTTCGGAAGGAGGTTTTTAGGAAAAAACATTGAACTATATTCAGGCCAATACGGTATATTTAAATATATGATTCAATAACAACGCAGTTATACTGCCAAAGATGTGTGCAAGAGAGACATGAGGGCACTGGACATAAATCCAGCAACCTGGGAGGATGAAGCTGCCGATTGCACCAAGTGGCTATAGTTTCTACGGCGCCACCTCAGATTGGGCAAAAAAAAAGCTCTCATGGAAAGCAGAAGAGAGGAGAAAGCGTCAAATAGCAGGAAAATAAGCTGCTGAGAGCTATCACCTCAGGGGCGCATTCTCACTGCCAGTGATGACTGAAGGGGCTATTATTATTATTCTGCTGTTAAAAAATTCTACTTATATGTTGAGGAATGAGGAGGACTGCAGTAAGATGGTTTCTTTTTTCTTCCACTCAACTGATATTTGACAACTTTCACTGATACTGTATACTAGCATACAAGAATATCTTGTTCCTTTCTTTTTCTTCATGTGCACTTGCCAGATAGGACTCCTTCAAGATCATCTGACTCACAAATGCTTGCTCACATTCATACATTACAGTTAAGCACAAGAAGCATCTAAATATATTATCAAGACACCTTTAGCTGAACAACATACAACACATACAGATACCAATGTATAACAAAGCTTTGAGATACAAGAAACAAAATCTGAAAGCTAATTAATCTCAGGCAAGCCTGTAATGATGAAAATTTCAAATCTGTTAAAACTAATTTTGTGGTTTGCATGATTTTCTTTTAAAAAACATTGTGGTTAACTGAAATCCCTGTCAAAATTCTTCCTGCTTATTAAAATCCTGACTTTCATGCAAACATACATGCAAACATTTATTAAGCCTTGTCCGCATATGTATCTGTGTGTCCGCATATGTATCTGTGTGTCCGCAAATGATTATCTGTATGTCCGCATATGATTATCTGTGCTATTCAATGTCTGTTATATTTAGGTGTGTTTAGAGGTGCCATCCTGCGACGTGGCTGGTACCAAACTGTATCGGCTACTGCCGTTCCTTTGGATCTACCGGCTGCATGGAGAAGGGGAACATGCTACATGGGCAACAGCTTGATCTCCATATAACTGTGCCCAAGCTCGCGCCCTGGAGAGGACACTCCAGCTTCACCCTATAGGTGTCAGCAAAACACGGGAAGTAGCAGTTACTGGTTATAAGCATTTTGCCCAATTGGCGTAGGGCCAGGAGCTACGTCCGACAGTGGGAGAGGTTCTAGGATCTCACTGGACAGCTACCGCCCGCTTCAAGCCAGTCAATAAGGTGTTGTCCCACCACTGTCTGCTTTCCCCATTGGGTGCATGGGGATTAGGGTCAAATCCGAACTGTGGAGAGAAACAGCAAAAGCTGAAAGAGAAGAGTGGATAAAAGCTGTAGACGCTAAGGAAAGAAGCGAGAGAGATGAATGTGAGCATGCACTGAAGATGAAGCAGTTAGATACAGGGACAGGCTCAAAGAGTTGAACCGGTAGCCGGTGCAACAGCATCTACTTCATCCGGCAACCTATCGCCACGGTCAGATGATATGCCCTCCTTGCACATGGGGAGCGTAAGACCTTTGCCATCATCCCACGTGTCAAACTTAGGACCCTTGACATTTCCATTCGAAGCTTTCTCAGAGCAAGATGACTCAATTGATATGTATTTGGACAAATTTGAGAAGTTTGCCACCACGTTCAGGTTGGAGAGAAGCAAGGGGAACCTGAAACTGTCGCAAGGGTTAAGAGGAACTGCTTATGAGGTATATAGCAAGCTTCCTCCCGATTTACAGGAAGACTATGACTCTCTGAAAAAGGCACTCCTGGTACGTTATGAGCTACATGCTGACGCATATAGGAAGAGGTTCCGTAACTCTAGTAGGGAAGTCGGAGAGAACTTTGCTCAGTTTGCTGCTAGACTAGATTCCTACGTGGAAAAGTGGGGCGCCTTAGGGAATTTTTCTCATGATTGGGAAGGTCTGAAGGAAATGGTCATTATTGAACAACTGAAAGATACCATGACTTCTGACATGAGAAGATTCCTGACAGAGAATGGGGCCAGCAATTTAGAAGCATTAGTCTAGTTGGCAGAACGTTATCAGGCAGCACTATTAGAGAATCACCCGTCACGGTGGAACCAACCGGAAGACTTATCGAGCCAACTCCTCAGGCACACTCGGACCCCCAAATGAATCTACCTTACCATAACTTAAAAAAACATGACAAGCCAGACTATGCCAATAAGACTACTCAGAGATCAGCTTTCCAGCAGCCGAGGGGGGAAGAAAAGTGGTGTAAGACTTGTAAAATGAGCAACCACAATACTGCAGATTGCAGAAGGAAAAACCATCCACATCATGTTGCATGTTTACAGGTGAGGTCTGTTGACAGGAAGGAATTGACAGTGAGTCAGAATAGCCTCCATCACCCACCTATACAGGAGATAGTGACCGTGAATGGCAAACAAGTCACCGGGATGTATGACACAGGTTTGTCCTATGACATGGTCGTTTCTGCATCTCTAGTGCACTCCGAACAACTCACCACAGAAACAGTGGATATTCAAGGGCCACTCAAGGGAGCATTACCCCTAACTTTGCCCATAACAAAGATTCAAGTCAGTTGTCGCTATGTGGAAGGGGCAATCAATGCAGCAGTACTAGATGATCCCTTCTACACACTGATGTTAGGGCGTAGATATGTCTTTTTAGGAGAACCGGTAAAACCTGTGGTTATGGCAGCCATCCAGACCAGGTCTGTCTCCAAGTGCATAGAGAGGGACTCTAAATTAAAAATTCATCCGAATAAGATGAAAAAGGTTCAAGAAGCTGATAGCACTTTGGAGCCTTGCTTTGGCAAATTGTCAAACTCACCTAACCCTCAAAGAAAAGGGGATTTCTATATGGAACACAGACTCTTGCATAGGAAAGCTGGCAGAGGGCTAAAAAGTCATGGACAGATTGTGGTGCCATCCACATATAGAAATAAAGTTATGGAATGGGGGCATGTTGCTACTTTGAGTGAACACCTGGGTAATGGTGCCACAAATCAAAGGATAGTCACCCATTATTATTGGCCAGGCATCATGGAAGACATAGCTCGATATGTGAAGTCCTGTTCAGATTGTAACCAGGTAACCTCAACACATAGGGTAGACCAGTTACACGACCTAGGGAAGCGTTGCTGCGGACGTAGGCATCCAAAGAAAACCCGGAAAAAAACCAGAATACATCCCTGGGAAGAACAACGTAGGGGCAGATTTTTTTAGCAGACACCCTTATGCAAAGGAGGAGATAAATAGTGAGAGTATATCAAAGGAGGAAGGTGAAATGAGAAGCTGTAAAGGAAGAGAAGAACAGGACCAGAGGAGTTAGACGGAACGTCAAACTTGAGTAGGGGCTTATGTGACGACTGGCCCAATCTTCTCTTCATTTAATTTACGAGACACCATTATTTTTTATTCATCTTCAATGCATGATTGAAAAGCTGGTAAAAATACACGGCAAATTTCGCTCGTTGATAAATATTCTCCTAGCATCTAGTGCTATTTTTAGATTAATGACATCATTCTAAACCTAACCTCAGTGGCCTGAAACCGGTTATGAATTAGGGCACACTATTTAGATTTTGCTAGATCCAGTCTAAACCCACTCTAGGGAACCCCTCACATGATTTTTAACATTATTGATTGGAGCGTCTATCGGATGCCAAAGTCACATGAGGCACGCTTCAGGTCACGTGCCCAAGCGGAAATAACGAGCTAAAATTGCGCCCAACGAGGCAAAATTTACTTGCATCCAGGGAGCCAAAGGGGCCAGACCTAATCGAGACCACTGCTAATTCATGCGTTAAAGCACGGTGAAGCCACGTGTCTAAATTGCTGATTAGAGTCCAATCTCTGAGAAGGTAAGTGAAATCTCGTTAGAAAATACGAGGGGCGTTCAGAAAGTAATGCACCACATCGTTTTTCTCAGGAGCTGTTTAATCAAAAAGCATGAAATTTATACACAATATACATGGATATGTCATGTAAACATCGGTATTATTCAATATAATCCCCATCAACTTGTACGACTTTATGCCAGCGCGAAACAAGTGCATGTATTCCTAGCCCGTACCAGATTTTGTCTTGATCATGCAGCCATTTCTTCGCTGCATGAATCACCCCTTCATCATCTTCAAACCTTGTCCCACGGAGTGCATCTTTATGTGGACCAAATAGATGAAAATCAGAGGGTGCCAAATCGGGACTATATGGTGGATGGGGTAGTGCAGTCCAACCCAATTTGGTGATTGCTTCCCGTGTTGCCAGACTTGTGTGAGGTCGTGCATTGTCGTGAAGGAGAAGCAGGTCTGCTGGATTCTTGTGCGGCCGAACTCTGCGAAAATGTTGATTGAGTTTTTTCAATGTCTTAATGTAAGCTTGCGAATTGATTGTCTCTCCTCTTGGCATAACGTCCACAAGAATCACACCTTCAATGTTCCAAAAGACAGTGATCATGACCTTTCCAGCTGAAGGAATTGTCTTGAATTTCTTTCTTCAAGGTGATTGCGGATGATGCCACTCCATTGACTGTCTTTTTGTCTCAGGTTCAAAATGATGTGCCCAGGTTTCGTCACCTGTAACGATCTTAGCCAAAAAATTCTCTCCATCAGCATTGAAACGCTCCAACAATTCAGAAGAAATTGCTTTCCTTTGCAATCAGTGGTCATTTGTGAGACTTCAAGGAACCCATCTTGCGCAAACCTTAGAAAATCCGAGAGTTTTTATAACTGCATTTGCACTACCAATGCTGACTGACAGCTGTAAGGCCAATTGTTGAGTAGCGATTCACCTATCAGTAAGAATAATGCCCTCAGCGCATTTCAACATTTCTGCGTTGGTGGCTGTGGCAGGATGTCCACAGCGCGGCCGATCAAGCAGCTCTGTATCTCCACTTCCTGATTCTTTGATTCTCTGAACCCAGCGACTGACTGTACTCCTGTTGACTGCAAAACTTCCATACACATCACATAGACGCTTGTAAATGTTCACAACAGTTTCCTTCTCTGCAACGAGAAATTCTATCACAA
This sequence comes from Oreohelix idahoensis, assembly GCA_024509875.1. Lineage (NCBI taxonomy): Eukaryota > Metazoa > Mollusca > Gastropoda > Stylommatophora > Oreohelicidae > Oreohelix > Oreohelix idahoensis. Next base: position 95,844 of record JAMPIV010008960.1, on the reverse strand, counting down.
TTCGCTGATTATAACGCAAGTTGCTAACACGCTCCATTTCAACGGTTTATGGCAGCCGTATTATTTGGCCGGTTGCAGTGCAATTTGGTGTACACAATTGGCACATGCCATATTTGAAGTGTGCAAAATTTCATGCTTCTATCTTCATTATTAGCTGAGAAAAACGATGTGGTGCATTACTTTCTGAACGCCCCTCGTAGTACTGTGGTGAAATGTGTAGTACCTTGCAAAATTGACGCAGGGATTGGTACGAACTTGTTTTGTTTTATTCATTTTTACTTTACGATCGCCACATTGCTACGATGTGATCTGGTGTATTTTATTATCCCACGGGATGAGACTTTACAACGTGTTCATACTAATTTTAAATGTATTCTATATGAATTTTCATATTAATTCATCGTATTTGACCCGACGTTTAGACAAGAGAAAATTAATATTGATAATAATGTTGACAGACTGTGATGTGTATTCATCCTAATTTACATGACGATTCAATCAGAGATGAAATGTTGGGATAAGGTCATCAGACAATTCTATAATACTGGTTTCCGACAATTATATGTTAATTCATCATAATTGACATGACGGTTAGGACGAAGCACAGAACTGGAATACTTTCGCCTGACATTTCTATGATAATTCAGTGTGTTTAACTGACATTTCTATGATAATTCAGTGTGTTTAACTGACAGTTCTAGGCTAATTCAGTGTGTTTAACTGACAGTTCTATGATAATTCAGTGTGGTAGCGAGAGACCAAATATCTCCTAACAAACTTTCCCAGACCTTGTCTAGTTAGGAGAATTTACACTCTTTGTCTCTCCTTCAGCCGGTGAAGAAACCCAACAGGACTGCTTGAGCCAAATCTTCCTCTGGGTGATCCAGCAAACCTTTCAATTCATTTATATCTATTATTTCTAACTACTATAAGTTTCTTATCCTTCCTACGCTATGCCACAGTGCAAATAATGTGTCAACTTGTACTTCTAACTCAGGCATGCTCAGTTTACCCAACACATTTTCTTTTGACCAACCTCAATACAACTTTTAATCTATATGGCAGTCAAAGTCTTGCAAAGTTACAAAGTTCACTGGCAAAACATGAATTTGTAATCAAGAAGGGTACAGAGTTTGCACAGCACATGGAATGTAAAACAACGATAAAAGACAGGTAATTAAAAACCAACCTATACAGATGCCATTAGACATAATTCCTGCACACCGTACTGCCTGGTTCTTGTGAAGACTTCTGATGTCGCCATCCTGCATTCCATTGTGCTTTGTCTGCTGATCAGATGAGCCCATCATGACAAGTGTCCACTCCTTTAGCTCAGCTGGAATTACAGTGAGGAAAAAAATACAAGCAAAGATGTTATGAAAGTGAGATAGGTAACTGGTTTCCATACATGAGTCAAACATGGTGGCAGAATTCTAACAGACAAAAAGAATACTGTAGTTGCTTTTATTTTATCTGAAAAAAAAAAAGCACAGTAGTTCTTTCAGTTCTCATTATGAACCTCATAGACAAATGATATCCCACATTATTCATGAATAGTTTGACAAGACATCATCCCTGTCATCATCATAATTGTGCTCCTTATGGACAATGAAACCATCACTACAACTGGTTCCCTGGTAGGAAGCCTGCACCAATCATTCACAAGCTCTTGCAGACATGGCTTCTGTAGCAATGTTTTTGACATGATGAGGTAGCTAACCCTCATGCACAACCTCATGTCAGTCACCTTGTATGACATGATGAGGTAGCTAGCCCTCATGCACAACCTCATATCAGTCACCTTGTATGACATGATGAGGTAGCTAGCCCTCATGCACAACCTCATATCAGTCACCTTGTATGACATGATGAGGCAGCTAGCCCTCATGCACAACCTCATATCAGTCACCTTGTATGACATGATGAGGTAGCTAGCCTTCATGCACAACCTCATATCAGTCACCTTGTATGACATGATGAGGTAGCTAGCCCTCATGCACAACCTCATATCAGTCACCTTGTATGACATGATGAGGTAGCTAGCCCTCATGCACAACTTCATATCAGTCACCTTGTATGACATGATGAGGTAGCTAGCCCTCATGCACAACCTCATGTCAGTCACCTTGTATGACATGATGAGGTAGCTAGCCCTCATGCACAACCTCATATCAGTCACCTTGTATGACATGATGAGGTAGCTAGCCCTCATGCACAACCTCATATCAGTTCCCTTGTATGACATGATGAGGTAGCTAGCCTTCATGCACAACCTCATATCAGTCACCTTGTATGACATGATGAGGTAGCTAGCCTTCATGCACAACCTCATATCAGTCACCTTGTATGACATGATGAGGTAGCTAGCCCTCATGCACAACCTCATATCAGTCACCTTGTATGACATGATGAGGTAGCTAGCCCTCATGCACAACCTCATATCAGTCACCTTGTATGACATGATGAGGTAGCTAGCCCTCATGCACAACCTCATATCAGTCACCTTGTATGACATTATGAGGTAGCTAGCCCTCATGCACAACCTCATATCAGTTCCCTTGTATGACATGATGAGGTAGCTAGCCCTCATGCACAACCTCATATCAGTCACCTTGTATGACATGATGAGGTAGCTAGCCCTCATGCACAACCTCATATCAGTCACCTTGTATGACATGATGAGGTAGCTAGCCCTCATGCACAACCTCATATCAGTCACCTTGTATGACATGATGAGGTAGCTAGCCCTCATGCACAACCTCATATCAGTCACCTTGTATGACATGATGAGGTAGCTAGCCTTCATGCACAACCTCATATCAGTCACCTTGTATGACATGATGAGGTAGCTAGCCCTCATGCACAACCTCATATCAGTCACCTTGTATGACATGATGAGGTAGCTAGCCTTCATGCACAACCTCATATCAGTCACCTTGTATGACATGATGAGGTAGCTAGCCTTCATGCACAACCTCATATCAGTCACCTTGTATGACATGATGAGGTAGCTAGCCCTCATGCACAACTTCATATCAGTCACCTTGTATGACATGATGAGGTAGCTAGCCTTCATGCACAACCTCATATCAGTCACCTTTTATGACATGATGAGGTAGCTAGCCTTCATGCACAACCTCATATCAGTCACCTTGTATGACATGATGAAGTAGCTAGCCCTCATGCACAACCTCATATCAGTCACCTTGTATGACATGATGAGGTAGCTAGCCCTCATGCACAACCTCATATCAGTCACCTTGTATGACATGATGAGGTAGCTAGCCTTCATGCACAACCTCATATCAGTCACCTTGTATGACATGATGAGGTAGCTAGCCCTCATGCACAACCTCATATCAGTCACCTTGTATGACATGATGAGGTAGCTAGCCCTCATGCACAACCTCATATCAGTCACCTTGTATGACATGATGAGGTAGCTAGCCCTCATGCACAACCTCATGTCAGTCACCTTGTATGACATGATGAGGTAGCTAGCCCTCATGCACAACCTCATATCAGTCACCTTGTATGACATGATGAGGTAGCTAGTCCTCATGCACAACCTCATATCAGTTCCCTTGTATGACATGATGAGGTAGCTAGCCTTCATGCACAACCTCATATCAGTCACCTTGTATGACATGATGAGGTAGCTAGCCCTCATGCACAACCTCATATCAGTCACCTTGTATGACATGATGAGGTAGCTAGCCCTCATGCACAACCTCATATCAGTCACCTTGTATGACATGATGAGGTAGCTAGCCCTCATGCACAACCTCATATCAGTCACCTTGTATGACATGATGAGGTAGCTAGCCTTCATGCACAACCTCATATCAGTCACCTTGTATGACATGATGAGGTAGCTAGCCTTCATGCACAACCTCATATCAGTCACCTTGTATGACATGATGAGGTAGCTAGCCCTCATGCACAACTTCATATCAGTCACCTTGTATGACATGATGAGGTAGCTAGCCTTCATGCACAACCTCATATCAGTCACCTTGTATGACATGATGAGGTAGCTAGCTAGCCTTCATGCACAACCTCATATCAGTCACCTTGTATGACATGATGAGGTAGCTAGCCCTCATGCACAACCTCATATCAGTCACCTTGTATGACATGATGAGGTAGCTAGCCCTCATGCACAACCTCATATCAGTCACCTTGTATGACATGATGAGGTAGCTAGCCTTCATGCACAACCTCATATCAGTCACCTTGTATGACATGATGAGGTAGCTAGCCTTCATGCACAACCTCATATCAGTCACCTTGTATGACATGATGAGGTAGCTAGCCTTCATGCACAACCTCATATCAGTCACCTTGTATGACATGATGAGGTAGCTAGCCTTCATGCACAACCTCATATCAGTTCCCTTGTATGACATGCCTGATGGAGTGGTGGTCCTATTCTTTCTTTGTCCCATCAAAGACCCCAGGGAACTATCATCCCAGTCCTTCAGCTAAAAACTTATGCTAAAGATGACAGTCAAACATGCTCAAAGCAAACGTTTGAATATTTCTATGTGAAGAAACATTTGCGATTCAGAAAACTGCTACTAGAAATCGTTTCACATTCGTAAAACAAAATTTCTAAATAATAGAAAGTCCAACTTTTATTGTTGTTGAATATTTAACATGTTAAAAAAATAATAACTATCTTTTTTATTTTGAAAATGAAAAAATCTTTTAAGAATGTTCACGATGTGACTTAAGAAATATTCTAAAGAAAGTATGAATATTAAGAAATTTTAAAATTAGCTAAATTTATATGTATATTTGTTTTTTTTCCACATATCTATCTGCGCCTTTGATAAACAACATTATATGTTGTATTGGATATAATTTACAACATACAAATAATACATCATGACAGACACAAAATACATCCATAATGCAATTACAATAATAAAATAACTGAATACACCAAAACTAATCAGCATTCATCAAGTCAACAAAATATATAAAACAAGAAGAAACCAAAGTGCCTGGAGTCAGGAGACCACATATATTATGAAAAACACAACAACTCCAGTAGCTTCTTTAAGCAGTAAACAACTATCTGTTAATAAATAAAAGAAACAAATGAAACATTCTGATATTCAAGTTAGCCTATGCATGACCACTGTTCACTCAATCATTAGCTTAAAAACAAAAATGCAGCAACAAACCGAGCAAAATACAACATTTTAAGTTTCATCACGTAGATTTAATAATGCAACATTGAATAACGAGGTCGATTCACACGATTAAACTGTTAATGATGATCACATAATGAAGTTGTTGTTGTTCAACTACTGTGCTTGTCGCTCTTTTAATGCCAACACCCAGTTAAAGAATCCTTGGTATTATCTACACAGTATATCTAGGCTTTTCCTGTGGCTTTTCTGCCATTCTGAAACTTGTTGCGTTTGAGTCATGAGCTACAGTTTCTTTCCTAGGTATTTTAATCTGGCTAGGCAAGCATTTAAAGGATCCTCACATCTGGTTTCAGGCTAGAAGGGGGGAGGGAGTGGCATCGTGCATCCTCCACCATTCATGGGGAACTCTAAATATGCAGGGCTAACATACTGTACTCTGGTTCTGGGTCCTCACATGGCAACATCACGTCCCACACAGCGCCACTTCTCACCTCCCCTGACCTGTCATCTATAAATTGTGAGATCTTCTTGCGCACAGCCACTTCTCAGCTCCCCTCGCCTGCCATTAATCATGTGTGAGATCTTCCTGCATGCAGCCAACCAGGATATAGCCAGAGTTAATACTGGAACTCAAATGATTCCCCTAAGCTTAGCATAAAATGGTAAGCTCACAATACATTTCACCGCAGGCAAACTCAAAGGTAGTTTGTTTCCAGGATGTCCTGTGTTTGAGCTGCATCAGGGTCTTTGGCTGGTAGTTTAACCCTGGAATTCATGCAACAACAACATAAAAATACTTTGTATCACACATAATGAGGTAGATTCATCATTATACTGATAAAGTAGACCTCATCATATCAATGCACTTATGTATAAATGAACAAATGTGACAAAATCTAACACAACTGGCGACATGTCAACATTAAAAGAAAGTGCAATGACAAGAAATGTATGTTTAAATTAAGACCTTTGTGATATGAAAAAGCCCTTTTTAATTAAGAACCAGTGAAAACCTAGGCACATTTAAGATAGTATGTCCAAGACATCAAATACAGAAAAAATACAATTTTCAGTGACTGGTGATATATAGATTTTTCTCAATTGTAGATTGCCTTCAAATGTACATTAGATGTATCTAAGATCATTTATGACAAGTGTAAGCAGAACCATTTAATAGCAGTCAGCTGAAGTTTCATAAAATATAAATGTATCTAAATCTATATTTTTAACTAAATTAAAAGTTTCTGGCACTTTACTTCAAATCAGATTTGTTGACAGAGTTATCAATTTTTCCAGAACCCTTTGCAAGTGCAGCCAAACACTAGATTTTGATAGTTTACTGTGATTAAAAAATGTGGATTAAAAATGTTTAGTAAGACACTTTCACTACTGAGTACACATTTTTTTTATTAGTTTCTGTAGAAGAACAGAGGTATATCCTAATAGTTACAGCAGGAGTACTCAATGCAGTGTTCGCCAAGACTTATCTGCGGAAGACTTGCGGATGAAAGAAAAAATATACAATTTGTGTGCATGATGAGAAATTATAGCTTTATCCTCTACTAAACTTCTCAAGTTTTGGCATTTAGTGGTCCCAGGAAAGTTACAGAAAATTTGCAGAGAGACACATAGTTATGTTATATTCAAGAGCTGCTACTCAAACAATTTAAGCATTATTGAAAAATACTCATTCTTAAAAAGTGCAGCATATAAGATACACTTATATTTTGGCTCCACATTGCAAATCATTATTTTTAACAATGAAAATTGTCAAATCCAAGTACATGTCATGGCTCACTGATGCTCATCTGGATGATTGTTTGCGTGCTTGAACATGCACCTCTAACCAGTGACAGTGCCCGGCTATTTTGCACCCTAGGCAAGGCTTACTACTTGCAAACACCCCCCCCCCCCCCCCCCCCCCCCCCCCCCCCCCTTCCCAAAAAAAAAAAAAAAAAAAAAAAAAAACTGCCAACTTCAATTTTCAAATATAGATGTCTTGTAGAAAAAAACACTCAAAAAATTCAAAACACAAAACTGCTAAATTTATTTTAAATTGTAAGAATAAGTAATTAAATAATTTTTGATTATCTTTCTCAAATGCAAAATAAAATGTTTTATCACACAAATCCTTTTGAATAATCTTGTCAATTGTGATGTTGAAATTTAAGTATCTTAGAAGTTTCAATTTAGGGCACATCAAAATCTCACTTTGCAAACGGTGCAATTTGTTCTCTTCAGTTCCATGTCGGAGAGAGCAAAAATATCATAATTATCCTTGACGAACTGATGGATGCGACTAGCATGTGGGGAGTCAGTTGTCCTCTGATCAGTATAATCTCCTCCAAGATGTTCATCGGTTTCATCGCCGTCTGCGACTTTAGTTCCATTTCCGTAACTATGATGGTCCTCAGAGACTGTAGGCTGAATCAGATGATGCCTTTGCATGCTTCGCTCCTCCCAAAAATAAGAATTTTACACCCTCTCCTGGGGCTTCCCACGCTCTGGATTTATATATTCAGAATACCCTCCACGACATTCAGCAACTCCAACCTCAACGCCCGCGTTATTCCAACCTTTCTTCTGATGAGTCTCATGCCCTCTCGAAGCTCCGCCGCAGAGATGACATTGTTATCAAACCGGCGGACAAAGAAGGTGCCATTGTGGTATGGCGCAAGGACCTGTACCTCCAAGAAGGTAATAAGCAGCTCACCAACAGCTCCTTCTACCAGGATGATGCGACAGTCCTCAACAATCGTCTAGTCCATGACACCATCAAAAGTCTTATCGCTAACAAGTCCTTACTTTCTAGCGCTTCTCATCTCCGTATTGATAATAGTTGTCTGGGCAAGCCTGTGCTTTATATGCTTCCCAAAATTCATAAATCCTCCAACCCTGGGAGACCCATTGTCTCTGCATGTGCCTGCCCTACCAAACATATATCAGACTTCCTCGACGGCATCTTCCGGCCTATTGTAGAGCAGCTTCCTTCCTTCTTAAAGGACACAAACCATGCTCTTACTACTTTTTCCTCTATCCAGCTTTCCCCAGACTGTACCTACCGTTTATTTCTGTTAGATGTTTGCTCGCTTTACACTTCCATTCCTCACTCTGATGGTCTCCGAGCTCTCCGGTTTTTCCTGGACCAGCGCACGCACCCCTCTATCGCTACAGAGACTCTCCTGCGCCTTGCAGAACTTGTCCTTCGACTCAATTCCTTTGAGTTCAATGGACAGTTCTTTGACCAAGTCAGTGGAGTTGCCATGGGCACCAAGATGGGTCCCAGTTATGCCTGCCTCTTCATGGGCTACCTGGAGTATCAGGTGTGGCAGCAGTATCCTGGACCTTTTCCATTGATGTATCTTAGATACATAGATGATGGCATAGGTCTCACTGATATGCCAGAGGCTGACCTATCTTCATTAACAACTTCCACCCTGCGATCCAATTCACCTCTCAAATCTCCACTGTCTCTGTTAATTTCCTTGACATTGTTGTCACCATCACTCCCCCCCACCTTATCACTTCGGTGTACTACAAACCCACCGATGCACACAGTTACCTCCTTTATACTTCCTCTCATCCTCCGGCTTGTCGTGACTCCTTGCCTTTCTCACAACTTCTCCACCTTCTTCGGTCATGCCAAGATGATGACAACTTTCTATGCCGAGCACAAGAAATGTTGGACTTCTTCTGTAGCAGACAGTACCCAGAGGATGTTCTTACCTCTGCATTAGAGCGTGTTCTCCCTATCTCACGTCTAGAGGCCCTCAAACCCCTCCACAAAACCTCCTCTGATAGAGTCAAGTTAATAATGAACTATCACCCTCACAGCGATGCTGTCAAATGGATCCTGTATTGTTACCTACCTCTCCTCCAAGCTGACCCAGCGGCACGGGAAGTGTTTAGTGAGCCACCCTTACTGGCATATAGACGGGATAAAAATTTGAGGAACTTCCTAGTCCATAGCCGTTTGAAAACCGTCAACGATGGCCACTTTGGGACCAAGCCATGTAACCGAACACGATGTGAGACATGTCAGTATGTAATCGAAACACGTTCAGTCTCGTTCCCTAAGGCCAAGCTCACCATCACCCATGGCTTCACATGTGAGTCACGCAACGTCATTTATGCTATTATATGCAAGCGTTGCAACATTACTTACATTGGCCAAACGGGCACACGACTGGGCGACCGATTCTGCAAACACCTCTGCGACATCTCTCAGTTGAAATCCACACCGGTTGCCATCTACTTCAATGGCCCTGGTCACCACAGTGCCACTGACATCCAAGTGATAGCCATCAGATCCTGTTCCTCGGACGCCAACAGTCGGTTTTGCCAGGAACAACGCCTCATCCATCTTATGGGTTGCCTTAAACCACACGGTTTGAATACCCAACATTCTTTTGTCTGAGGCGCCCTTTTCTATCTAGTCCCAGTTCTATTATGACTTTCTACTTTGATGTGATCACCCATTTTTTTTTTTTTAAATCACTTTTCCCTCACTAGCAGAGGCAAGACTTTTGGATACAGGCTACATAACAAGAGACCAGTACATGCTTATACACTCAGGAGGAGAAAAACATGAAAGAGGGGTAGGAATGTTGATAAAGAAGGAGTTAGAAAAATACGTATGTGGATACTGGACACACAATGACAGAATGATGTTACTAAAGATGAGAGCAAAGCCATTCGACATATCAATCTTACAAACTTATGCACCAACTAAAGATCACAGCGAGGAAGAAATAGAAGAATACTATGAAGAGCTACAACACACACTTAAACCAGTCAAATCTACAGATGTGTTGATAGTAATGGGTGATATGAATGCAAAAGTAGGAAAAGGAAAATGCAAGAAAATAGTAGGACAGTATGGATTAGGGACAAGAAATGATAGAGGAGACAGACTTATCCAGTTCTGTGAAGAAAACCAGCTGGTCATATGTAACACCTTTTTTGAACACCACCCAAGGAAATTATACAGATGGAAAAGCCCAGGAGATGTAACACGAAATCAAATCGACTATATCATGATAACACCCGTGTGTTACCGGGGCCCGAAAGGGGAGCAAAGAATAGTAACACTGCACCCTACCACGCATGTCGTAAAAGGCGACTAAGGAGGGTATGGGCATGGGGCTGTTTACCCCATCCCGTAAAAACTTCGCACAGTGGGCTGATCACCTGCTTGCCAACCAATCTGATTACGGAAACAATGATAGATTGTTTGGTCTGTTTTTGTTCCACAAAGACGCCACTAGGCGTGGTGGAAACAGCGATAGATTGATCAATTTGTTGTTGCCCTAAGACGCCACTAGGCGTACTGGCCACATACTGCTTTGTCGGTTGATGGCTAAGGATGGAAGAAGAAGAAGAAGAAGATATCATGATAAAACATAGATTTAAGAACAGTGTCACAAGTGCAAAGACACATCCTGGCGCCGACATAAATTCAGATCACAATCCAGTCGTCATCAAAGTAAATATAAAGCTGAAAAGAGCAGGAAACAGAAGACAGGAGGAACCCCAGATAGAAATATCAGCGCTGAAACAACCAGATATAAAACAGAAATATTTAATCGATGTCAAAAATAAATATCAACAGTTATTGACAGAAAGCATGGAGCAGTATAGAAGAGAAAACCCAGAAGAAAAAGCAACCGCAAAATGGGAATGCTTAAAAACAAGCATACAATCAGCAAATGCAAATTTACCTAAAAATGAGTAAGAAAAATCAAATTTGGATGACAGATGACATCTTGAATAAAATGGCAGAAAGAAAGACAGCAAAAAACACTCCAGAATATAAAACAATAGACAATGACATACGAACTATGTGTAGAGAAGCAAAAGAACGGTGGATAGAAACAAAATGCAAGGAAATAGAAGACTTGGAAGCAAAGCACATGACAAGAGATATGCATGAAGAAATAAAGAAATTATCAAATCGTTCGCGGTTTGCACAAGGAGGAAGCTGTATCAAGAACAAAAATGGTGTAATATTACTTGATGAGAAAGACATATCAAACAGATGGGCAGAATACGTAAAAGAACTATTCGAGGACAACAGAGGTAAAAAACCATCACCAGATTCTAATGAAGGCCCAAACATTCTCAGATCAGAAGTAGAGAATGCCATTTATATGATACAAAAAGGAAAATCAGCAGGCATGGATAACATAAAAATTGAAATGATAGAAGCTCTGGAGAGCTTTGGTATAGATACAATCACAGAAATATGCAACAATATATACAATACAGGATATATACCACACGACATGAAGACATCAGTTTTCATAACATTGCCCAAAAAACCAAATGCAACAGAATGTTCAGACTTCAGAACAATCAGCCTGATGAGTCATGCAATTAAGATACTGCTCAAAATCATACAGGAAAAAATAAAAAGTAAAATAGACAGCGAAATCCAAGAAGAACAGTTTGGTTTTAGACAGAACAGTGGAACAAGAGAGGCAATATTTTGCCTAAGAATATTAGCAGAAAAATATACAGAGGTCCAAAAAAGTATGTATATGTGCTTCATTGACTATAAGAAGGCTTTTGACAGTCCATCATGAGAAAATAATTGAATGCCTCAAAGACATAGGTATTGATGGAAAAGATATAAAATACTCAGTAACCTTTATTGGGAGCAAACTGCCACAGTAAGATCTGGAAGGAATTATTCACCATACATAGACATAAAAAGAGGTGTCAGACAAGGTTGTGTGCTGTTCCCCTGCCTATTTAATTTATACACCGAAAAAATTTTCAAACAGATACAGGAAATACCAGGACTGAACATCAGTGGAAGGTCAATAAACAACCTTAGATATGCAGATGATACCGTGTTGTTAGCTGAAAGTGAACAGGAGTTACAAGACACTAGTGAAGCAAGTGAACAGTATAAGTCATGAATATGGACTCGACATTAATATTGAGAAAACAAAAACTATGATAATTAGCAAAACAGACAATAAACCCACATTAAAGATAAGCGTAAATGGGAAAATCCTGGAACAAGTCAAGAGCTATGTATATCTTGGTCATATAATAACAGAAGATGGCAGATGTGAAACAGAAATCAAGAAGAGAATAGGAATGGCCAAAGCTACATTCAACAACATGAAACATATACTGACATCCAAACAGTTATCTCACAAATTAAAACTGAGAATCATAAAGTGTTATATATATTCTGCATTTCTGTATGGTGCAGAAACATGGACGATGAATAAGCATTTGGAAGAAAGAATTGAGGCTCTTGAAATGTGGATATATAGAAGAATGGGGCGTATCTCATGGAAAGAGATGAAAACAAATAAGGAGGTCCTAGAAAATCTAGGTATGAAAAGAGAACTAATGAGGGAGGTCAAAGTTCGGCAGCTAAAATACTTTGGCCACATAAAAAGGCATAACACCTTACAGAAGACCATAACAGAAGGGAGAGTTGAAGGCAAACGTGCAAGGGGAAGACAGCGCTATAAGTGGGAAGATAACATCAAGAGATGGACTGGGAAGAGTCTATCAGAGTGCACCACCAAGACAAGAGACAGCAGACGTTGGAGATCTATTACAGCCAACCTTCGTTGTGGAGATGGCAACTGATGATGATGATGATATATTTTAATATAAAATTATTTTTTTTAAATTAATTAATTAATTTTGTTTTTCTTAATAATTTATTTATTTATTAATTTTTTTTTTTTCGTCTCACTTTGTTTTCCAGTCCTTGTTTTCATTATTTCTTATTTTTTTTTTTTTCATGTACTATCGACTTCCTCTTTCCGTTTTAGTGGCAGCCATCTTTGCTTCACCATGTGACTGGACATAAGGGAGTGTTTTTTTCTCTTATTTTTATAGTTTCATGTTCTCTACTTAATTCTCATTTTCTTTCCCTCCTGTCTCTTGTTTGTCTGTCCCTGACGAAGGCCTTGTGGCCGCAACGTAGGTTTTTCTTGTCCTTTCTCCTTGTAAGACGTATTACTATTTGTGTGTTTTTTTATTATTTTTTTTCCATTCAAACGGTGCCACCAGTTCCTTGAGCATGTTCAGTTGATATAGTCGCCAAGCCAACTAGTCTCTTTTGTAACATTGTTGATCGCATGAATGTTTTTATAAGTCTGAGAATTGAGAAACTGCATTCACCACATGCCACTGACACTGTAAGAAGGATCCTTAGAGCAGCAAAAACATTAGGCACACTATCCAGGAGTTTTTGTTGTAGTACGTAGAAAAGTTCTCCTTGTGGCGGCATAGACTTTGGAAGTCTTCCAGCTATAGCTTAGTTCACAGCGCTGATTTGCAGCATCAATATCTTTGTTTCCATTCTGCATCAACGATATTTCCAAATTCTTACAGGCCTTAAGTACATCTTCAGTAGATATTTTGTTGATACTGTATATATCATACAAGAAGCAAATAGGAAATCATATTTTTGTAGCTGTTGAAATCTCTCTTCAACATATTGTGTGGCCATGTCTAAGACAGCATAGAAGAAACCTACTTTGAATTTCTGTTTTGGATCTTGCTATGCCTCTTCTTGGGCCTCATGCGCAAACTGCCATTTCTTTCTCCCTTTTCTAACTTGTTCTGTCTCAAAGTTTGGTAGTATCTATTGCTCCTTTGCAATCTCAGCAGCATTTATCAAATTGTTGAAAACTCTCATCACACCTGCAGCCCACAAAATAATTCTAGGTCACCTGCAATTGGCTTGTAGCTGAATTTAAATCAGCTTCCTTGTTTTGTAGTAGCTTGCTTGTTAGATTCACTTCAAAAAGGATGTTGTAAAATGTAACAAGGGATACCAAAAACTTGAAATTACACATTGCACCAGCAAGGGCCTTAACTTCTATTCAGGAATTATTTCCAGGAGCACCTTCTAGGCTTGCGTCATCAAAGATTTCTATTAAAGCATCATATATATTACCAAGATTATATCTCAGTAGTTTCAAAGCATCGATCTGACGCTCCCATCTTGTTTCACTCAATGGCTTAACAGTTACGCCTAAGTCTGATACATGGTTAGTTAGAATTTGCCATCGCCGAGTCAATGCAGAGAAATAACTACATATCTGTTGAACCAAACTGAAGAAATTAGTTGCTTCCAGACAACACTTAGCGGCATCATTGACTACCAAGTTTAAAGAGTGTGCATTGCAGGTCACAAAAAGTGCACGGGGTTGTTACTTGCAAATTTACATTGGCTAAAAAAAAAAAAAACTTATCTGTGTAAAACTGTGCCCCTTAAAGGTCAGTACTGCGCCCCTCTGAGGTCTGAGCCCTAGGTGACTGCCTAATTGGCCTAATGGTAGCGCTGGCCTTGCCTCTAACTATAAAAGTTGGGCAGTGACATGCAGCACCTAATGATCTGAAGTTCAATTTTTTTTTTAATCCTGAATATTTCTTATTTCATTAAATGTGGTTACTCAGCCTTATATAAGAATTCTGTATACTTTGTTGTAAACATGAACCTGTTTTTTTTTAAATAAGTAAGTCCCGACATTTGGTTGGTGCCTGCCACCCTCTTCATAAATCTAAAATGTGCTCACGGTGCAAAAATGGTTGAGGACCTGAGATATATATATATATATATATATATATATATATATATATATATATATATATATATATATATATATATATATATATATATATATATATATATATATATATATATATATATATACTTACTTAGTCGTTCCCCTTCTACCGTGAGGTGTAGAGGTTTGGAAGAGAGAGCGCCAGACTATCCTATCGGATAGGCTGTCTTCCTCCTGGCCTGGTTCCACTCTAGTCCTTCAAAGATTGTCTAATGTTGTCCTCCTAGCGGACTCTGGGTCGTCCTGGGGGTCTGGATCCCTGGCTCTTTGTTTCCCATGCTTGTCATGGTAGCCGATCTTCTCCCATTCTGCAGACATGGCCAAACCATCTTAGTTGGCACTGTTCTACTTGGGTCTGCAGGGGGTGGGATTTTAGGCCTTGACGTATTGTCTGGTTGCGGACCATTCTCTTCTTGTTACTTCAACCACCTTCCTCAGATACCTAATTTCTGAGGTTTGGATCTGGCTTTTGTGGGTTGTAGTCATTGCCCATGACTCGCATCCATATGTCAAGACTGGGACATAGGTGGAGCGGTATACAGCCATCTTCGTTTTCTTACCAACCTCTCACTTGCTGAGGAATCCTCGATTTATGGCCTGAAAAAGTCTCCCAGCTATATGGATATAAATTACAAAATTATCAAACAAACCCAAAACAAATGAACGATACAACTAAAGACAGTTGCATTAGGCACAAACTCCTCCCCCCCACAACAAATAAATTGTTAATTATAAACATTTGCTATCAAATTTGCAAGAAATTGTTTTGACGGATGCAAGATGTATGTTCTGAAATAAACTTAATCAGCTCATGACCCTTGTGTCTCACGGATAGATCATGCTACTGGTGTGTAGTGAACATGTGAGGACACGTGCATTCTTGTACTGTAACATCATGCATATGTGAGAAAGATACAGATGTTGAAATATTGGAAAGAAAGAGAACATACTGACGCATAGTTAAAATAAAATTATAACAGATAATATTCCAGAGGTAGGAAAGTCTCTAGGATAGCAACACACACACACAAAATAAAGTAATCTTATAATTAGGAATAAATATTCTAGAGGTAGGAAAGTCTCTCTGATAGCTACACAAAGGAAAGTAATCACAGAAGAACTCATATATGATATATGTAAAATTAAAAAAACATAAAAAAATACAGTTAGGCAGACAGATTAAGCTCCTGAGCTGGAGACACAGAAGACAAGTAATATGAGGTCGCTCATCACATTGTTATCTGATACAGTATGTGACTAAACATAGATCAACATACACAATATGAAACTTCAAGCAGAAATAGGAGACTGAATAGAAATTTGATAAGAAATAATCATCATTACCTCTTAGCTCATAGGCCTTTATTTATTCTGTGCCAGGTTCTCCTGTTCTGGGTCATCCGCTCACGATCTTTCCATGTCATCTTTATATCATTCATTTCTTCTCCAGCTCTCTTCACCACACATTGTTTTGTCTTCCTCAACCTCTGTTACCCTCAGGATTCCACAGCAAAGACTTTCAGCAGGTTTCCTCAATGTGTGCCCTATTCATGGCCAGCAGGAAGCCTGCACAAACCCTCAATGTGCGCCCTATTCATGGCCAGCAGGAAGCCTGCACAAACCCTCAATGTGTGCCCTACTCATGGCCAGCAGGAAGTCTGCACAAACCCTCAATGTGTGTGTTACGTACAGTTTTTCATAACTGATAATGTAGTCTGTCTGTATGCTTGTTATATGTTGAATAAGATTTTTGGGTCTAATGTATTCTTCATTGGAACCATAATTTAAGGGCGAATACTCATCTTTTGCTTTGAGGGAAAGTATATATGTAGTTACTTCTTTTTTAAAGGTGACCCCAGCTGACTGGATAGGTCAGAGGGGATGCGAACTGCGCATGTCCAAACTAAGAGAGTTTTTTGATGAAGATTTCCGGCGGGAGGCCGTGTTTTTGTTCTGGGTCTGTCAGACGGAATGTCTGATTGTTTCTCTGCATTGCCTTTTGGGGATGGAAACTCTTCCACTGTATTTAGAGTCCCCGGTGTTATTTTCTGTTCGTCAGGAAGACGACAGTTGCTTCTAAGTGGTGTTAGGAATTCATATCAAGGTAATATTATGAAACTTTCACACTTCCTTGGTAAGGATCATATGTTTGAGTCAACCAGTGACAAGAGCTCACAAATGGTTGGAAGGCAGAGCATTCCTCTTGTTACGCTCGTTGGAGCCATCTAAGACTGTTTTTTCTAGATTTACACACAGAGACCCATGAGAATAGATAATCTTCTACAACCCGCATGATTGGCGGTATATTTTGAACTCAGACACTTATGTCTACAGAAGAGGAATCCACAGTGTGTACTGTTTGATAGAGGCCTAATATATATATAACTATCTGGAGTAGAAGAAGAGATGGGTTATTAGTTATTATAACTTTGAAAATGAAAACTCGCCTGATGTACAAGGGAGTTGTATAAGCCTATCTTCGAAAGGACAGCCTATCTTCGATACGTCCGATTAGAGGGATGAACTATGCTAATTTCGTCGCCCGCCATGTTTGGGAGGTCGACTTAAGAAGAATGACATTGTTTATCTATATTTTGACTCCATCCACTTCACATCTACATCCTTCAAGGTGATGAATGCCACACACACTCTTGTACATTACCAGTCACCATAGACGTCACTCGACGACCACACATTCGCGATTAGTCATATTACAGCACGATACATCACCAGCCACTACCACCATAGCAGTATATATATCAGCCTTACTACATCAGTTGAACATATACACCTGCATTCAGATTGGTAACAGTGTGCCCTATTCATGGCCAGCAGGAAGCCTGCACAAACCCTCAATGTGTGCTCTATTCATGGCCAGCAGGAAGTCTGCACAAACCCTCAATGTGTGCCCTATTCATGGCCAGCAGGAAGCCTGCACAAACCCTCAATGTGTGCCCTATTCATGGCCAGCAGGAAGCCTGCACAAACCCTCAATGTGTGCCCTATTCATGGCCAGCAGGAAGCCTGCACAAACCCTCAATGTGTGCCTTACTCATGGCCAGCAGGAAGCCTGCACAAACCCTCAATGTGTGCCCTACTCATGGCCAGCAGGAAGTCTGCACAAACCCTCAATGTGTGCCCTACTCATGGCCAGCAGGAAGCCTGCACAAACCCTCAATGTGTGCCCTATTCATGGCGAGCAGGAAGCCTGCACAAACCCTTGACATGCTCTTTTATCAGTGGTTTCTGTAGCAATTTGCTTTAACATGATGATGTTGCCAACCTCATATTTGTTGCCTTATACGACATGCCTGAGGGGGGCAGTTTTCCTATTCTTCCTTTATTTCATAACAGTTCTTAGGGGACTGCTCGGGGCACAAAGAGATTTTTGTGGAAATAATATTCTTCGATTCTATAGTCAGATATTTGTAAAACAAAACAAAAAATGCAGTGAACTGAGGAAAGTATATCAAGCATATTCCAAACCAATGAACAAACAACCAAAATAATCAGGATACTTCTGACACGGCAAGCAGGAAACAGCAACAAAATGGACAAAAGGGACAATAAGCCACAACATCAACCATGGAGAAGGCTGTACATGCGACAGGGTTAGTAAACTTGCTTGCCTGCGGTTAGTTGGGGGCGCTTCTTGCGCACATACTGAATGGCAGATATGTTGGATTTTTTGGCTAGGGTTTCATAAACACATGTATGCTCAGGTTGGTGATGACGATGCTGTGAGCCAGGCTGGGATGCATAGTTAGGTTGTGATGCATAAGCTTGGTAATAAGAGTCCCAAAAATAAAAGGAATCTGAGTTCTTACGCTGGTTGGTGGAAGAGGCAGAGGAGGACCAGTATCCACTCTGCTGACGTTGTTGTTGCCCTGACCATTGGTAAATGTGGTGGCCACCACGGTAGTAAGGTGTGGTTGTGGTGGTCGTAGTAGTGGTTGTAGTGGTTGTTGTTGTTGTTGGAGGTAGGGTTTCATGATAGTAATCATTATCATTATCGATACTGTCATAGAAGGAGGGTTGCCTCCTGTTACCCCTCCTGTCAAGTGATCCCCGTATGGGCAGGTGTTGCCCGTAGTCATAATTCGGACTACGGGCTGATGTGGGGCTCTTGCGAGGAGGGGAGTCTGTGCCATACAAGACCAGGACCCAATCTCGTAGTCTGTTTGGCCGAACTGAAAAACAAGAGATAAAGTGAAACACAAATACCAATGAGTTAAACCGTATAACTAATAACAGCATTAAATCAAAATACAATGTTGACAATATTCAGTTCTACACAAAACTTGTATCAAGTCATTGTCATACAAGAATCAAAACCAGCTATTTTATGATAAAACAAACGTGTGCTTTCTACCGAATTGGAAAACACGCTGTGGCGTAATTAAATTTTGTTCCCATTTTCACCACGCAGGTGTATGCACCTGCCATCACCAGTGTCAATACCTTGTCGAGGTATGGCGGCTTGCGTACCCTGATTACCTCCAGAGCTATGCCACCGGGAATTTTATTCCTGGAAGGTTCTGCCAAGCTGGACAGGTTTACGCGGGCAGGGGTCAGACTAAAGCAGACACCCTGGTCCTCCAGGTTGGGGGTTTTAGCATAGGGCTGACACCCCTGTCTATGTAAAAAGAAATAAAGTTATGAAAACGACAACAAATGAACAAACTTTGCTGCAGGATGGACATCCGGAGTATGAGGCTCGTATGACTGTCAGTGGTGAAAGCCGAAAGGAAGCCACTGACACGAAAACGGACATCCTGACCGCAAAATGCAAAACAAGAATAGGATTTTGGAATGTCAGGACAATGAACGAGACGGGTAAACTAAAACAGGTCACAGCAGAAATGAGAAACTATAGGTTACACATTCTAGGGATAAGCGAGAGCAGATGGACAGGGGCAGGAAAAGTTAAAACAGCAACAGGAGAAACAGTACTTTACTCTGGAAGAGAGGATGGACAGCACAATGAAGGTGTAGCTATTATTCTACAGAAAGGAATAGAAAGGACATTACTGGAATGGAAACCCATCAACAACAGACTGATAAGATTAAGATTGAGAGGGAGATTCACCAATACTACAATAATACAATGCTACACACCAACGAATGACAGCGATGAAGAGGTCAAGGATGAATTCTATCAACAACTGCAGAAAGAAATGGAAGACACACCTAGATATGATCTTATCATAGTAATGGGAGACCTCAATGCGAAAGTTGGAACACACAATACATATAATGAAAGAGTAATGGGGAAATGCGGCAGCGGAACAGCAAATGAAAATGGGGATAAATTAATAAGTTTCTGTAGCAGTAACAACCTGGTCATTGGAGGAACACTTTTCCCACACAAATAAATTCACAAATTAACATGGGAATCACCAAATGGTCGGGACAGAAACCAGATAGACCACATCATGATTAACGGTAGATGGAGACATGCATTACAAGATGTGAAGGTAAGAAGAGGTGCAGATGTGGGAAGTGATCACCAATTAGTAGTAGCAAAACTGAAAGTGAAACTAAGAAGGGCTGGACCAACTGTAACTACACAGAAAAGGTTTGACATCAGCAAATTGAAGGACCCCCTTACCAGAAAAGCTTTTGCGGCTGACATAAAGAAACGATATCAATTTGCCAAAAGTCAGCAAAAGACATTGACTGATGATATAGACCAGAAATTCAACACCATTTCACAATATATAAGGAAAGCAGCAAATCATGCTTGGGATTCCAGGAAAGGAAGAAGCAAGACTGGATAACACCAGAAACATTAAACACCATAATGATGAGAAAAGAAAGAAAACAGAAGCGAAGTCTCCCAGGTTAAAACAACTATATAGCGAACAGTACAGTCAGCTGGACAAGGAAGTTAAAAGCCAAACCCGAGCCAACAAAAGGAATTTCCTAGACGATCTTGCAAGACAGGCAAAAGAAGCAGCACTGAGAAATGAACAAAGCACAGTATACAAAATAACTAAATTCATCAGCGGAAAACGAGGTGCAAACAATATTACATTAGTAAGAGATAAGCAAGGAAATCTCATCACGACAGCCGAGGGACAGGAAACAAGCATTTCAGAGAAACTCTGAACAAGGAACCACCAGAGACACAATGGAATGTTCCTGGGGCTGAAAACGATCTAGATGTTAATACAGACATTCCACGAAAAGAAGAAATCATCACAGCAATCAAAGGGTTAAAGAATGGAAAAGCTCCTGGCCATGATAACTTAAATGCAGAGCTATTTAAGACAGACCCTGAGCTAGCAGCAGAACTATTAGAACCACTATTTGCACAAGTCTGGAAAACAGGGACAAAACCAACAGAGTGGAACAAAGGAATAATTGTCAAATTGCCCAGCAAAATACTAGGCAGGATAATTATTCAGAGAATTTCAAAAGCAGTAGACCACAAACTGAGGAAAGAACAAGCAGGATTTAGAAAGAACAGAAGATGTGTAGATCATATATTTACCCTCAGGAACATTATAGAGCAGTGCTCAGAATGGCAAAGACAGCTGTACATTAATTTAGTTGATTTTGAAAAGGCTTTTGACAGTATACATAGGGACAGTTTATGGAAAATACTGAGGGCTTATGGAATTCCAAGCTGCATAGTGTCAATCATAAAAAGCCTCTATGCAAACTTTACGTGTAGCGTTGAGCAGAGCAACCTAACCTTTTAGGTGAAGACAGGAGTATGACAGGGATGCCCCTTATCAACCACTCTATTTTTAACAGTCATAGACTGGGTGATGCTCCAGACAACAGAGGGCAGTCCAAGAGGAATAAGATGGACTACATTTTCTACATTGGAAGATCTGGAATATGCAGATGAAATTGCACTACTAGCACATTCACATCAACACATCCAAGAAAAAACGGATAGACTTAATAAGTATAGCCAGCAGGTAGGCTTGAACATCAATCTAAAGAAGTCAGAGGTCATGACGCTCAATGTGAGCAACCCTGAGCCCATATCATTAAGGAATCAGCAACTGGTACAGACAGACACTTTCACATACCTAGGATGCATAGTAACACCAGACGGCGGAGCAAGCAAAGACATCAACAACAGAATGAACAAAGCAAGAACAGCCTTTTTTTAGCCTAAACAACATCTGGAAGTCCTCTCAATACAGCACAAGCACAAAATTAAGATTATATCAGAACTGTGTGCTTTCTGTGCTTCTCTATGGTGTGGAATGCTGGAGAGTTACAGAGAAGGAAATGTCGAAATTGTCCTCTTTTCACACAACATGCCTAAGAAAAATTCACCGAATCTTTTGGCCGGATACCATCACCAACCTAGATCTGCTTACTCGGAGCAAGCAAGAGGACATGCACACCATCATAGCTGGCAGACGCTGGAGCTGGGTTGGCCATGTCCTCAGAACAGACCCCGATGCCATCACAAGAACAGCTATGCTATGGACCCCTGAAGGAAAACGAAAGAGAGGCCGACCAAAAACAACTTGGCGGAGGACTGTGGAAGCTGAGATGCAAAGAATGAACCAGAGTTGGGGCACTGTATGAAGGATGGCCACCGACCGAGCAAAGTGGAATCAATTTGTTGTTGCCCTACAAGATGCCACTAGGCGTGATGGCCACTGACTGCTTTGACGGTCGGCGGCTAAGGATCAAAGAAGAGAAGAAAGACCACAAAGTCTTATATTTGGACACATGCTGTAATATAACCAGCAAACCTTGTGTATAGGTTGAATGGGGCGTCAATCAGCAAAATGAGGCAAAATTTAAAAAAAATCTTATGTCGTATATTCCACTTATGTTCTATATTCTTGCCACAGTAAACAAATACGTCAGTTCTGAATTTAACAAATCAACAAAACTCAAATCTTCTCAAAAATGCAAAATACTGAGTATACTTCCCATCTTTTAAACATGAAAGATACAGCTTAACACTAATGCATTCTCAGATGGATGATAAATCATGCCTTTGTGTTTGATCATGCCAAAATTAGTCATCAATAAAAATTACACACATATAAAGGTATGTTTTCAGGCTCTCGTGAGAAATAAAGACTAGTTTTCTACTTCTTTATTTCTCACGAGAGCCTGAAAACATACCTTTATATGTGTGTAATATTTATTTACTGTTTACAGGCCTCGGGTTTCCCTTCTTTATGTGTTTAAACGCCCATCAATAAAATAACATTACCAAACAAAAGTAACAAATTTCACAACTATTTACAATCTGTCAAGTTACTCCATGTAACAAAAATATTGCACTAAAAGCACATAACAGCAGTCTCAAAAATCAATATACAACATTTTAACGCATGTAAATTACAACTATCTTTAAAAGCAACTACTAGGTACGTATGTAACTCAAGCCTTGTTGTTGTTGTAGGTATCACAAGCACTAGTATAGTCATAGGTTACACAAGCACTAGCATAGTCATAGGTAACACAAACACTAGTTTAGTCATAGGTAACACAAGCACTAGCATAGTCATAGGTAACACAAACACTAGTTTAGTCATAGGTAACACAAGCACTAGTATAGTCATAGGTAACACAAGCACTAGTATAGTCATACAGCTGAAAATTAGTCGAAAGAAATGAGATATCATCATCATCGTTTTCCTGTCCCTCCTTACGGAGCATGGAGCCACCAGTATAGTTGTTTCCCTTGTAGGAAGCCTGCGTCAAGCATTCACATGCTCTTGTGGGGGTGGTTTCTGTAGCAGGTGGTTTTACATGATGATGTTGCCAACCTCAAGCACAACCTCATTTTAGTCACATATTAGTGGGGGCAGTGGCCCTATTCTTCTTATTCTCTTCAAAGACCTCTGGGAACTAGACAAAGTAAATAAGATATACGTACACTATAGTATACAATAGTTCTATATTCCTTCATAACCCCATCCTTCAGAAATCATAGGTGTTTATAACTCATTAACTCATGTGCTACCTTGTGAGTACTAAATATAATATCATCATCTACAGGACCATTTTAATTATTTTATTAGTTGCGATGTTTTCGTAAAAAATTCACAAACCAAATCTAACAAGTCTGGGGTCACATATAAATGCTGCCTAACATTTAAAAATAGAGGGTAAGAAAAGCAGACGCAGACAAAAAGAACTCAAACAGACGACAACTGGAGACTGAAAAGACAATGATAGAAAGAAAACATGGAAAAAATCCTGAGCTGATAGCACAATAAAGAAGCACTTGGCATATGTTTGTTGCAGGCCTGTGCTCCATGGGGAGCTGACGGGTAAGGAAGAAGAACCTCATGACAGTCTAGCTGACAACTTCAAAATTGAAGAACTCACATACCAGGAAAAACATGAAACAAGCATCCAAAATAAGAATATAAAATACAAACCACTTCATAAAAACGTATATCTCACATTCTGGTTAAAACATTGTAATATAAATAATAACAGATGTTATTCAACAAAAGTCTAGCCTAGGTATGCTGAGAAGGCAATAGATCAATTGGCCCCAATCTATCTGTCAATCTGCTTGGCACTGAATCATGGACCAAAATCCAAGGAAGTTGAGAAACACAATGGGTGGAAAGCTGAAAACCTTTGCTTCCATACAGGAATAAAACAAAGACTGGCGAGCACTCTATCTCTGAGACAAGTCACCTAAAACTCATTAATAAAAAATATATGCTTACATTACAGCATGGCATCAGTTGGACCAAGATAGCCCACTAGCACCGAGCGCCAGAACATATCGATAACAGGTATGGAGGCTAATACACACTATACTGATCGAGCGCGTGTGCGCGTGCGAGAAGGGAGGCGGAGGGGGCGGGCGAGGGGGGGGGGGGGAGGGGGGGGAGGGCGGGGCGGGGGGGAAGACGGGGGGGGGGGGGGGCGGAGAGAGGGCGCGGGGGGAGGGGGGGCGGGGGGGGGGGGGGGGGGGGGGGGGGGGGGGGGGGGGGGGGGGGGGGGGGGGTATATATATATCTAATTTTTAAAGGATATTCGCTCTATCATCATCAACGCAGCGCACACAAAAACCCAGCCTAATGTATCTTTGCCCCTAACAAACGAGACAAAGAGGAGGTAAATGCTGAAGGTTGTAGAAAAGCTAGAACACTCTTGTTTAACACACACACCCCAAACAAACCAAATAAAAAAAACCAACCCAAAAAACCCACACCCCCAAAAAAAAAAAAAAAAAAAAAAACACACCCACCCACAAAACCATCCCCAAAAATGGAGTACTCACCCACCAGAAAACAAATCCCCACAAAACCCTTCCATAATTAAGGTCTACCAATCCTAACGAACTAAACCTCTTATATTTAGATTGTGCAAAGTATATACCCCAAATTATATCTAAAAATTTAGGCATAAAAATATAATAAAAAAAATAAATTAAACTATTTTGCAAATATTAAACTTAGGTGCCTAAAAACACTTGATATTGAAGTATAAGTCATGTAAATAATAAAAATATCTAAAAAAAAAAAGATAATAAATAAAATAAATAAATTTATACCATTTTTCAAGAAAAAAGATAATTAAAACCTTATTAGACAAATGTATATTTAGTCAAAAATAAATCAAGAACTGTATATGAAGTGTAAAACAAAATAAAATTAAAATAATACAGATTGACTTACCCGTATCTATCCTCAGATTACTAGACCCGAAGACGGATTAGAGTATGTTTGGTTGAAATTATGCGCGGGTGATGATAGAATAATTAAATGGAAATATTTCTAATAATTGATTAATAAAAAAGTTAGTAATATAATTCCTGTTCGATAGCAATAATATAAAAATGTAACGATAAAATAAAGATAAATAAATAGTTGATTTTGTAAATTAAAAAAAAAAGATTTGTGTAAGCATAAAAGATGTGGTTGTAAATTAAAAATGTTTATAACGAAAGACTGTTCGAAAATAGATAAATGAGTAAAATTTTAATTAAAAAAAATAAAGTTGTGAGTTATATGAAATATAAAAATCAAGCTATATTGATTGGTCCGATAAAATTTTAAGAAACAACTGTTGAGGTATAAATTTAAAATTGTTGGGCTTTTAATTTGTGATTGTTAAAATTGGTTTTTATACCTTTAGAAATAAGTTAATTATAGAATACAGTATATTATTATTTATGTATGAATTGCTATCTAACAACGAGACTAGTGATAAAAAAATATTTAAATATTTTAGGAATTGAATTTTAGAGTTTTATTATAAATACATTCTATAAACAACTTCGATATAGAAATATATTAGACTATATTTAATTAACATAACGATAATAATATGCCCATTTAGAAGTATCTATTATAAGCTAAATCTTGTAAAATAATCCTATTGATGAATATCAATACGTTAGATGTTCTTAAGATGTCGTACAGCTAATTATTTATTTGTCAAGATTTAATGTTAGTTTTGTGTAAATTAAGTGTGAGTAAACATTAGTATTGGGTATATCTGTCGTTTGGCTTGATAGTATTATACTTTTTAAGAATATTTTGATCTGTAACATAGTATAGGTTATGATTTGGAATTTTGTGTTTGGTTAGAAGTAGATTATGGAGATGGTATATACATATTTATGTTTTATAATTATTTTGTGATTTGTAAAATATTTGTTCATAAAATTATATAAATAATTAAGAGGTATGATATTTGAGGGTGTATTGGTGGGTGTTGAGTTTTTTGTTGGTTTTGTTTTTGTTTGTAACAGTTTCTTGTTTGGATTTTGTTGTTTGGTTATTTAAGGTGGTTGGTTTTTGGATTTTAAGTGTGTTATTTTTGTGTTTATTTTGGTATTTTGTTATTAGTTTTTTTTTATTTTAATGTAATAGGTGGGGTTTTAAAAATTATGTTTATGGTGTTTTTGGGGGTTTTTTTTGGTTTTAAAATTTTTTGACATGTTTGGGGTGTGGTTTGTGGGTGTTGTTTGGTTTGGGTGTAGGTGGTGGGGTTTTTTTTTAATTTTTTTTTTTTGGTTTGTTTTTTGTGGTTTGTTGTTTGGGGGTTTTATTTTGTTGGTGGTGTGGTTGGGTTGGGGTGTTTTGGGGTATTTGTTTTTTGTTTTTGGGGGTGTTGTGTTGTTTAATTTTTTGGGTTTTTGTTTTGGGTTTGGGTTTTTATGGTATTGGTGTTTGGTAGGTTTTGTTATAGGTGGTTTTTTTTTTTTGAGGTTTATTGTTTGAGGTTTGGATGATTATAGGATTTGGTTTAAGGTTGGGGTTTAAGTGGTAGAGTATTAAAGGTATTAAAATTGTATTGTTGTTTGGTGGTAGGAAGGGTTGTGGTTTATAATGTGGTTGTTTTTTGTGTGGTTGGTGGTTGGGTGTGGAAAAAAAGAATAATTGGGGGTTTTGGTTGTTTTGTATGTTAGGTTGTGGGTTTTGGTGTATATAGTTTTTGGTTATTGTAAGTGGGGTAATGGTTTTTTTTTATTGGGTATGTGTGGTTGGGTAGGTGTGAAAAAAATAAGTTAGTTGGTATCTGGTTTTGATTTTAATTAGAGGTTTTTGTATGGAGGTGGGGAAAAATTTCGTTATTTAGAGTTTTGGATTGTTGGGTAGGAGGATATAGGGTTTTATGTGAGTTGGGTTTTAGTTGTGTTGTGATGATGTGGATAGATGATTTATTAATTGTTGATGTTTGTGGGGGAATTGTATTTTTTGGGTTGAATGGTAGATTGGGTTTTGGTGTTGTTTTTACGGTTTTTAGGTGTTGGGATTTTTGTTTATTTTTTAGTGGAGTTTTTTTTAGGGTTGTTTTTTCTTATTTGGTGTTAAGATTTTGGTGTGTTTCAGTTTATGTTTGTTTTAATGAATTTTATTGTTGGTGAATTTTGTGTTTCGGGTTCATGGTTTTGAACACGGTAATTTATGGCTACTATGTTTTGTGGTGTTTATGGGGGGGTTTTAATATCTCCCAAAGGTTATTACTACAGTTTGTATTCAGGAGATAATTGGTAACGATCATCAGTCCATGAAGCCAGTGGGATAGATGGCCATTTTGATAATAAACGGTAGAAATTTAAAGGTAGTTCTAGGTTTTGTGGTTACATATAAATCATGATTTCAATAAACTGTAGTTTGTTTTTTATTTGCGAGGTGATGGTGTGGTGGGATTGGAGTGGGTTGTGTATGACAATGGTTGGGGGATGGCTTGGATAATAAAGGTGTGGTTTTATTATGTTAAAATGGTAGTTTGTGAATAGTGGATAAGGTTATGGCGCAAGATATACATGGTAACAAGGAGTGACGTGAGGATTATTTTTTTTGATATTGTTGGGTGTCACTTAGTTGGGTGTTATGTTTTTTTATGGGTTTGATGGATGGGGAATAATGGTTAACTCCGGGGGTAAGGATTCTACAATAACTAGTTGGGGGTGGCTGACCTGGGGTTTTTTTGTCCGATAAATGCACTATTAAAAAGGCTAATCTGGGGGGGCATTGTTTGGTTGGAAGGATCGAGGGTCATGCAAGCTAATCAGGTGGTGGTCTAAGTAATAAAGGGTAGCGGTCTTTGGTAGGGGGTACCGACTTAGACCAGTTAAGGGTGTCGAGAATTTAGTTATAACTCGTAGCTGTAAATACGAATCGTGTATGAGGTAATCAAATAAATTATATAAATACTTATACGTACAATTTAAATTATGGGAGTAGGCCAACTCTTTACGGAATTAGACGGTTTCGCATAATTTAGCAGACTTTTTATATTATGTAATTTCGAGTCAACGTTTAAATGTTTTGTTGATTAGGGAAATACAGTTGGGTAGGGTTAATCGATAAGATTTTTTTTGTTCAAATAAGATGCGAATTAGTTCGACGATATTTATTCATGCGTTATTTTAAGCACCGTCATTGTGGACATATGGCGAGTTCAACGTCTGACGAAAAGTGTAACCGCGGTCAATGTAAGGCTAAATTGCATTGTTTAACCAGGTCAGAGAAAATAAATTTTAATCTGGAGTATTACTTCTCTTCTTAATTTTATGCATTACGTTAATTTAAAAACAATGTGAATTTTGGCCTTGGGTGATCATCAATTAGGTCATATAATGATTTATATTTATTAAATAATTAATTACTATCAATGTTTGATGACATCTAAAATTCGTTTATGGGTATAACGGCTATTCCAATTTTTTAAAGTTCGGTAGAGAATATTATAAAGCTATTGCGCCAGTTTGATATTTCATTGCTAGCTTTAAAAAAAAATAGTATATATAATTATATATAATATTATATATATATAAATTAATATATATATATATATATATATGAATATATATATACTATTTATATATATATAAATATATATTTTATAATTGATTTATGGTCTCTTTAGATCTATACTTTTATAAGGCACTATAGAACACACACCAAACTGTTCTTCATTTCCACCATAAATTGTATTAATTTTTTTTGCAGAAATAGACTAAATGATGATACAGTCACAGCTTTTCTACAATACCGGTACAAAATAAATTCTAACTCTTGTTGTTTAGGTTTTAAAGCAAGTGAAAACATGCTTAAAAAGGCAAAGGGCGCATGTCACTATGATGGTGCAGAACCATCTAATTGAATATATTTGTACATTAATTAACTCTATTGTTACGTTTTTCAATCTGTACAGGTTTTGCGGGTCTCTGTACAGGGTTTTTGGATTTGTTGTACAGGTTTTTCATGTCTGAGGTGTGGCATGTATGAGCAGGTATCATTAAAGTTGTTGTCTCACTGAAAGCAGGTATCACTAAAGTTATGTTGTCTCACTGAGAGCAAATATCACTAATGTTATATTGCCTCACTGGGAGCAGATATCACAAAAGTTATGTTGCCTCACTGGGAGCAGATATCACAAAAGTTATGTTGCCTCACTGGGAGCAGATATCACAAAAGTTATGTTGCCTCACTGAGAGCAGGTATCACTAAAGTTATGTTGTCTCACTGAGAGTATATATCACTAAAGTTATGTTGTCTCACTGAGAGCAGATATAACTAATGTTATGTTGTCTCACTGAGAGCAGATATCACTAAAGTTATGTTGTCTCACTGAGAGCAGATATCACTAATGTTATGTTGTCTCACTGAGAGCAGATATCACTAATGTTATGTTGTCTCACTGAGAGCAGATATCACTAATGTTATGTTGCTCACTGAGAGCAGATATCACTAAAGTTATTTGAAATCAATGTGGTAAATGTTAACAGGCACTAAGAAAATGGATGCACACTATAAAAAATGGATTCAGTTTGCAAAAAACATAAACAGGAAATGCAGGTGAACTAACCTAACTAAACATGCAGAAAAAAGTTTAACCAAAGCCACTCATTCATTAGTGTTTAAGAAAACAATAAGCAGAGGAAATTACAGTGCAGTGTTTTTTTTTTGGGGGGGGGGGGGGGGCGCTAATTAGCCAGAAGTAAAATTATCTAAAATCCTGAATTAGGTAACAACACAGATCAAATTATTGTTACTTTATATATATCAGTACATAAAATAGTTTTGCCAAACTCTAAAAAGAACATTCTATTGGGTGAAAAATACTGCATGATATATCAGAGCACCAATGATTATTCAGTATTTAATTCTCTGTCTCTTTGTCTTGAGTTGGAGACTAGAACATAATATGGTTAAGCAGCTATCTTGTTTCATGATTGGTGGTAGCACATGCAGGCAAGTGCCAAATTTCATTATACTATTTTTGCTAGACTCTGCAGTCAAGTGCGAAATTTCATTAACTCTTAGTATCCGGCAAGCCCCGTGAAGTGGCGCGGGTTTAGTACCAATTTTACGGCTCGCCAGTTCAAGTGGCGCGCGACGGTAACGATAGCTAAACTAGCGCGTAAAAACGCGGTTTTAGCTCCCGTATAGTAAGAGTTAATCTACTTTGGTAATTCATGCCATCAGGTGTCAAATAAACTCTAATTTTTTCACTAGCCTATGCAGTCAAGTGACAAATTTCATTATTCTATTTTGGTAATTAATGCAGTCAAGTGACAAATTTCATTATTCTATTTTGGAAATTCATAGTCAAGTGACAAATTTCATTATTCTATTTTGGTAATTCATGCAGTTAAGTGACATATTTCATTATTCTATGGTAATTTGTGCAGTCAAGTGACAAATTTCATTATTCTATTTTGGTAATTCGTGCAGTCAAGTGACAAATTTCATTATTCTATTTTGGTAATTCATGCAGTCAAGTGACAAATTTCATTATTCTATTTTGGTAATTCGTGCAGTCAAGTGACGAATTTCATTATTCTATTTTTGCTAGCCTATGCAATTAAGTACCAAATTTCCCTAATCTATTTTGGCAGCCCATGCAATGAAGCAAAAATTTCATTTTTTTTTCTTCAAATTTCTGTAATCAAGAAGAGTTCAAGAAACCATCAGGTATTCAACCTTTAAACATAAATAGAACATTGAAAGATAAAATACAGGGTGTCCCAAATGTCCTTGTGCAGTTTTAAACTTGCTAAACTTTAAAACTGCACACAGACTTTTGGGACACCCTGTATTATCTCAGTTACTGCCTGATGGTGGTCACACATCTATGTAGATCCTAGGAAGCAGCAAAGGATGGGAACCACTGCAAACTAACAATCATGTTATGAAAGATGACTAAGATAGGGCTGTTCAGGGGGCTAGCACCTTTGTCATGTGAAATAATCTGCAGCAGATGTCACCACTGCTGATACAGCACGTGAAGTGCTATGGTGTAGCTTCCTGCAAGAATGTCAACTATTTTTTATTTATAAGGTGTGACAAAGAAACAAAACCAAAAAAAAATTAAAAAATTAAAAAGTTGATGGATAAGGAATTGCCCAATGGGCTGATCACCCGTTGGCTTGTCACACCGATTACGGAAACAACGGCAGATGGATCTATTTGTTGTTGCCCTAAAGACGCCGCTAGGCGTGATGGGAAACTACAACAGAGAAAATCAATCTGCTGTTGCCCTTAAGACGCCACAAGGCGTGATGGCCTCTGACTGCTTGGTCGGTCTTTGGCTAAGGACGGAAGAAAGAAGAAGAAGAAGGACAAGGAATTGGCCATGAGCATCAATACCCTTCAGATCCCCCCACAAGCTTTAAAAAAAACACACACGTTCTGTGCCATCAACTCAAGGTCGTTCCATGTCTTCCTCATCCCTTTCATCTCTATCTTGGGAGATCCCAGGTTCAAGCTTGGGCGAGAACATTTGAAAGAGTGTCGTCGACCAGGACTTGGACTGGAATAATTCGAGCCCTGGCGAAGACATTTGAAGGAGTGTCGTCGACCAGGGACTGGAATAACCTGAACAGCTCCTGAGCTGACCCAGCTCTAATGGGTACCTCCGAAGACGGCGAGTATCTGCCTGAATGGCGAGAGGACACTTGTCAGCGTACAGGGAAAAGGGATACTCACGTAAAATTAGTCTCAGGTTAGACATACTAACCAGAGATTTTGCCTTGAGTAATAGCGGGTGTAAGATTAAAAAACAAAATCTCTATCTCCAGTTCTCTTCTCCATGTGTTTTTCAGTCCAACTCTACCTCTCTTACACTGTGGAATCTAGAACAAGAACTGCCTTGCAGCTTTATCAGCATGTTTCCTCAATGTGAGTCCTAATGATCGTCATCATCTTCTGCTCATCTCTTGTTCCACTGCCACTTGTCTAATTTTTTTTAATCAGTTCCACATTAGTGATTTAGTAATTACATTTTAATCCTTCTTTTATGCGCCAACACCCAGTTTGAAAATATGTAACTTTTTGGTTGTTGTTTCTGTTTTTCATCCATGTTTCAGCGCCAAACCTTAGGACTGACCTGACATATGAGTTGAAGAACTGAAATGAGCAATGTTTAAAACAAATATATATTACACTAAGGGTGAAAGTTTTAATAAAACTATTACATTAGGGTAACTAAGTAAACAGGCAAAATCAAACAAGAACTACTTTGATAAAGGACAAAAAGAACTGGGCAATAATTACAAGCTGAAAAGAATAAATGTACTCACACATGCTGATTGAATTCTCAATCTCAAGAGTCCACTGTCCCTTGGCAGATTCTCCCCAGTTGTGAGTGCTCATGAAAGCCCAGTTATTGAAACCCTCTCTTGATACATCTAGTGATCGTTTGGCAAGCAAGGTGGATTTTGTTAAAGAGGGAGAGGAGAGGATGATGCGGATTTCTCCTCGTCGTGTTGCAGTCATGGTGATACGAGCCTGCACATGCTCCAGGTATTTGACATGGTTGACAGTGCCCTCACAGCCATCTGTATAAAGTGTGACTGTGACACGCCCGTTCATTGGTATCTGCCGGCTGTAGTCAGATGTAACATATTAAAAATGGTTAAGTGCCTAAAAACCTAAGTAAAAACCTTTAAACATTTGTAATACAGAGACATCAGGGATTTTTCAAATGGTTATTAGACTTTTTTTTTTTTTAAACGTAATTTTAAAAAAGAACAACCCCAGTAATAACTATCTGGTTTCTGATTCAAATTACTTCCCAAACATCACAATTGTTCTTGAAATCCCACCGGACAGGTTAATTACTAAAACTATGGTCAAAGAACGTAGCTAGTCAAAATTTACATTGCAAAAGTGGTCAGTGTTATGTCAAATAATAAAGTATTTGCTTAATATAGTTCTAGGTAGCAGGGTGAATTGTACTGGAGTTTATTTTAAATGACTGATGCAGCATAATATACAGGACAAAATAAATTTCCAGACTAAAATGTGGACCAAATAAAATCTAGAAAAACAACACTGATTAAGAGGAACTCAACTAGGCAAGATATTTACATTCTTCTTCTTCTTCTTCTTTGATCCATAACCGCCAACCGTCAAAGCAGTCAGTGGCCATCACGCCTGGTGGCGTCTTGTAGGGCAGCAACAAATTGATTCCACTTTGCTCAGTCAGCGGCCATCCTTCGTACAATGCCCCAACTTTGGTTCATTCTTTGCATCTCAGCCTCCACAGTCCTCCGCCAAGTTGTTTTTGGTCGGCCTCTCCTTCGCTTTCCCTCGGGGGTCCACAGCATAGCTGTTCTTGTGATGGTATCAGGGTCCCTTCTGAGGACATGGCCAACCCAACTCCAGCGTCTGCCAGCTATGATGGTGTGCATGTCCTCCTGGTTACTCCAAATAAGTAGTTCTTGGTTACTGATGGTGTTTGGCCAAAAGATTCAGAGAACTTTCCTTAGGCAGATTGTGTGGAAGGAGGACAGTTTCACATTTCCTTCTCTGTTACTCTCCAGCATTCCGCACCATAGAGAAGCATAGAAAGTACACAGCTCTCATACAGTCTTAATTTAGTGTTTGAGCTGTACTGGGAAGACTTCCAAATGTTGATGAGACTAGCAAAGGCTGTTCTCGCTTTATTCATTCTGTTGTTAATGTCCTTGCTTGTTCCGCCGTCAGACGTTACTATGCATCCTAGGTAAGTAAATGTGTCTGTCTGTTCTAACTTCTGGTTCCTTGCTGTTATTGGCTCAGGATTACCCACATTTAGTGTCATGACCTCTGTCTTCTTCAGATTGATGTTCAGGCCAACCTGCTGGCCATACTTATTCAGTCTATCGGTTTTTTCTTGGATGTGATGATGTGAATGAGCGAGTAGTGCAATGTCATCTGCATATTCCAGGTCTTCCAGTGTAGAAAACGTTGTCCATCTAATTCCTCTTGGACTGCCCTCTGTTGTCTGGCGCATCACCCAATCTATGGCTGTCATAAATAATGTTGTTGATAAGGGGCATGCCTGTCGTATGCCTGTTTTCACTTCGAAAGTTACATTACTCAATCCAACACTGCATGTAAAGTTAGAACAGAGGCTTTTTATGATGGAAACAATGCAGCTGGGAATTCCATAAATCCTCAGTATTTTCCATAGGCTGTCCCTGTATATGCTGTCAAAAGCCTTTTCAAAATCAACAAAGTTAATGTATAGCTGTCTCTGCCATTCTGATCACTGCTCTATAATGTTCCTGAGGGTGAATATATGATCTGCACATCTTCTGTTCTTTCTAAAACCCGCTTGTTCTTTCCTCAGTTTATGGTCAATTGCTTTTGAAATTCTCTGGATGATTATCCTGCCTAGTATTTTGCTGGGAACTGAGAGGAGAGTAATTCCTCTCCAGTTGTTGCAGTCTGCAAGGTCACCCTTCTTGGGCAATTTGACAATTATTCCTTTACTCCACTCTGTTGGTGTTGTCTCAGTTTCCCAGACTTGTGCAAATAGTGGTTCTAATAGTTCTGCTGCTAGTTCAGGGTCTGCCTTGAATAACTCGGCATTTAGATTGTTGTGACCAGGCGCTTTTCCATTTTTTAACCCTTTGATAGCTGTGATGATTTCTTCTTTTCGTGGAATGTCTGTATTTACGTCTGTCACT
Organism: Oreohelix idahoensis; assembly: GCA_024509875.1. Classification (NCBI taxonomy): domain Eukaryota; kingdom Metazoa; phylum Mollusca; class Gastropoda; order Stylommatophora; family Oreohelicidae; genus Oreohelix; species Oreohelix idahoensis. The sequence goes on along the minus strand of JAMPIV010008960.1, from coordinate 60,700 downwards.
TTCAGCCTCAGAAACATTCAGCTCAGTCTCTGGTGGTTCCTTATTCAGTGTTTCTCTGAAGTGCTCTGCCCATCTTGTATCCTGCCCCTGTGCTGTGGTGATGAGATTTCCTTGCTTGTCTCTTACTAACGTTATGTTGTTTGCACCTCGTTTTCCACAGATAGTTTTAGTTATTTTATAAACTGTGCTTTGTTCATTTCTCAGTGCTGCCTCTTCTGCCTGTCTTGCAAGGTCATCCAGAAATGTCCTTTTGTTAGCACGGGTTTGACGTTTTACTTCCTTGTCCAGCTGACTGTACTGTTCACTATATATTGCCTTTAACCTGGGAGACTTAGCTTGTGTTTTCTTTCTTTTCATTTCCTTTCTCTTCGCTATGGTGTTTAGCGTTTCTGGTGTTATCCAGTCTTGGCCCTTTCTTTCCTGGAATCCCAAGCATGACTTGCTGCTTTCCTTGTATATTGTTGAGATGGTGTTGAATTTCTGGTCGACATCATCGGTCCTTGTTCTTTCCTGGCTTTTGGTAATCTGATATCGTCTCTTTACGTCAACCACAAAAGCTTTTCTGGTGAGGGGGTCCTTAAGTTTCGTGATGTTGTATCTTTTCTGTTTGACTGCAACTGGTCCAGCAGCTCTGAGTTTCACCTTCAGTCTTGCTACTACTAGGTGATGATCACTTCCCACATCTGCGCCTCTTCTTACTTTCATGTCTTGTAGTGCATGTCTCCATCTGCCATTGATCATTATGTGATCTATCTGGTTTCTGTCTCGTCTGTTTGGTGATTCCCATGTTAACTTGTGCACTTCTTTGTGTGAAAAAAAGTGTTCCTCCAATGACCAGGCTGTTAGTACTGCAGAAGCTTATTAATTTGTCCCCATTCTCATTTACTGCTCCACTGCCGCATTTCCCCATTACTCTTTTGTTATAATTATTGTGTGTTCCAACTTTTGCATTAAGGTCTCCCATTACTATAATAAGATCATACCTGGGTGCAGTTTCCATTTCCTTTTGTACCTGTTGATAGAACTCGTCCTTGATCTCTTCATCGCTGTCGTTTGTTGGTGCATAGCATTGTATGATTGTGGTGTTGGTGAATCTCCCTCTCAGTCTTGTTCTTATCAGTCTGTTGTTGATGGGTTTCCATTCCAGAAAAGACCTTTCCATTCCTTTCTTCAGGATAATGGCTACACCTTCGTTGTGCTGACCATCCTCTCTACTAGAATAAAGTACTGTTTCCCTTGTAGCTGTTTTTATTCTCCCCTGTCCCTGTCCATCTGCTCTCGCTTATTCCCAGGATATGTAATTTGTAGTTCCTCATCTCTGTTGTGATTTGTCTCAGCTTTCCTGCCTCATTCATAGTTCTGACGTTCCAAAATCCAATTCTGGTTTCGTGTTTTGCTGTCAGGGCATCCGTTTTCATGCCAATGGCTTCCTTTCGGCTTTCACCACTGGCAGTCATATGAGCCTGAGACTCTGGATGTCTGTCCCGCATCAAAGTTTTTCCATTTGTTGCCGTTTCCGTAACATGTGCGATTTTTTACATAGACAGGGGTGTTGGCCCTGTGCTAAAACCCCCAACCTGGAGGACCAGAGTACCAGCTTTTGTCTGACCCCTACCCATGCAGACCAGTCCAGCTTGGTTGAACCTACCAGGAGTAAAACTCCCACTGGCATAGCTCTGGGGATTTTCAGGGTACACAAGCTGCCATAACGCTACAAGGTATAGGTACCATTGATGGCAGATATTTACATTCACATATGGAAAATGTCATGTTATACTTTTTCTTCTTCTTCCTACACTCTCAGACGTCAACTTGAATATGTTCAAAGAAAGAAGTGGTCAGATTGAGGCTATGTGAATCTCCATAGAGCGTTTTCCAAGAATGGTACTGGTGATGGCCACATGTGCTTTCTTTGTTGCTCATATGTTGGGCATCTTTGAAGCCGGCATTCAGCAGTCATTTTATCGGTGCCAGTCACACTCATCGGTAGTTCCTATCTTTAGCTTGTTGAATAGGTGATATCCCAATCTGTTGTGTCCCATGCAGAGTTTGAAGATTATCACTTGTTCTCTTCTGTTGAGCTGGTAGTATGCATCATTGTGTGTGTGGCCTGGATGTTCTGCTTCCCATTTGTTCCTGTATCTGCTTCTGATAAAACTCTTTGCCTCTTCAAAAGTTATACTTGTATCAGGCTGAGGTAGCTTTACACGTTCCTTTGCCAGTCTGTCAGCTTCTTTACTGTCGGAGATGTTGCACTGAGATGGGATCCATTGTACTACAACTCGTTTGAGTCGGTGGCTCAGTTTGTGTGAGTATTACTCTTAGGTCATCCATCATGTTATAAGGATAAACATGCAGATGTTAAGGCAAAAAAATCTTTATTTATTTTTTTTTTTCATGCCAGCCTGGAAAATCATTAAAAAAATTAGAAAATGCTAGACTTACACATTTTTATGTAATAGCTGTTTTATGTATAGAGCAGAAGCATTACAAGCAATAAAGGCCACACACAACAGAACACAGGTAAGCACCAAGACATTATTCACAAGAATATTGAAGACAGGTTGGCAGGAGACATGAACAACTTAACAAGAGCATAATGAGGAACTAATAAAAATGATCTATATAAAAACTCACAGCGCACGTATGTGGAATCACCAGGGAAACAGGCTGGAAACTGACAGAAACCAAAGAACAGTATAAGTAGGAATGGGCAAGAAATGACAAGACATAATGAAATGACATTTGGCATAACTTAACATAATGAGATGCTTATATGGAATCTACAAGGGAAAAGAAAGAAGGAAAGGCCAAGAAACACAAGGCAGACATTATGAAAGAGCGGTATGGCTAGAGGATACACCTGCAGAAAACTAGGGACAGTAACAGACATGAGAAACAGAAATAAGTAGTCTCTGATCCACGTACCATAACAAACCAAGTGCACTGACTGACTGTAAAACGTACCTATTGTGATCTTGTGATCGTATTTCACATATATGCTGCGCTGGAACTGTGGTCCAATTACGTGCCAGAGATACCATGGCTGCAGCATCCATAAGGCCAAAGCCAAAGGAATGGCTCACTATGAAACAATCCAAGTAAAGATATTTACAATAGAAAGATATATAAACCCATTAAAATAAAACATATGAAATATATATGGAATAAATTAGAGTTGCTTCTAACATAGCATTTATAAATTGCAGTAGTTATCCAATCATCTTTAATATATCTCGAAACAGAGAAAGAAGTTGGCATAGATTCACCTTTGTAGTATGGCAAAGATTATATGAGGGACGGTCAAAAAGTAATGCCTCGTAATTTTTAATTTCATTCAATAGGCAAGAAAACAGATAAAATTCACATTGAAATGTAGCCCTAAGTCTGAACTTCAAAAATTTATTTCTCAATGTAGTCTCCATTATTTGTTACAGTTTTTGTCCATCTTCTCACAAGGGCATGTATCCCCGCACGGTAAAAATTTGTCCTTTTTCCTAAACCACTGGCGCACGGTGCGTTTAAGGGTCTCGGTGTCCTCAAAGTGATGTCCACGAAGATCTTCTTTCAGTGGTCCAAACAGGTGGAAGTCAGAAGGTGCAAGATCGGGACTGTAAGGGGGATGTGGTAATAATGTCCAGCCAAATTCTGCAATCGCATCAATGGTGCGTTTAGCGGTGTGTAGCATGGCATTATTGTGCACAGTAGTAAAGTTCTCTGATCTTTTAATGGGTAAAGCTTCTTCAAAGTTTCAATGTAACGGTCTGCATTCACCGTGTTTCCCTGTTCCAAGAAGTCGAGAAGAATCACACCCTTCTCATCCCAAAACACGGAGGCAATAACTTTCCCCACAGATGGTGAACTTTTGAACTTCTTTCTTGTTGGCGATGTTGTGTGATGCCATTCCATTGACGGCCTCTTGGATTCTGGTTAACAAAAATGAACCCAAGTCTCATCACCTGTCACAATATTCGATAAAAACTCTTCTCCTTCAGTTTCATAATGGTGCAGGAGGTTGATGGCTATGGTTTTCCTTGTTTCTTTATGTCTGTCTGTCAACAACATTCTGGGTACCCACCATGCACAAACTTTTGAATAACCCAGGTCTTTAATGATGTTCTGGACACTGCCTTTACTAATGGACAACATGGAAGAAAGTTCATCCAGTGTTACCCGACGGTCACCACGAATGATGCCATCAACTCGATGAATGTTGTGTGGAGTCACTGCGGTAGACGGATGGCCAGTTCGCTTTGCGTCAGCCATTGAGGATTGACCTACTTCAGCTTCGTCACAACGATGTACCCAACGTCGGACAGTGCTAACATCCACTGTTGAATCTCCATAAACATTCTTCAAACGTTCTTGGATGCGAATTGGGATCTCGCCTTCAGCATTGAGGAATTCTATGACATAACGTTGTTTTAACCGAACGTTTTTGGCAGCCATTTTGAAACTGTTACAGTGGTGCCACCTGTTACTGAAACAGGTTGGTAATGCTATACAGTGCAGAAGAGTGTTTGAGGAATCCTGCTAAATTTACAAATTGCACACCGATGCAGTATTTACATACATAAAAAATAGGAGGCATTACTTTTTGACCTTCCCTCGTACAACTTCCAATATCATCTTGCCATATGTATGGCACTGTTGCAAGAAATGAACATATTTTAATTTTTTTGTTTACTGAATGTGTGATGAAGAACTCTATTCTCCCACGTTCAATCTGTACTGCTTATCCTTTCCACACAATTACTTCTTCTCCTTCTTCTTCCTCGTTCGTCCTGAAAAGGACGTTGGTTGCGTTGTGTCTCTTTACGCCGGAGCTGCGATATCTGCGCCTTTCGGCCGACACATCCGACTTCAGCACGGCATTTTTTGGGACCGGGTTTGCCTTCCCTCTTCGATCCCTACTCACTCAGCCAGACTGCAGTGATGCAGCCTGTTTCCAGGACCACCACGTGGAGCAGGAGTAGGGTCTTGGTCAGCTCTGGTTCGCTGACCTTGATGCAAGCAGTCAAGCTATGGGTCACTGACTGCATTCTCTATTGCTGCATCTTTGGGTCCCCCACACAATTAAAATTTACCTGTATGCTCCTTTGATCATTTTTTCATACACTAATTTCATTACACAAACCCTTATCACAGTTCCACCCAATATATAAAACCTTTATTCATAAAGGTTTTGATTATCATGAATGTAGGCAGAATAAACTTGTTTTTGTTATTTCTTTACTCTTATCCAAATGATTTATATTAAACAAACGTCAACATAACGAGGATTACAATTTTATTTTATTAAATAAAAATGCTATGTGACATTAACATCACAGCTCAACATGAGATTCACCCTGTTAAACAAATAACCTCTTAGTGGCCTTCAACAAGAGTTCACTGACATTTTAGGTTTTAAACAAAAAAAGTTATTTTATTTCTGGGAAGAAAAAAAAATCCTATTAGTCCAGTGCTTCTTAACTAGGGGTGCACACACCGCCTGGGGGTGCGAGACCTTCCCTCTAGGGGTGCGAGACATGCAGATATTGTAAAAAGCAAATCATCATAACACTATATAACGAACAGATCTCACAATTATTTGTATGAAATAGAACATTGAGAACTTGAATTAGATACAGAGCCTCAGTCACATTGTAAATAACATTTTTTCAAAATGTGCTTTTATAGGGTTTTTTTCTCTCTTTTCTAGCATATTTCGCGAGCTAGAAGATAATGAGGTGAAAGGCTTCTTAAGATGGTCTAAAGGGGTGTGAGGCTTTATAAGGTACTGTAAAGGGGTGCAGGACTTCTAAAAACTTAAGAAACACTGTATTAGTCAAATGGCACTCAATTCTTGTTATAACATTTGTTTCATGTACACCCAACTGATCCAAGTGAGGATACCAACATTTAAAAATAGAAAGTGACTGTTCCATCCCCCCAGTAAAATAAAACACCATATGATGTGTGCTCCGAGTTACCTTTCTTTCCCACACCATTAATAACCCAGTCATCAGCATGGAGGTAATCAGGCTTGGCCGTCTCCACTACAATGTGCTGCATGTCTCGCCACGTCAGCGAAGGACTGCGACAAAAAATGTTGTTCCAAATGAAAAAATACAGATCTAATACAAGTCATACAAACTTGTGACAACACAGCTCATAATATCAAGTTAACAAATACATTTTGTTTATCAAGTTAACATAAACAGTTTGTTTAACCAATCATCAATCAATACCCTTTAGCTCCCCGAGGAGCATAGGTCTTCAACAAACACATGCCAAGTCTTCCTGTCCTGTGCCATCCGCTCAAGTTCTTTCCGTGTTTACCTCATCATTTTCACCTCTGTATCCAGTTCTCTTCTCCATTTGTCTTTTGGTCTACCTCTGCCTCTCTTTCACTGTGGATTCCAGAACAAGTTTAATACTACCAAGGAAGTCCCCCGGGAGTTCCGGGGGTGTCTCTGATTAGAGAAAGAATAGAACAAAACTATTACTTTCTCTGGCATTCCTACAAGGTGACTAATATAAGATGACTAATATAAGGCTGTACATGAGACTGGCAACCTAAACAAGTCAAACAAATTGTTATATAAACCACTGCTACAAGAGAATATGAATGCATAGTTCAGGCTTCCTACAAAGGGACCAGCTGCAGTAGTAACCCCACACTTCAGATGGAGCAAACAGGAAAATAGTGATAATAAATAAAGAAATTATTTTTTTGTTTAAATGGACAGAACAAAGAAAAACACTTTCAGATTACAAAGCTAATAGTTTTGCATTCACACATTCCCTATATTCTACTTGAAGCTAGTAAAAGGTAAGGGTGACGGCAGTGCCATGGCACATACTGTCGTAGGGGAGTCAAGAATTAAAGACCTTACTATAATTGGTCCAGCTTTATGAAGTGGGGTGACCAGTTCCCTTCCTCACTGCCTTTGCCTTCCCTAACTCAAAAGGCGGAGTGATATACTGTGATGAAGTAAAAATCGCCTTCTTTTCTCTTCCTTCAATCTTTTATCATACCAGTTCTCTCTCCTCTAGAAAATCTACACTCAGTCTAAAAAAAATCAGATTTCCCATTTTTTTCTGAATGAAATTCCTTTCTCTTTGTCCTATGTTTTACTGGCAAAAAGTCTTTCAGCTCCTCGTCATGAACTTTTGACCGCGATTTAGTAACATGGGTTTCCCCCTGGGAATAATTACACTTTTAGCACACTGGTAAGGCAGTGGTAGTGTTATGTGACACCTCAGCAACCAGCAAGGAGTTCTCCTTTATCACCTGGTATTAAAATGCCAGGTACCGGCCAGTTTGTGTGTGTGGTTGGGGATGGAACAAAATGTCAACAATAGTTCAGGTCCACTACCCTTAACGTAGGCAGATTAAACCCAGCAAACCCTGGAGTGAAGCAAGCGCGATTCTTGAAGCAAGCGGCAGCCTAGACGGCATGCCATACCATGAAACAACTAGTGGTCCTGCGAAGGCAAATACAGAGGGAACTCTGTCAATTTTAACACAGCAGTGGTGCTTAGCTGAGCGAGTGAGTAGATCTAATATTGTTATATGAATAACATGAATAATAATCATACGTTTATCTACAACATATTATTTCAGTATCTTTTGTTAGACAAAGTTCTAAATGTACTTTTGTCTTCACTGTGACAGCAATTAATGTCCTTGATTTTGTACAGGAGACAACGGCATTAATGTATACTGAATGATTTCTACTAATTCTACTGTATGATTTCAGGTTTTAACCTTTAGCACGCTGCATTCTTTGGCGAAAATTTTCGCCTCCAGCTGCATTCTTTTTCACAGCGTCCCGTTTCTATAGTGGGTGACCCTTAATGTCTATAGTTTTTGTGTTTCTTGGTCAATTGCTATCATGTTTGGAATTTATATAAATAAATGAATGGTGAATCTGATGATATAAAATTTGTTTGTGTACATGTTAGATGTGATAGGAAGAGAGGAAAGGAACGATGAAAAAAACGAAAAAAAAATTTTAAATAATAAAAAAAATATTTTTTTTTTATTTTAAAATTTAAAAAAAAAATTAAAAAAATAACCAGCAAACGAAGGGTCCATATCCCTTGCATCTCAATGAAAGTCATTTGACCAATAGACCAATACAAATCAAATGACGATCTTTTCGTTACACCCATCATCAGTAGCAAAGCAACAAACGCTCTCGTCAGCTGTGACATTCGGCCGAAATTCTAAATCTTTCCGATATTCCTAGTCCTAACCCCTAACATTATACATACTTGAAAGGCCATTTTACTTTCGTTTCCATCTCAGCCATCAAACATATTCTGAGAACCGATATCACCGCTTATAAAGACAAAAATCTCATCCCCACCGCATGGCGTCAGAATCCAATAAAATTAGAGCAAAAATGGCTGTGTGTTGATGCAGATTCATTTCGATTTAAAAAATTTACAAAAAATAAATGCGGATACACCCATCGCTTTTTTAAGATCGGAAACGGAAGCTAACTCTCTTGCAAATAACATTACAACTTAACATACGGGGCTGAAATCACGTGTACACAAGTCCTCATGCTAGAAACGGTGATATCCGTAAGGCGACACATGGCAGCTCCAGCGTGCAGAGCATAGGTTATCTTCGGCGACATGTGTCGCCCGCAGCGTGCTAAAGGTTTGTGTTTATGTGCATGTATCCTGTGTTATGATGGTATTATCAAGGTATATGAATGCTTATGACATAAACATAGAACTATGTAATGATGGGCAACAGCACTGTATCCATTATTATGAATGAATAATTTAACTGACTGTGACCCAATGGTTCTCAAGGCTGAGACCAGGAACACACCTTAATAGCTTTAATGCCCAAGTAGCAAAAATGTAATTCAGTGGTTCTCAAGCCTTGGCAGCAAGGACACCCCAACATATTTTACGGCAGCATAGGAGACTATAACCCAGTGGTTCTCAAACCATTGGTACCAATGACCCCAAATTGATTTTACTGCTCTATGGGCACAAGGTAGACCAGTGGTTCTCAAACTTTTGATGACCACAGCCCCAAACTTCACAGTTGGTGAAGCCAACAGCCCATATGTTGAAAATCACTGCGGCAGACAAGCTGGAAGCCAGATATAGGTTGAGATCCACCTGTATGCTTATAACGTCAGTTATGCTATAGTATTTCATAGGTAATAGATAGCACCTTGTTATTGATGCTAACTTTGAATGTTCGTTAGATTTCTGATGGACGATTAGCGTCCAGCAGATATGGGAAATGACTTCTCTGGCAAGACTACTAATGGAGCTTAAATTGTTTGTCAATCCAGTCCTACCAGGTTGTCCTACCAGCAGACCTAACCATATGCAGTGTTCTCGAGGGCAGACATACTCTATTCCAGATGGTGATGAGCCCTGTGTCAAGACAGAGGAAGCAGCCTGCCATCCTCTGAAACCCTAAAAAGAACTTGCCATACTGGACCTGGACTGCTGGGACAGACTGAACCCCCTAGCAACAAGACAACATAAATTCAGCAGCATCTGAGATGAGTAGTTTAAAATGCCAGCACAACCAGTACAGAATAGATAATCAGTCCACATGATGTTAAATTTATTCTGACATTTTTCAGAACCTTTAATAGATTATTGAACAAAGCTTATAGTGTAAATTTTTGAAAATATCATCATTTTGTAATTTCATTTCAAGTATGTGAGAATCTATCTTCAATTTTGTAAACTTTACATAACAGAGTCTGTTGTTAATTTTCTTGTAGTTTTTAATTGGGTTCCTAGTTTTTAGTAATTAAAATCTACACCCTGGGGGCAGAGCCATAATTAATAAACACAATTGGGTCGGGATATTTCTAATGTGGCTGGGCACCAAATCTCTTATCCAACTATATGTACTATACATATTCCTTTGTAGGATTTCGGATAAAGAATTTATCGGCTAGAGAATATCCTGTTTAGTGTCATCAGAATTCTCTTTTTTAAGAAAGGTTTTCTAGTGGACTAATTCCCGAGGAGAGACAGTGCATTCAACTTGGTGTCTGGAAGATTTTCCTCTAGATATTATCTTTTATTCTTCCATCAAGTCTGTCACTTTCTTCCTCAAAAACCAAGCCACGACATATACCCATTTACAGCTGGGTAGTCTTGAGCATGGCACTATTATGTCTTTGTCCTGTCTGTTTTGGTAAAACTCTAGGTAACTGCATGAGGAAGCACTAGAATGTTACATTGAACTTGTCTATCTGTAAGGTTATGAATGCAGGATGAGCTAACAAATCTGAAGCTCAATGGAGTTCTGACAGGTTTATATTATCAAAAGATGCTCATTTTCTTCTTCTTCTTCTTCATTACACTCAGACATCAACTTGAATATGTTCAAAGAAAGCAGTGGTCAGTCTGAGACTGTTGACATCTCCATGGAGCTTTACTAAGAATGGCACTGGTGATGGCCATGTGCGCTTTCTCTGTTCCTCATATGTTGGGCACCTTTGAAGTAGATGCTCAGCAGTCATTATATCAGTGCCACAGTTACACTCATCAGTAGTTCCTATCTTTAACTTGTTGAATAGATGGTATCCCAATCTGTTGTGACCTGTGCAAAGTCTGAAGATTACCACTTGTTCACTTCTGCTGAGCTGGTAATACCCATCATTTTTTATTGTGGCCTGGATGTTCTGCTTCCCACTCGCTCCAGTATCTGCACTTGATAAAACTTTTGGCCTCTTCATAAGTTATGCTTGTGTCAAGCTGAGGTAGCTTTCCCACCTCCTTTGCCAGTCTGTTAGTTTCTTAATTTCCAGGGATGTTCCAGTGAAAGGGGATCCACTGTATCACAGCTCTTTTGAATTACTGACGCAGTTTGTGAAGTGTTACTCTTAGGTCATCAAGGTAGACAAAAGATGTTCAAGACACCACAGAAAAAAGGTCAACTATCTCAATCTGTTGAAAGATACCATTATCATTTTCGCTCCCTATGGATCAGGGAAACACCCCAGCAGCTGGCCTGGGAAACACCCCAGCAGCTGGCATGGGAAACACCCCAGCAGCTGGCCTGGGAAACACCCCAGCGGCTGGCCTGGGAAACACCCCAGCGGCTGGCCCGGGAAACACCCCAGCGGCTGGCCCGGGAAACACCCCAGCGGCTGGCCCGGGAAACACCCCAGCAGCTGGTCCGGGAAACACCCCAGCAGCTGGTCCGGGAAACACCCCAGCAGCTGGCCCGGGAAACACCCCAGCAGCTGGCCCAGGAAACTACACGGAAGTTCCTGAAGAGACAAAGAAAGAATAGATCTACACCCTCAGGCATGTCATACAAGACAACTAATATGAGGGTGTCCCCGTTGCTGGCAACCTCATCATGCAAATCAAAATGCTGCAGAAACTACTGCTGCAAGAGTATGTGAATGCTTGGTGCAGGCTTTCTGCAAGGGAACCAGGGGCAGTGATGATTCCTTGCTCTGCAAAGGAAGATGATGATGATGTCAGACGTGGCTATAGAATGTCAGTCATGCTCTAGAACTTTATCACTTAGCTTCTAGAGCTAATGCAATAATTCCATGTTCTAGAACTTGCTGACACTACTTACTTAGCTTCCAGAGCTAGTGCTATAATTCCATGCTCTAGACGTTTCTCACACCACTTTCAAGAGCTAGTGCTATAATTCCATGCTCTAGAACTTTCTCACACTACTTACTTAGCTTCCAGAGCTAGTGCTATAATTCCATGCTCTAGAAGTTTCTCACACCACTTTCAAGAGCTAGTGCTATAATTCCATGCTCTAGAACTTTCTCACACTACTTACTTAGCTTCCAGAGCTAGTGCTATAATTCCATGCTATAGAAGTTTCTCACACCACTTTCAAGAGCTAGTCCTATAATTCCATGCTCTAGAACTTTCTCACACTACTTTCAAGAGCTGGTGTTATAATTCCATGCTCTAGAACTTTCTCACACTACTTACTTAGCTTCTAGAGCTAGTGTTATAATTCCATGCTCTAGAACTTTCTCACACTACTTACTTAGCTTCCAGAGCTAGTGCTATAAATTCATGCTATAGTACTTTCTCACACTACTTACTTAGCTTCCAGAGCTAGTGCTATAATTCCATGCTATAGTACTGTCTCACACTACTTACTTAGCTTCCAGAGCTAGTGCTATAATTCCGTGCTCTAGAACTGTCTCACACTACTTACTTAGCTTCCAGAGCTAGTGTTATAATTCCACGCTCTAGAACTTTCTCACACTACTTACTTAGCTTCCAGAGCTAGTGCTATAATTCCATGCTATAGTACTTTCTCACATTACTTACTTAGCTTCCAGAGCTAGTGCTATAATTCCATGCTATAGTACTGTCTCACACTACTTACTTAGCTTCCAGAGCTAGTGCTATAATTCCATGCTATAGTACTGTCTCACACTACTTACTTAGCTTCCAGAGCTTGTGTTATAATTCCATGCTCTAGAACTTTCTCACACTACTTACTTAGCTTCCAGAGCTAGTGTTATAATTCTATCCAGAGGTACTACCAATACTTGACTTCCCAACACCCCCCTGTCATGCCCTTTTCAGGGCAGCTCGGCCACCTTTGGTCCAAACCTGGCATCCAGCTCTCACCTGTGGCTCCTCGTAGCTGTCAGCATGCGACAGCGGCCACCCCCCGGGCAACGGCTTTGACAGGCCGGCTAAACTAGGTGAGGGTAGCCGAATGGTTATAAACCTTCGGTGAGTTAGGGTCTGCCTACCCATGCATGCGAAGACTGGATTCGATAGACTGCGCGGAAGAAACCACCTGTTGGTTCAACGGGCATGACGGCGATTACCAGCAAAGCGCTGTGGAGCGTAAGGAGCACGGTGAGGCACGTAGAAAGCCCTGGTCATCCACTGCACCTGACTTCATCTCCAGTCGTCTTGACTTGTCTTGCCACTGGATTGAGATGGACTCAGGCGAGAGAGTGAGGTCGACGAATTGCGCAACTCTTCCTCACTTTAATCCAAATCACCGCGCAAGTCACTCTTTCATCCATTCATCCATCCACTCACAACAAGTCCTGTGGCGATGGGCGAGTGGTGAAGCGGCAGGCGTGGGTACGCTGGCAGTCGTAGTCGCAGACCTACACACAGGCGGCTCAGGCCATATGGTCGTCTTCCACTGATCGGAGCAGCAGTGGGATTCGGCAGCCCCCTGAGTGTCTGAGCAGCCCTCTTTAGGAAAGCACTGCTCACCTCCATGGCATGAGGAAGGGGCTAGAAAAGGTGCCCTAAACAGTGCCTGCTCCACCATTACCTAACCAGCTTACCCCGGTTGGTGGGTACCCTACTTCGGTGGGCGACATATAAGAAAAAGAAAGGACAGATTTTTCCCCCTCATTCTAGGCGCATGGAATGTGCGCACTCTCCTTGACAAAGACTTTAAAGCAAACAGACCTGAGAGACGAACTGCCCTGATTGGGAGAGAGCTGGCCAGGTACAACATTGATATAGCAGCACTGAGTGAAACTCGACTTGCAGGTGAGGGCCAACTTTGCGAAAAGGGTGCAGGTTATACATTCTTTTGGAGCGGAAGAGGAACTGAAGAAAGACGAGAAGCAGGGGTTGGATTTGCAATCAAAACAGCAATTGTCAGCATGTTAGCGGGGCCCCCAAAGGGAATAAATGACCGACTGATGACGGTCAAGATCCCCCTGTTCTATGGAAGAAAACATGCCACCATCATTAGCGCGTATGCACCAACTATGACAAACCAGGATGACGTCAAGGATAAGTTTTACGAAGAACTACATGCAGTCATTGCATCAGTTCCTAAAGCAGATAAGCTCATCATTCTTGGTGACTTTAATGCAAGAGTAGGCTCAGATAACATCTCCTGGAATGACACTATTGGAAGGTACGGCATGGGTCGCTGTAACAGCAATGGACTTCTTCTCCTCCAGACTTGCGCAGAACATGACCTCCTTGTCACCAACACCATTTTTCGACTTCCTACCCGCAACAGGACCTCCTGGATGCACCCTCGCTCAAAGCATTGGCACTTAATTGACTATGTAATTGTTAGGAAGAAGGACAGGCAAGATGTCCGGGTGACCAAGTCCATGTGTGGTGCCGAATGTTGGACTGATCATCGCCTCATTGTATCTAAACTTAAAATTCGTATCCAACCAGCCAGGCGCCCTCAGGGGAAGAAAACTCAAAAGAGGCTGGATGTCACCAAACTAAAGAAGACAAAAATCAAACAGTCATTTACTGACACCTTAGAAGACCGTCTCAAATCTATCTCGCTAGACGGCCAAAGTGTGGAAACAAATTGGGCAGCCCTAAGTGAGCAGATCTACAACACTGCTACAGAGGTCCTGGGTCCTTCCATCAAGAAACAAAATGACTGGTTTGATGAGAACTCAGATGATATAAAGCAGATGTTGGCTGAGAAACACCATCTCCATAAAGCATATTTAAATGATCCAAAATCTACATCCAAGAAAGACGCTTTCAACAACATGCGTAGAATCGTCCAACATAAACTACGCCAGATGCGGGATTCATGGCTGAGTAATAAAGCAGATGAGCTCCAAGGCTTTGCTGACAGCCATGACTTGAAAATTTTTTACCTTGCACTCAAAGCAGTCTATGGTCCAACATCATCAGGATCATTTCCCCTCCTTAATGCAGATGGAAAAACACTAATTACAGACAAGGAAAAAATGCTCCAACGCTGGGCTGAACATTTTAATAATATTCTGAACCAGCCATCATCTATTAACGACGAAGCCATCATCCGCCTGCCCCAAATTCCTATAAATGAAGCATTAGATGATGTACCAACTCTGGAGGAAACTAAGAAAGCGATTCGTCAACTGTCTAGTGGAAAGGCCCCCGGCCCCAATTCAATTCCTGTTGAGGTTTATAAAGATGGCGGTGCAGTTCTGTTAGAGAAACTTCACATGATCTTCCAGCAAATGTGGCAGAGTGAAACCATCCCACACGATCTCAAAGATGCGTCAATTATACATCTATATAAACGTAAAGGTAATCGCCAAGACTGTAACAATCATCGAGGCATCTCTCTTTTATCAATCGCTGGGAAGATATTCACCAGAATCCTTTTGAATCGCCTTACGGCTCATCTTGACAAAGGTCTTTTACCTGAAAGTCAGTGTGGATTCCGGAAAGAACGTGGAACCACAGATATGGTGTTCGCTGCAAGACAGCTACAAGAAAAATGCCAAGAACAGCACTGTGACCTGTACACAGCTTTCATCGACTTGACAAAGGCGTTCGACACGGTCAGTAGAGAGGGTCGATGGAAGATCATGGCAAAATATGGCTGCCCAAAGAAATTTATCACTATAGTGCAGCAACTGCATGATGGAATGCAGGCTAGAGTTCAGGGAAACGGTGAGCTATCAGAGCCTTTCCCCGTCTCAAATGGAGTTAAACAAGGGTGCGTACTTGCACAGACTCTGTTCAGTATCATGTTTTCTGCTATGCTGACTGATGCTTTTAGAGACGGGGACACAGGAATCGACATTAGTTATCGTATTGATGGAAAATTGTTTAACCTTAGGAGGCTTCAAGCAAAAACCAAGGTCAAATCACACACCATCAGAGATCTTCTGTTTGCTGATGATTGTGCCCTCAATGCTGGCTCAGAGGCTGATCTGCAGCATAGTGTGGATAGATTCTCCGAAGCCTGCGCCAACTTTGGGCTTACCATCAACACGAAGAAAACAGAAATCATGTACCAACCAGCTCCTGGCACAGTTTATATTGAGCCAATCATCAAGGTTAATGGTGAGAAACTGAATGTTGTGAACAGATTCACATACCTTGGTAGCACACTATCCCAGAACATTGTCATTGATGATGAGGTGAACACCAGGATCTCCAAAGCCAGCAGCACATTTGGCAGACTATACACCAACGTTTGGCATCGAAGTGGCATTAGTCTACAGACAAAGCTGAAGGTGTACAGAGCTGCGGTGCTTCCAGTGCTGCTATATGCATGTGAAACATGGACTGTATACAGGCGCCACGTAAAGAAGCTAAACCACTTCCATACAGTCTGTCTCAGGAAGATAATGAACATCAAATGGCAAGACAAGATCCCGGATACCGCCGTTCTTGTCAGAGCTGGTATCCCTAGTATTGATACTATTCTGATGCAGTCACAGATTCGCTGGGCAGGTCATGTAGTCCGCATGCCAGACCATCGACTGCCAAAGATACTTTTTTATGGTGAGATACAGAAGGGTAAACGCTCCCATGGTGGCCAAAAGAAGCGCTTCAAAGACACGTTAAAGACGTCATTGAAAACCTTTAACATAAACCCAGACACATGGGAAGCTGCTGCGCAAGACCGAACTGCTTGGCGCACATCTCTTCGTAAAGGTGCAGCGGCATGCGAATCATCCAGAAGAGCAGCAGCGGAACAGAGGAGACAAGCTAGAAAGGACCGTGTAATAAAACCTTCACATGAAGCAAACATTCCCTGCCCACATTGTCCGAGATCTTTCCAGGCCCGCATCGGGCTCATCAGTCACCTTCGTACCCATAGACTAACCTAACATATTCCTAAATAATTGGTGCTCACACTATTTACTTAGCTTCTAGAGTTAGTGTTATAATTCCATGCTCTAGAACTTTCTCACACTATTTACTTAGCTTCTAGAGCTAGTGCTATAATTCCACGCTCTAGAAATTTCTCACACTACTTACTTAGCTTCCAGAGCTAGTGCTATAATTCCATGCTCTAGAACTTTCTCACACTACTTACTTAGCTTCTAGAGCTAGTGTTATAATTCCAGGCTCTAGAACTTTCTCACACTACATACTTAGCTTCCAGAGCTAGTGCTATAATTCCATGCTCTAGAACCTTCTCATGTTGATTACCACCAGACAGAAACTCCTAAACTTCACCAAAAGATCGCTCCAGCTACATGCGGAGTCAATACAAATTGATCATGTAACAGAACACAAAGTTCTAGGGTTGACAATTGACCAGCACTTAACGTGGAACTCCCATGTATGGAATTTAACCAAACACTTAGCTCAAAAGACATACCAGCTGGCCAAAATAAAACACTTCTTAGATGCAGACACTAGACTATTGTTCTACACCTCACATATACAGACACATCTAGATTACTGCTCTACACTATGGGATGGTTGCACTGCTTCCACCTCAAACCGATAATCACACGATACTACACGCAAGGACACGAAAAGAACCCAAAATACTGTCCCTAAAAAAACGTCTCCTCTACAACAAAGCCAAGCTGACTCACGCAATTCTATCAAACAATGCCCCGCTATACCTACGATCATTGTTTCAAACCAGTAGAAGAGAGGGACTACAATTACATCAGTTACGTCTGCCTAAATCTAGGATCAACCTGTTCAAAAAGAGTCTAGCCTACTCTGGAGCCTACTTGTGGAACAGCCTTCCACACCACATAAAAACCTACATACACAATACTCATTCAACAAAGCACTTTTCAAACACTTCTTCTTCTTCTTCCGTCCTTAGCCACAGACCGTCAAAGCAGTCAGTGGCCATTACGCCTAGTGGCGTCTTAGGGCAACAGCAGATAGGTTTTCTTTGCCATTGTTTCCCATCACGCCTATTGGCGTCTTTAGGGCAACGGCAAATCAATCCATCTGCTGTTGTTTCCGTAATCGAAGTGACTGGCAAACGGGTGATCAGCCCGTTGGTTTTCAAACACTTGATCAACACCAATTATCTACCCCCATAGAAGCAGCCTTTGTCAGTCCACATCTCATCTATATGTCAACCTTTCTTTTCCTCTTCCGCTCGTTATTGTCTATGTGAATAATTTGTGTTTTATATCCATGTAGTAATACTATATAATGTAATGTATGTGAGAATGTACCTGCAAAGCACTGTACTTTTGAAATATGTAATGTATTTGTTTGCTTAAATGTGATGATGTGTATGAGAATGAGCAGATATACATTTTTACTGCTCGAAGATGTGTTCTGCTACAGAAGTGCGTAAGAAATTTTTATTATTATTTCATTTTCCCTCAAGAATGTACAGGTATAAGCGAGAATGTGTTTATGTAATTTGTGTATTGATGTTTAATGACACATTCAAAAATGCAGATTAATTGTTGATGAACACATGAGTGAGTGTCAGGATACAGAATGAAAGATAAAGGGCTGGATGGTCGGACAGACCTGGGTCCCCAATTCTTTACCTTTTTAAATAAAGTTATGTCCATCTACAGTATCTCTCCTACTGATTCTGCTCTTGGGTTAAGGAGGGCAAAGAAATAACACCAAGTCTCACCTCCTTCAATAGCAGACTGTCAAATACTTCATGTGTTCTGATACCATGCCACCTAATCTGATTATGTTCAAAATCATGATTTACTTTACGGATATTTATTTATTTATATTTTTTTAAAATTTTTGATTAATTTAATTTAAATTTTTTAATTAAAAAAAAAAATTTAATTAATTTTGTTTTTAAATTTCATTTTTTTTTTATTATGTTTGTTTAATGAAAAAATACTTAATTTTGATTATGACTGCATACTGTAAACATACGTTGTTATGTTACCTTTATAATGTTGCATGCCTTCATATTAATGCTTTAAGTAACGTGGGAATGAAAGGATATAATATGCAAGATAAATGAGAGTGGAAGGGCAGAATGTTAGACAGGCCTGCGCCCAATTCTTAACCCTTCGAAAATAAAGTTTGTTCGTTCATTTGTTCACACTACTTACTTAGCTTCTAGAGCTAGTGTTATAATTCCAGGCTCTAGAACTTTCTCAGAGCTAGTGTTATAATTCCAGGCTCTATAACTTTCTCACACTACTTACTTAGCTTCCAGAGCTAGTGCTATAATTCCAGCAGCAAGAGGTGCACTAGCTGAAGTACCCGTATGTGTTTCTGTACAGCTCTGGCGCAGATCTGTGGTGATCTAGACAAACAGAAAACACTGCTTAAATACATAGTGTTTCACAATTATGTGTACATACTTCAAGTGATTATAACTCACACATAACTTAACATAAAACTTTGCTATTTTGCAAGAATAGAGCGGAATAATGCTAGATACAAATGAATAACACCATGATGTTATTATTTGTGACATTTAAAAAAAATAAAGGTTGTGCTCATCTCACTACGCATACAGTGAAGGACCTGAGACATCAAATTAAAACTGTTTGTTTGACTATTCATTTAGTTACAATACAGAATGGCAGTCAGTTGTTTATTGCAATGAACAATGCATTGTCGCAGGTCATCAACACTTTGAACACTTGTGGCTTTAATGTGAAAATGCCATAATGCTATCTCAAATGATAATTGAGTTTATCCAGCATTCAAACAAAGTGTGTATACATAATTTTAAAACACCCTGCATTTCAAAACGTCAAGCTTTTATTATTACAACTAACAGGGCATTAGTTACAACATGTCAAGCCTTTATTATTACAACTAACAAGGCATTAGTTACAACCTGAAGAGCCCTTATTATTACCACTAACAGGACATTAGTTACAACATGTCAAGCCTTTATTATTAGAACTAACAAGGCATTAGTTACAACATGAAGAGTCTTTATTATTACAACTAACCTAACAGGGCATTAGTAACAACATGTCAAGCCTTTATTATTACAACTAACAGGGCATTAGTTACAACATGAAGTACTGCTTTGCAACATTTCTTCTTCTTTTCCATTCTAGCTCTTGTGGTAATCACTGTTTCAACAACTACGTGCGTTCACAGTTGCCAACACCACTGTGCCTTCGTTACCGAGCATGCTTATCACTGTGCTCGGGGCCATTAGTTCATAGTGATGCAAAGTTTATATAAGTATATTCGATATAGTGGTGTATGTAGTTTCTAGACAGTAATTAATTAGAGAGCACGGCCTGAACTTTACTTTAGTGGTTCCAGTGACTTCTTGTGATCATAAACTTGCGTTATACCTTATAGCTAATGTGGAATGTTTCATTATCAAAATGGTCGTACGCCGACAACATATAACACTCTTGGTGAAGAGGAAAGCCTCTAATTAAGATTAACATCAAACGTCAAACAAAAGGAACTAGTTTAGCTCAGCAACGCAGCACTAAGTGTTCTTGTATTTTATTTCTCATGATTGGGGTTCTTCTTCTGTCGTTTTCTTTTGTTTATTTAACAAAAATTTTATTCTTTCTCAAAAACAATGTATGAGTAGTGGTGAGATGAGGTTCGGGTATGACATGATCAGTCACTTTATTTGGTTTATAGTATCCTGTAGAAACTCTCAATATGGCTGTCCCTAACTATGATAGGAAACTCTTTACAGAGCGATACAACAGGAAGCAATCTGATCATCAGAAAAAGTCCCCCCGTCCGACAAGTGTTTCGGCCCTACATACTCCTTAAAATTTAAGTAACTTCATAATTCTTTACGTTTTGCTCACAAAAATCAATATAGGGTTTGTTTCCCAATCTTCTAGTCCTAGTCCACTGAGAAACTTGTCTAGTTTATCCTTATAACAACGAATTCATTCCCAAACCTATTCATGGCTGGTTCTAACTTTGTCTAAGGCATTATTAGTTAATCTATGTACTAACTATAACCACGAAGAATGTTGTCCCAGGTAGGGAACTGGAAATTCTGTCTTCTGCACTTACATGTTTTAAAATTACATAGAGGTAATTACTTTAGTTGATAGTGAATTAACAACACAGATCCTTCTTGTTGGTCAGATGTAATAGGCCACTAAAGAATGTTGTTTGGTTCTATTTAGCAAAACCTCCCCAGTGTGCCAGAAACCTCCTTCCCAGACAGCTACAGATGGACAAGTCTCTAGAGACCAAAACTACTGGTTCATGGCAAGAAACGCATCATATTCCTATGTTATTACCGATGCCACGCAAGTCCGATAGCAACAGGAATTGCTAATTGGACACTAACCCCCTTTTCCGGCAAGGTGTATCGAGGTTACTACACAAATTTGCCGATGACATTAATATATTAGTATGCTATGACACTCTTAATGAAGCATGGAGCCACCACTGTAGGTAGTCTGCATCAAAGCAATCATGCGTTCTTGTCATCATAGTTTCTGTGGCACTTTGTTTTACACTGTGATACTGCAAACCCCATGCACAAGTTTTACAATACTGATTATATATATTTTTTCAACACGAAAAACTGCCTTGGTACACCGCTTATATACTTTCCTCTAACTGGTTTTAGAAGAAAGAATTCAGACTCTGAGATGTGGATAAATAGAAGAACGGGTGCATTTCATGGAAAGAGAAGAAAACAAAAAGGTCCTAGAAAAGCTAGGAATGAAATGAGAAATAATGAATGAGATCAAGTTCAGACAGATAAAATATTTTCGTCATATAAAATGATGAAACAGCTTGCTGAGCACCATAATGGATGGAAGAGTTGAAAGCAAAGGTGAAAGAGGAAGACAGCACTAAAAGTGGGAAGATAACATCAAGAGATGGACAGGAAAGAGTCGATCAGAGTGCACCATCAAGACAAGAGACAGAAAACGTTGGAGATCCATTGAAGCTGACCTTCGATGTGCAGTTGCCAGCAGATCTGACTGTGGCGCTGGCTTTGCACGCCACCTGCCAGAAAATAAATAAGATTTTGGTGCTGGTGAGCGCGGCACGATGATGATTTGTCGCTATATGTGTTGCGCACATGACGTGGAGATTTTTGAGAAATAACAGACAGAGCTTGTGTTTACCCTGAAGGGGCGGCTTGTGTCTTTTCTACCAAATGGTAGATAGATGGGAAATGTTGAATGGAAAATGTCTTGAAAGATATTAATGTTTATCAACTACAACTAAAAGTTGAAAAAGGAATAAGATAGTGTTTATTGGGACATTTGGATTATAGAAGTTGCTGAATCTACCTAATTATTAATGCTGTGTAATGATGTATAGTCTACGTGAATAAATAATGGAATGTTACCAAAGTCTCAAGTTGATATATCGATCGTTATGTGGGAATCTTCAAGTTATTGAAGTTATTGTTATGGAATTATTGTGGCTGTCCTGAAACTTGTGGAGCTATTTATATGAACCTGGACACAGTGTGAGAACGAGCATAATTACTCAACTGAATATTACAAACAAGTAACGTCACAGATATGGGAGGCTCAGTCCGTTGAAGATGAATTAATTGTTTGGAATGTATACAAGGCCGTACTGTGGAAAGCACGCAAAATATCACTAATTTATAGAATCAATAGAAATCGCAATTTTTCGTGCAAGGTCATGCCAAGACCTTGGACTGTTTTGAAGACATTAATGCCAAACAAGATATATTCTACTGAAGTCACTGAACATGCATTTGTCTGCCTGGACATATCTTAAGATTATCGGCACCATATATTGCTGTCGCAGGTAGTTTTGACAAATATTTTCACCTCGAGGCCATTTCAAGTTTAATCGCTGTCAATAACCGTTACAGCAAGGTCACCTTAATGGACTCTAACATCTTGATGTGAACTTACCAGTGGACATTTAATATACGAAGAATAACTGTCTTAACATGAATCATGATGATCGGTATGGTCTCCAGAACCAGTCTTTCAATTCTGACGCCGCATCAGGCTTTTGATGTCCGAGAAATCGTTCCTTTTCATCAACATGCTGATGTTTTGATTACATACGTCATCAACAGATCTGCGATCCGCATCGATTTCATTAGCGGAATAGTGTAACGTCTTGAACAGGACTCTCAGGCGTTGTCTTGGAACTCAGACTTTAGGCCTACATTCTTTCGTTGACCCTGGTGTACTTCATAGATTCAAGGCTACTCTGCGAGGGTGAATGCTTCTTGTCTACAGCGAGGATTGGCAGTCGTGGATTTTAATTCAGATAAGTGAATATATGTTGTGTAATGTCATGGTCTCCAGTTCCTATAAATGTCAGGCACATCTTTTTTTTCTGTGTATCTTTTATGTTTTCTTGTGGGCGGTAGTTGGGAACGACACTCAATTATATCCTCGGATAAATTTAGTTGTCGTCGTTCTTTAGATTTTGATTATATTGATCTCTTTCAGGGATTCAGCATTCGGTGTTGTCGTATTTCCGCTCTGACTGAGATTAATATTTTCGTAGTTGTTTAGTTGTGCTGTCAAGTAATATACTGTTGTGTATTTCTGATTTAGTTCAGTATGATTACGTTTGTACCCGTAGGTCTCCTCTGACTTTCTTTTTATAATGTACAGCAGTTCTATGTGATTGTATCTCGTCCTGTACTGTTCATTGGCAGTGGAAACAGTGTTTTATTATATTGCAGAATTTATGACTTTTTACACTGTTGTCTTTTTCCTTATTTGTTTCCGGCCTTGTCTTTTGGTCTTTTGTCTAATGTGATATTATGGCATGCTTTTAATTAGGTATTAATGGCAATATTTATTATTTGCAGGTGATTATATGAGATTTTATTTGCTGACATATTTATATGTAAGATTATTACTGATACATTATGAGATTGTTTGATAAGTATCATATATCACACAAAATGAAGAAATACTGTAAATACAGGAGGTTTTGAAAAGGTTTAAATTACCTTTAGACTAAGTATAGTCATTTAGCAACAATTGTGAGCGATATTTTGCATCTCTATCCCATTACTTTTGACTTTATAATGGCTGACTTTGTAAAAGTGAAAGCAGGATTTATACAAAATGGGAAGGACTGTGGTTTCTCGGGTGATGATTTGATATCTTAGGTAGATAAAGAAATTGCAGAATACAAAGTAAGAGAAGAAAGAGAGAGAGAAGAAAAAAGAGAAAGAGAAGAAAAAGAGAGAGAAGAAAAAAAAGAAGAAAGAGAGAGCGAAGAAAAAAGAGAAAGAGAAGAAAAAGAGAGAGAAGAAAAAAGAGAAGAAAGAGAGAGAGAAAAAAAAAGGGGAGAAGAAAGAGAGAGAGGAGAGAGGGAATATGAGAGAATGGAGAGAATTTGTTTAGCTGAAATTGCTGCAGAACAAGCGAAATTTGAAAGAGAAAAAACTTTTGAGTTAGAAAAATTGCGTTTACAATCTTCTTGTTCTAGGGAATCTTCTGGTACAGGATTGTCTAAGATCATTAATTTAAAATTACCAAATTTTTCTTCATTACATGACGATATAGGATTCTTTCTTTTGAGATTTGAATCAAGAGTTACGGTTTTAAATTTACCTAAGGCCTCATGGCCTGAACATTTTGTCGGGTTACTTACTGGTGAAAGTTTACAGACTTTTTTTAACATTGCCGATGACAAAAGAAATGACTATGAATCCATAAAAGCAATATTCCTTCGCAAATATTGTTTGGACGAAGAAGGATATCGTCTAAAATTTAAATCTATGGGTCCTGTGGAAGGTAAGGATTTCGAAGACTTTGTGTCTTCAGTGAAGATGTGTCTAAACAGATGGATCGAACTGTCTAATATTACTAAATCTTTTGAAGGTCTTTGTGATCTCGTCTTAAGAGACAAAATTTTATCTTCTGTAAATACTGAAATTTTCTCATTTCTTCAAGAAAGGAAGCCTACTGATATAGGAAAAATGGAAAAATTAGCTCAACAATTTTCGGTCGCACACCCAGACTTGCCTTTAGGTAAGACAAAGGTACTAGAAACTTTGCCAGCGTGTGCTGTTACTCGTGATAGATCACGCACGCGCAGCATGGACCGACGGAATAGGGAAGACTATCAAAATTCATACAGAGAAAGAGATAATGTCCATCATAATCGCTCGCCCTCACGGGTTGAAGATAGACACAACTTTAACCATAATAATAAAAATGCATGGCAAAAAACTAATCAATATTCAAATAATAATTACGCTAACAAACATCATTTCGCGTCACCTGCGCGTAATGATTTTTCTCGAACGGACAATAAGAGGTACTCTCATTCTGACCGTCCAGTAGATCGGAGAGAACCACATTTTTCTAGAAGTCAAGGTAGAACAAAATCACAAGCTCATGCTTGTCAAATTGATGTTGGAAATGGTAATATTGATAATAATGAGAATAATCCTCACGCCAATGCATGTAGTGTTGATCTCAAAAATAGTAGTAATTGCCCAGAATGTATGACTCTATTTCAACTTGGATCTACTCCACGCCTGAGATGTGGACATGCTCTGCCAGTTTTGGCTGTAAATGATGGGGTCGGCTCCCTCGTCATCCATAGGGGTTTTGTTTTTGACACACCCGTTTCTATTTTACGTGACAGCGGATGCACCACCATTGGCCTAAGGAAGGCACTATTTCCTTCTTCTTGCTTTACGGGGACCTCTATAAAGTGCGTAACTTTCAGTGGAACTGTTGAATCTTATCCGCTGGCAGATGTGGAAATAGATACTCCTTTCTTTTCGGGAAAAGTAAGAGTGTGTGCTCTCGATCGATCTTGCTGTGATTTAATTGTTGGTAACATAAAGGATGTTAAAGAATGTTCTGAACAGGATATTCTTAATTGGGAGAGAAATTATCCTTCTCTGGCTAACGCTAGAGCACAGCAAGCTGCAGAAACAAGTAAATTAAATTCTTCTATTCACACACAACTCAGTGCAACTTGTCTTTACATTGACAAAAATATATTTATTTCTCAAAAACAACAGGATCCTTCTTTGGGACATTTATTCCCAGTAGCTAATGCTAAAAAGTATGTTAAAAAATATACACATGATAACAAAACGAAAGTCTCGTTTCGAGGGAGATATAATTTCCATCCATCCAGTGCTTCATATCGTAAGCATGGTTTTTCTGATGGTTCATGGAGGCAACATGCCAGTGACATTGATATTGATTTGTCAGATCATTATATATCTATTGAGAAGAAAGAGTTATTTGATCAACCTGATCATTATAAAGTATGTCATAAAAAGATAGAGAGTGATTCTGTGATAAGGATGACACACATTTGGACATGAACAATAATAAGGTTAGTTCTTCTTTTAATGAGGTACTGCATGCCTGAACCTATTGTTAGATTGGGTAACGACATGCCCAAAAGAACTGTGCATGTGCTCTGGTAAATATTCATTCTAGTAATATTGAAAAGATTCCAACTATGCATGAGTCAGTCCCAAACACGACACACATAATGAAGTGGTCTGGGGGACACCAATTTCCATTCCACTTCACTTATTATAATGGATAACAACTTTTTGTATCCACCAATTCGCTCTTGGCGAAAATTGTTTATGGGGGTGGAAATTACTGCACACACCCGCACCGTGCAGTTGCGAAAAATTTACTCCATCGCACAATCTGGGTTGCGCACTGTGCCATAAGAATTTTTTCCTGCACATGGCTGATGTTCTTCCACACGTCATCTTTTCCCTGTATGGCATAATTCTATGAGCCATTTGTTTTTGCTTTTTATCTTAAATCTCGATGCGCCAACAAAGCTGTTGGTTAGGTCTTCCCAAATGGATTCCTTTCTTTCGTGTTTTGTATTGAACTAACCTAGATGTCCGTCAGATTTGGTGCACGATTTCGCACCATGCAATTCGCTGCTAACGCCCCTTCTTCCGGATAAACTGTGACTTCCTTTTATTCCAGATAGATATTCTGGTAAATCACTATTTTTTATTACTTTTTTTTAATTTCCGAGTTGAATTGGTACTGATTTCTTATTCATGATCTTTTTATTTGTTTTCAACCCCATCAGATTGGTGTAGTTCTTCGGAACTTTTGTTATTACTGCTTTCACACTTCGTGGTTTTTTATTGCAGAGGTGTAACTCTGTGTATTTACTATTTGCTGTAGTAGTAAAGTACTGAAGAAGCAAGTTATAATAAAGTGGCTTTGTTGGGGGCCTGTGTACCTTCTATCTTAGGAAGAAATACAGATGTTTTCTTTTTTGACTTATGTTCCTATCTGCACTATGGAAAAATGCCCTGATAAATAGAATAGTATGTAATGAATAGTGTGACCATGCATTAAATAACATAAAATCACAATTTCCATAATAGTAACGAATTACAGGTCCTTAATATTATCAGGCTTACGGACGAAACCTTTGTTTTTTTTCCTCAATTTGTAAACAGAAATTGCATCAATCAAATCTAATGGCAATAAGTGGGAAGGGGTCCTTGAAACATTGTTTGGGGCCGAGTAACCATCCTATTTTTACTTTGAACAAGAAAAACCTTAGCTTGATGCTGAAGGGATCTCCCCCATGTACGGGTTTGGTATGAGAGTGAAGAATTTTGGTGGGAAACAATGGTCTGGTGGTTCTACTGCACAGGGAAAACATGGAAAACCCGGGCTTTGGATTTTTTTTTTATTTTTTTTTAATTACTTTTATATGTTTTTTTCTTTGTTAGATCAACTCATTTTTTTTTTTTTGACTATTAAAAATTTGCCTAATAGACCAGGGCTTTTTTTTTTTTTTTTCTGCACAGGCTAGGGGACTTAACCCGCTTTTTTTTACTTTATTGATGTTCAGAGACCTTAGGGGGGGTGTTTTTGTTGTGGTTTTTTTTTTTTTTTTGGATGGCTTTTTTTTGTTTTTTTTTTTTTTTTTTTTTTTTTTTTTTTTTTTTTTGTTTGCCCCAGGATTTATCTGGGGTTTTGTTGGGGGTTTTATTTTCTGCACTGGGGGGTGGGGGTGTGGGGGAAGAGCCAAGGGAGGGGAGGCACGGAATGGTTAACCCCCGCTTGTTTAGTAATTGATGACATTATTGGTTCTTTTATTTTCTATTAGGCTTCTTTTTTTGTTTTATTTTGTATATTTTAGAATTATTGGTTATGTTGGTAGTTTTTGTTATGTTTATTTTTTTTTGGTTTGTATTTTTTTTTCTGTTAGGGTTGAGTATTCCCGTAGCCGCTTTTTTTTATTTTTTATTTTTTTTTTTTTTTTCTTTTTTTGATTTTTTTTTTTGTTTTGGCCCAATGTTTTTTTTGGATATTTTTTAGTTGTTTATTAAAGGTGAAGGATTCGATTTGGGCCCCTTTATTTTAGTTTAAGAGGGCTTTTTTTTGCGAATCTTTTTTTTTTTATTGTTCCGCCCAGTGGGAGAAACAAAGACGTTTGTTAGAACCCACAGAAAGTCTTTTCTGGCTCGAGGGAGGTGTAACCCTTCTTTATGAGACCCAGGGGGGAACAATTACCCCATGGGTTTTTTTTTTTTTTTTCTGCTTTTAGGTAACCCGATTTTTATTTTTGTATTTTTTTTATTTTATTTTGTATTTTGTATTTTTATGGTAGTATATTAATTGTTTTTTTGGCAAGGTCCACTGAAAAAATGGGTTAAAACAAATAACAATACAGCCCCCTGCCCCCTTCCCTAGAAATTCCCAAGGATTGAATATATGTGTTGTTCGGGGTGTTCCCGGCGGTGCTGGGGCGAGTGTTATGGAAAGAGAGTGATCCCACACCCATCACAACATATAATCAATCATCCCATCCATCTCCGCCCCCCCTATTCCCAATACCACCATTGGCGGGGCACAGGATACGAAAAACCCCGTCCTTGGCAAGGACACCCTCGCCCCCTCCCTATCCTAAGAGTTATGGAATACCTACGAATACTGAATTGATATGTTTTTTTATCCCCTTGTCCTCTTGCTGTCCCAATAATTTCAACCGTGGTTAACAAACTCGTTGGTGATGAGTTGCATAGGATTTTGTAACAATATCCCCCCCTATGGAACAGTTGTGTTGGGATCCCACTAATGCCGAAACCACCAGACCCGAGATTGTTTTATATATTTAACCCAGTGAAATGATTTTCCCAAACACCATTAATAAGGGGGGGGGGGGGGGGATACTGTCTTTTATTCCATATGGATTAATAAACTTGAAAACAGGCAGGGCCCAAAAATTTGAAACCAGGGGTGCCCCGTGGAGCAAACATTTTGGGACTGTTTTGGGCAAGGAAAAGAATAATCCCAGCCAACCGTCCTGACTGAATTCCTCTGCTAAAACCAGAGGGCTTCCTCACAAAGGTCTAGCTAGAAAATTATGTGAGGAACCCCCAGCCAAAAACCACCAAAAGTCGCAAAAAGAGTTATCAAGGACCACCACCTGGTGTAAACAAGGTGATATCCTCATCACCTTTAACCCCTCTTTCAAAAACTCCTATATGGAACGGAAAGTCCCATCAAGGCCATGGTAAAAGGGTAGAGACAACCAAGGAAAAAAGAAAAATTCCCAGGGGGGGTGTCTGGAAGATTTGGAAAGACAGATCCCACCTAATAATATTCGGACTTGCCATTTGGCCTGAGGAATGTTGCCCCTGGATTGCCTAAAATCAGTAGGGCACACATCTTCCAATTATTCCAACCCCCTGCAAGCCCTGTGACAGGAAGAGAGTCTGGAGAAAAGAGAAGGGAATTGGGTCCCCCCCCCCCCCATGATAGCCAGCCCCACTAAAACACAAATTTACGCTACCTTGTGAATTGATCCACGCAGGAAGCAGAGAAGAACATCAGGATTAGACAGCGCCTGGGAGAGAACAGGGATTCCCCTAGGGAGCAGGTCACCCCCGACCCCTTTGCAATCCCCATCGGAAGCTAAATAACAGAAACCGAAAAGGGAGGCATCAACAGAAGAGTTGGCCCCACACGGCGAAGAGCCGTCGCAAGCCCTTGGGAGACGCGTTTTATGGCAAGGCCCCAATAACAAATCCTGAGGGCTTTGACCTTCCAGCAAATAGATAAAGAGGTTTGGGGTTATAAAAAAACGAAAGGGATGGGCCTGTTATAACCGAGCTCCACCCTATTTCCCAGTCCCCCCCCCCCCTTGACATATATGGGATGGGGCGAAAAGTCCATAGGCCCCGTTGAACCCTACAACCCCATAAAAAAAAGGCAAGATATTCCCAGAACGCAGTCAGCAATGAGGTATCCTGAAGGGAAAGGTGGTTTGATAGTAACAATAACAAGAGACCAAAGTGACCGCCACCAGAAAGGTGACGTGACGGGTCAAGTGCCTTTAAATGTCCCTACCCCTGCCCCTGCAGAACCCAATAGAATAGGTTCCCCAATAATTAAAATAGGGTTTTTGTTTGGCCCCAAAGGTCCTGGAGAATGGGTGAAGCAGAATCGGATACCACGGGGTGTGACCAAGGCGTGGGTGAAAGCAAAAGTAGGCCAAGGGATGCCGAACCCCGTGCGAGGGAAAACCCGACGCCAGAAAGTCCCCGCCTGGAGGAGGGTGGACCGACATAAGGACAAGTTCTTGTGAAAAGTAACGCCCGACGGACTTAGAAGATGGTAACCAGCCCCAGGAGGAAGACCCAGCCCCGATAGGATAGTCCCCCTCCCCCCCCTTGGCGCGTCCCTCATCATCCTTCCAAACCTCTGGACACCCTCAAAAAAGAGAACAGTAAAGAAGGGGGCACAAAACTCCGTAAGGGTTAAGTAAAGTTTATTACTGAAACATAGTTATTTGTTTCTTATTTTTTTCTTACAGCGCAAATTCTTCTGATTGCCAATTGGCATTCGCATTAGGAATGAATAATGTGTTTATAAAATTTGTCTAGATTACGAGTAAATCATAAAAGATGTGGCGCATTATTGAATGATCTTAAATGAATTTTTACTCCCTCCGCTTCAATAAAATCAAATGGGCCTTGAAACGCTGGAGCAAAAACACAAATGGTTAATGATTCCATGTTATTTGTGCTATTTCGGGGGGGGGGGGGGGTAATGTGTGGGGGGCAAGGGCCCCTTTTATGTGCACCGCCAGAGCCTGGCCAAGAAAAATAAAATACGGGTTTTTTTTATGGTGTGGCTGGGTGAGCGCGGCATAACGAAGAATGATTTTTTTTTGTAACGCTATGTTGTGTTTTGCGGTGCACAATGACGTTGGGAAATAACTGTTTGTATGAGAAATAAACAGACAGAGCTTGTGGTTTATTTACCCCAGAAGGGGGCCGGCTTATTGTGGTCCTTTTTTCTCACACTAATGGTAGTAATATGATTGGGAAATGTTGAAAATGGAAAAAATGTCTAGAAACGATAATACAGTTATATCAACCTACCATACCTAAAACAAGGTTGACAAAAATATGGCGAAACTAAGATAGTGGGGTTTTTCTTAGTGAGGTACATTGTTCTATGGACAATTTTATCTTTAGAGGGTTAGCCTGAATATCTCTACCTAAATTAAAGTTGAATGCAGTGTAAATGAATGGTAATAACGTGTATACGAGTGAAAGAAAGATAAATGAAAAGTTGTTTTACCGATGAGGGGTGGAGGGGAAGAGTCATCCCCAAGTTGATTAATAATGAGGTCTCCGTTTAAGTGGGGAAAAATCATCCAAATTAACTATGCAAGTTTTCTTTATCCTTTTCCTTCTATGATTTCCCCAAAACCCGCCAGCGTTTACCCACAAAAGCGCCATATCAGACGTGGCCATCACGCCTGGTTGACGGGGTTCCCCCCCCCCCCCCCTACCCCCCCCCCCCCCTTGTAAAAAGAGCGTGGCAAGCCAAGCAAATTGGAGTTCCCCCCTTTTGCCTGCCCGGCGGGAGGTGAGATTCCCCCGCGGCGGCCCCCCATGGTGCCTTCGGGGAGGACTGGGGGCCCTCCAAGCCTGTGGAGTTTCCTATTCCTTTATTTTGCATCTCGCCTTCCACAAAGTATTTTCTCCCGCCAAGTTTTGTTTTTTGGTGGTTGGCCCTCTCTCCTTTCCGCTTCCTTTCCTCCCCCCCCGTCCCGGGGGTTTCCCCCCCCATAGCAACGCAGCTGGGTATCTTGATGAATGGTAATCAGGGGTCCCCTTCCCTGAAGGACCATGGGCCCCAACCCAACTCCAGCCCCGTCACTCCCCCCCCCCCCTGACCCAGCGATTGAAAATGGGATGTGGGCCAAAGTCCCCCTCCCTGGTTTTACTCCCGAATAAGTTAAGTTGTATCCTTTGTGGTTTTGCTGGATGGGGGGGGGGGGGGTTTTTTGTATGGCCAAAAGGATTCCGGAGAATTATTATTCCTTAGGCCAGGATGTGTGTGTGGAAAAGAGGACAGTTGTTTTTCTTCGGAACATTTTCCCTTTCTCTGTTTACTCCCCCCCAACACTTTCCCGCACCATAAGAGAAAGCGAACAGAAAGTTAAACAACAGCTATCCCTCCCCATACAGTCTAAATTTTTTTGGTGTGGGTTTGTTGTGCTGTAACATGGGGAAAAGACTTTCCAACATGGTGTGTTGAGAACAGGCAAAAGGGCCCTGTTCTCCCACCTGGGCATTTGAGAGTTTTTCAATTCTGTTGTTTAATGTCCCCCCCCCAGCCTTGTTCCGCCCCGTCAAGGTATGTTTTTTATGATGCTTTGTCCTCAGGGTTAAAAGTAAATTGTGTACCCCACGGGTGCTGATTTTGTTTCCGAACTTTCTGGTGTTTCCGTTACCCCTTGGTTTTGTACTTTGGACCTTCCAGGAACATTTTGCCCCACGTTTTTAGTGCTTGAAAAAACCCACTGTCTTCCTATTTTCTTCAAAATTGAAGGAATTGTTTTCAGGTGGCCCCAACCTGCCCCCCTGGCCCCCATACTTAATTCAGATCCCCCCCCTCTCGGTTGTTTTTTGTCTTGGGAATTTGTTGGAGTGAAAAATGGGCGCCGAGTATAAGTTTTGGCATAAATTGTCCCCCATCCTGCCATATTTCCAGGTTCTTTCCCTATAGTGGTAAGAAAAACGTTTGATCCAACCTAATTCACTCCTTTGGACCTGTTGCCCGCGCCTGTAAGTCTGGCGCATCACCCCACTGCCTATGTACTCTCTGGTCACCAAAAAAATAAATGGTTGTTGTTGGATAAAGTTGTTTGGTTTGAATGTTTAACGGGAATTATTGGGTGGCAGGTCCCCTGAAACCTGGAGGTGGGACCCCCTAATTTAAATTGAACCTGGACACAGTGGTGGAGGAAGGAGCATAATTTAAAACTCAACTGCATATTAAAAAAACAATTAACACCACACGAACCCTATTTATATAAGTTTTTGAAAAAAAACCACCCGACATCAGATCCCCTAATTAATTTACACCACACCTTGATGGTTACGAAGACCAGCAAACTACTGCACACAAAAACCTTATGAACCGTTAGTAACGTATGACATGAAAACGTTGAATATTTCCATATATAAAAAACAGGAGGTAGGAGCGCGCTTTATGATACAATTGAAAATTGGAGTCCCTGTAAAATAAAACGCTAGGGAAATGAAGTCCCACCTCCTAACATAAAAGGAGATTTGCCAATTAACAAGACACATGAGGATGAGTTGACCCTCGTAACGCTAGATAGTGGTTGGCCCATTTTACAAAAAAACCTAGGAAAATTGGCAGTCCTGCGAAACCCAATAAATGGTGATGGCCATTATAACAACAAAAACCTAGGAAAAAATGGGAGTTCCCCCCCTCGTAACATTAAAAGTTGTGGGCCCCTATTATCCACTAAAACCTAGGATGATTTAAATTTGAAGAAATTTAGATTTCCGCCATAGCACATAAGCCTAAACTGGCACCACACGGGGATAAAAGTGAGAAAGTGTTTTAAGATCATCCCAAACCAAAGGAAGCGTATCCAGCTTTTTCCAAACCAGTGGAGTGAAGGGGCGCAAATTCCCATTTCCCTTTTGGCTGCCCCCTTTTGGCCTTCCCTAGCTCAAATATTCAGTTAAACTAACCCCCATTTTTTACACCAGCCAATGGTGGGGAAAAACTGGAGTGGGTAAATGGCCAACCAAGGCCTTTCGAACGCCCCAGCCAATTTTTTAGCCCATGACAAGGGGTCACCCACCAATTCCGCCTTAAAACCACTTTACCAAAATCAGACGCTCATTTTAAATGAAAAACCATCCCAAGGCGGCCAATATTTTTATTTTATATTTTTTTTATCAAAAAAGTAGCTTCATGGTAAATAATCAACACATTTCAATCCTGGTTCCCAGAAAACCAAAACAGACAAAATATTTTGTTTCCCAGTACTGGAAAAGATTCAACTTCATCCATACCAAATACTATCCAGAGCTTGTATGGGTATGACCCCCTTATCTTGAACAAACAACCTTAATCCCCAAAACCAAAAAAATACGTGTTTCCTTACGCAATCCCCATTCCTGTCCACACTCTTAACTGGGGTATAAATTTTAATAGATGCTTCCCCCATACCTTTCCTGATCCTGTTATTTGTGTTCCCTTTTTTTGGAAACTAAATCATATCCAGGGATCAGGAAATAAAAAAGTTGGCCACTACAAATTTGTGGTGGAGTGGAACACTAAA
Organism: Oreohelix idahoensis; assembly: GCA_024509875.1. Taxonomy (NCBI): domain Eukaryota; kingdom Metazoa; phylum Mollusca; class Gastropoda; order Stylommatophora; family Oreohelicidae; genus Oreohelix; species Oreohelix idahoensis. The sequence continues at coordinate 26,491 of JAMPIV010008960.1, read as the reverse complement.
AAGTTTCTCCTAACTATTGTTTCAAAACCAAGGAAACAGGGAAATGAAACGAAAACAGAAACAAACATAAAGGAAAATATCCAAGACTTTCCTCAACAGAAATGACACCATGCGAATTTCCAGATAACAAGGGGGCTAGGGGGAACTTATTCCTCAAACAGTAGGACACCAATGCAATGGTACCCAAGAAAATAACTAAGACTGGAGAAACTTAAAACTTCCTCAACAGATGAAACCACAGGGCCATCTGTGGGGAACAAGTTAAACAAAAGACCTAGAGAGAATAACTTTCCTCCAAACAGCATGACCATACAGGCCCCAATTGTGAGATATACAAAGAAACCAGTAGAATTATAAACTGTTGTCGCCCCCCACAACAGATGACATCAGGGGCAAATGTTGAGAAATAAACAAAAATGACCTAGGAGCCAGAATTTACACCTATCCCCTCAACAGATTAAAAAACACCAGGCACAATGTGTGAAAATAACAAAAAATACTGGAGAACTTTACTTCCCTCTACAGAAATGAAACCCCTACCAGAGGCAATGGATTAGAATTATATAATGAGCTGGGAGAAAAAATTTACGTCCTCAGACATAATGACAGCAGGAGCCAAAGTGGGGAGGATAAAACAAATACTGGGAAGTACTTACATCTGTTATTAATTTCCCCCCAAATAGCTTCCCACGCGGTAGGAGTGGTGCATGGCTAGTGGTGTTTTGAAAAGAAGCAGGCCCCTCCCCATAGTAAACCCAGAAACATTGCCAATACTCCTGTTGCAAACTGGCCTAATATGGGACAATGTTGGTTAAATAACGTATTGGTTGGTAGCCCCTATCACAGTGTTACAGTTGGTGTCAAAAGTGGTGGGGTCCACCCATTACCACTGGGCCGCCCACCACACAAAGAATTGATGCCTAAGAAACGCCCTCCCTCGGCCCCCTGTTTTAAACAGAGGGGACCGGAAAACAAGAATATTCATGTCATTGAATTCGGTTCCGGCCGCCCCTTTACCCACAAGTTCCCCCTCCAAAAACCATACAGGCCCCTTCATTCAAAAGCAAATTGACCCCAAGTCAGTCCTGGTGTGTGTCTCCATCTCATCCAAGGGTCCAGGTCCCCTTTTCCCATGTCCTTTTCCTCATTCCTGTTTCATTTCTGTTCCTCCAACCTCCGATGTTTGTCTCCAATGTTGTTTTCGTCCAGTTTGGGGTTATTTTGCCCCAAGGAAGGACTACCTTTGTTAATGCCCTTTTAACAATGGGTTTCGACCATCATTGTGGGGGTTGTCCCCGATTTAATCCACCCACCAAGGCACATTTTTCCCTTCCCTCTCATCTTCCCTTTGTTCCCCAACCGGGCCGAAATTTTTTTAAGGTTTCAAGGGTTCTATCCAGTTACCCAACATTTAAAAGTGATCCCTTGTCTTTTAGGGATACCAATAAAAACCAAGATTATGAAGAAAATCAACTTTTCTTTAAAATGCCAAGAAAAAACACAGGTGGGGGGTTTGAAAAAGATATTTTCCTTACTGAGAAGAAATGCAATGTCCTTTTTCAAAAAAAAGATTATAAAAAAAAAAAAAAAAAACAAAAGATGGTAGGAAGAGCTATTTTTTTTAGTAATTATTTTCTAGCTTGTATAAATAGGGTTTTGTGTGGAGAAAATTGAAAAACCTATGGTTAATTTAATAAATTAGTTAATAATAATTAAGAAAAAAGGGGGGTACACCAATCATAGCTAAACTTCAAAAGAAATGGATAAGAATAAAAAACTAAACAAATTAGAGATGATTTAAATATGGTATATGGGTTACCCCCATCATTAAGGCCCTTTGACACCCTACCAACTGCATTTCTCAATATTTCCCTCTTCCCTGCCCAGTTTATTTTGCAGTTTTATGTAATAAACTAAGAATTATTTAATTTTCCTGGAGCTATTTGTTTAAATTTATTTTTACCCTATCTACAGATGGTGCCAATAGCCCCCTGTAAAAACTTCTCGCACCAACATGCAACAATATACGTAACCCAAAGTCCCCCCAAACGACGAACCATGGGTAAAACCAAGACCCTTTGGTGGGTAATTGCCCCCCATATCACATAAAGGCTTTTTCCCCTGGCCCAGGGGTCGGGCTGTCCCCCATCCACTGTACCCAACACCTGGGCCACGTCCCCCATTCTGGTCCCCCCCCCAGCGAGCATCCTGTAACACATTTATATGTTGGTGGAGTTCCAAGGCCCCAAGAGACACTGTTGGGGCCCTCAACAGAGTTCCCCCCCCCCCTGTGGACCAACACCATCCCCCATCCCCGGCCCACACCTGAAAAATTAATGGGATACCATTTGGAAACTGACTGGGTTAAAGAACCAAAACACCTGTAAGTTTTCCTCCCTCAGTTAACAAGCAACACAACAACCCCCAAATTTAAGGATTATAAAAATTGAACAGGCTATGTTGTTACAATTCCCTGTGCGTTCATAAGGGTGCGGAATGCCTGGAGGAAGCAGACCAGATGAAGGAAAAAGCCAGAACATTTGGTTCCCCCTCTTTCCCCCCACCACAATCTGCCTAAGGAAAAATTCCCACTCTGAATCTATTGGCTGAAACATACCATCACCCAAACCCAAGAAGCTGCGTTACTTGGAAGGCAACCAAGAAGACCCAATGCAACACCCATCAAAGCCTGGGCAAGAATGTCCTGGGAGGGTTTGGGTTTGGTGACCACGACAGCCTCAGAATAGACCCCCCGAATTAGGGCGCCCAAATCGCGACAACCGAAGCAGCTATGCTAAACAATGGGACCGTCCCTTGGAAGGAAAAACCTAAAGAAAGTGTTTCCAAAACCAAAGCAAGAAAAAAAACTATGGGCGAAGAGACTGTGGAGGGCAGAGATGCAAGAAGACAATGAAACCAGTGGGGCATGGGGCACTGCAGCCCACCAAAGGTAAATGTGCCACCCGCAACCCAAGGTGACCAAAAGCAATAGTTTGGTTTGCTGCCTTTAATAAGGATGCCCACCGTGAACCAGCCGGGCTATTTAAGGTATCAAACGCGAAAGAGGAAAGAAAACCAATGCTAAAAACAAGGATTAGAACATTTTATTACACAATGAAATAAAGTAAGGTTCCCCCCCCTAGAGCAAAAATATTTCTAATCCCCTCTGGGATTAATTCCATATTATTAAAAATTGATCTACTCTGTGTAATTTTAAGAGTTGTTTATGGGAGATATCAGCCAAGAGGAGTTTAGGTTGCCAAACCTTGCCCTCCTCGCTGCAAAGATTTTAATCAAGATTCTGTATTCCAAAAAAACCTAGTAATAAAAGTGCTTCGTTCCTCGGCCCTTCAGTTCCCAACCCAGCTGTAAGCTTTTTTGTAAATTGTTCCCCCTACCAGATTTGCTTTTTTTGAGTAAGGGGGAAAGAAATAGGCAAGCAAGGAAGGGGAAAACTAGTCCCCACCATAAAATTAACACCGCATAAAAGTTGAACTTTAGTATAAATGGAAAAACCCCCCCATCTTTTCATCTTCACAAATCTAGTGTGGGAGGGCCATACATAACCCTGGCCTTGTTGGGACTACCTTTTTAGAAGTTTTTTAAAATAACCTTGTTGTAAAATGTACACCCCCCCAGAAGGGTCAGCGTCCCCAATTTGACCGAGTGGTTTTAAAAAAAAAAAAAAAAAAAAAAACAAAAAGAAGTTCGTTGGTCTGCTCCGGTGGTCCCCAAAAGGAGCCCCCAGTTTTTCAACTATTGTCACCCGATAAGTGATCCAGTCCCTAACCCCCAGCTTGTAAATAGGGGGGTACCTGGAACTTTGAAGTTTTTTAGGGAAACGAACCGAAACGCAGCAATACAGTATAAGTTTCCCCGACCAAAAGGGTTGAGAAAATTGGGCCCACGCAGGCCCCGTCCCCCTGACCACATTCTTTTGCCCTTTCCTTACCCTCTTCACCTTTCAACTGAATTTCATTTATTCCCCAATGCAACACAAGTGTTTAAACATTATAAAATGTCCCCCAAGAAAATTCAACCGATTTTTGTAAAGTAAAAAAAAAAATAGCAACTATACAACACTCAATATTAACATGAGACCTACTATTTAAAAAACATGGAACACCCATACAATAAATGGTTTTGAACAAGTGTAAAACAAACATTCGTCCCCCAATTCAGAAAAACCTAACAAGTTGATAATTTATCCGGAAAAGGAATAATCTGAATAAGGGGGGGGGGAGGCATGTAAATTCAAAACCTGCAAATAAAGTATTCCGAAAAAAAGTCCACTATTTTGTATGAATAAGGGATGAGGTTGTTTTTCTTAGGTATTTTTTTTATGTGGAAGACAATTTTTCCCCCCAAAAGATGGAGCCAGGCAAGAGTACCGCCCCTAAGCCTTTTCCGTGAAAATAAGTCAAGCCAAGGCCCCACTTGATGGGGCCCACGTGCAAATTTAACAAAGCCGGTGGATCAGGAAAAGGGCCCAGCGGAGGACTGGTGTATACTGTTACCCCACAGCCACCTTTTCCTCGATGCCTGTGGGAACCTAGTAAAAGTGAAAGTCCCCCCCCCACCACCCCTCCCAACACATCCCACTCCCCCTCATGGCAAGTAACTACTTATGGGACAAAACCTATATTAAGGAGTTTTCCAGGGGTTTGGTTTTTTTTAACTACGTTGAACAAAACCCCTTTTTTTCCCAAGTTTTTATTTTGACATTCCCCCAACCTTAATGGAAGTCTCATGGGGTGTAGAAATGCAAAAGATGAAAAAAAAAATAAATGTTAAAACCAAAAACATCATGAAATGTAAATTGTAACATGTGGAAAGATCCAATGAATGCAAGGTCAAATCAACTCCCTTTCACGACAAACGCAGAGCAAGAAGTCAGCCGAGTATCATCAGGGCCCCCCTTAAACATAACAATGGGTTAACACTGTACTAAGCTCATACAGGTGTTTCCAGTGTTAAAATAAGCTAGGATAGCCCATGTATTTTCACTGGAAAAAATTGGCAAGACCTTGACAGAGAAAAATTGGAAAAACCAAGGAAATGTCCCCCCCAACCAAGGCCAGTGGGGCCGTGCACCGTCAAAACTCACCTTCAACCAACCCCTACTACCCCCAAACATCTGAAATATTAATAATAAAAAGAAAATAGCCCCATTTCCCCGTCCATATAACCTAACTAAGGGGAACACATGCGCCCCCCTGAGTTATCAAGAGGCCCCTCAGAATTGCTTAAATTTTCCCTGGCCTGTTCCCTTTTTCGAATGTTTTTCCTCCTCTCTATCTGCCTTGCCCGTGAGAGCCCTTTTTCTTATTTCGCCTCAAAAAAAAAAACAAAAAAACATTCCTATCAAGTAGGGTGAAATAATCCACAGCCTAATTTGATAAACATAGTATAATTCTTACCAAGCTCCTTAGCTATTAGTGGTCTCCAAAAAACATGAGGTTCACCCCCCCCCCCCTGGTCCCCCAAAGGGCACAGGAGAGGGTTTAAAATCACACGTGGGTAGGAAATGAGATTTGGCTTTGAAAGAAACGAGGCCACTCCAATTGTGTTAGAAAGCAGAGACAGAAACCTAGAAAATGATGGACCGCATAAGAAAAAAATTGGGTAGTAAAAATGGATAATGCTGCCTCAGATAATATGGGACCCCCCAAACAAGAAAAAAAAAAAAGTTTTTTAATTGAATCAATCCTCAATGAGAAAATGGAAGGCCTGACAATCCCAAATATTTACTGAGGTTAACCTAACCAAAATGAAAAAAACGGAGCCAAGAAAAGGAGCCCGTGACCCAGACCTAAAGCTATTTCAAGAAGCAACCCCATAAAAAGGGTGGCATTGGCCCCCCCCAGGGATAAGAGGAATAGTACAATACTGGGGAAAGATGCGATTATCAAAAGTTCGTCCTAATTAGTCAAAATGGACAACTGGAGCAAATCGAGATGACAAACTCCCATCAAGGCTAAGAGCAATAGCTGGGAAATTGGCATCAAAAAGCGGTAAGAACCCAGCAGAGGGAGGGGACCCTAATGAAAGAGGATTGCCATCCACTCCGAGGTACAAATAAAACCCGAGTGCGCAACAGGGAGAAAAGCTAATTTAAGCCATTCCGTAAAACCCTCCGACATTTTGCTGTGCGAGGAGAACCCTGAGCAAAACCTATTGATTTGGCCCTGAAAGTGGCAAAAAATGAATGTCCAAGTCTGATTTTTACCAATAACCCTACCAATAGTAAGAGATCAGGGGTATTTTTTTAAAGGTCACTGGGAAACCAAAAAAGTCAGATAGATAGACAATATTGCAAGAAATCCCCCTTACAAAAAAAAATAAAAAAAAAAACAGCCACCCCCGCCCAAAAACGCCGTTTTCCAAATGTGACCAACACCCTTTGTTCATGAAATGGCAAAATGTCCCCAGTTTTTCCCCACAATGGGTTGTTTTAACTGCCAAGAGTGGGGAACCAAAAGAAACAAAAAGTGAGTGAAGAATCCAATTTTTAACTCTAACATTTCAAGTGTTCCCCTCCCAACCATGTCAAAGTATTTGTAAATATCTAAACCTGGCAAGAATTTTTCCACCTCTAGTAGTTATCACATCTCTAACTTTTTCAAAGTTCCAAACCCGCTACATGTACTCCATCCTCTAACTGTCAAAAGGTTTTTATTTCCAGCTCTAAAGACTGTTTCTTCATCTTTGTGTGTCCGAATTATAGCCATCCTCTAATGTTCTTTTTACCTCTACATTGGTCCCCATAGGTTTTCCTCCTCCCCTAAAGGTTTCTCATTTATGGTCCCCCCCCCTCCCCAAGTTGTCCCCCACCATTTCCTAATGTTTATCCCTCAAAACATCTCTACTGGGTCAGGTGGTTATAATTTGATTCCCCCCCCACCTCCCTAATGTGTCTCGAATTATCTTTCCTGTTTCCCAAAGTTTCCACTTCTAATGTTCCTCAATACTCTAAATAGTCCCCACGGTTCCTTCCCCACCTTCTAAATGTGATATTCATGAAACCTTTCCCCTATAAACCCCTCGACCCTACGCCTCCGCCCCTCTCCCTCTCCCTTCCATCCTCTTTCCATTCACCCCCAACGCCATCAACCTTTTTTTTTTTGTTTTTTTTTTAAATCCAGAGAAGATTAAAACCATTTTCCCAAATCAAGAGGGGGTAAAAAATAAGCAAGCTTTTTCAATTCCCCACACCATTATATTCAAAAGCCCAGAACATGGAAAAACCGTATTATTAAATCCTGATTTAAAGTTGACAGAATAACGGCGGGTTCCCCACCCCACCCCCCCCTTTAAATTCCAATGATTAATTTGCCTGGGATACAACACCCCTTTCCCATTAGATCGACCAGGCCCGCTACCCCACAAAAAAGTTTTCCTCCTCGGGCCCGTAAAAAAAGAAAAAAAAAAGTATAGGCTGGAACCAATTTATCAATTCATAACACAGTTGACTTCATTAAAAAACTAATGGGAAGTATCATTATTTTGTTCAAACAAAATATGAATACCACAGAAGCCATTGCCCCTGGAATTCAAAATGTTCCCACCCCCATTCCCTGTTGGCAAAAAAGATTAATTAAATGAAGAAACCAGGCCCCCACTTTAACCTAAGATTAAGAAAATACAAATGAAATTTATTTGTTTACTTTCCTACTTGTTTAAAGAAACCCTTTCCTAGTACAGGGTATTCCCTTTAACCCGTTATTGGGTGGGTCCCATGCAAGGGTGGTTTCCCAGGGTTAACAATAACCCTAAAATTTGAAAATTGTAACATAGGGGTGTCCCCCAAAGGGGCAAAGTGGGATGCCAATTGAAAAACCAAGACACTCCAAAAACCAATGGTCCCCCCCCCCTCCTTAGCCCTCTCCCTGCCCCAAGTTTTCCCGATACCCTTCAACCCTACCCCGTGGTGGACCTTCGTTTTATACCCAGTAATCTGCCCGAAGGTTTGGGGTTTCATCCCAAAACCCCCAGCGGGAGGCAAGATGGACAGCACACACCGAGGTTAGAAAAGGCCACCAAAAAATCAAATCCCCCCATGCCCAGAGGGGGGGAAGGGTATATATGGGGGGGGGCCATAGCCAAACAACTTCCTGCCTTAAGAAAACCGGATGCTGAAGTCAGATTGTAAACCAGGCCCCAGGGAAGGCCCAACCAGCAACGCCATGGTAACCAATGGCAACCCCGCCTTATTTTGGTTTTAATATGGTCCCCCCTAACAATACAAAATCCAGAAAACCCGGAACCTTTCTTATATGTGTAAACCCATTTTTCTAAACATAACAGCGAACAAGAAGGAAGAATAAAGTAACAATGTCAAAAAAAAGAAAATTTTATTAATGCCTTTTATAAATTAACATTTTTTTTTTCAAAAAGAGGGGGTCCCATTGTCCCCTTCAGCAAGACAATCACAATGGGTGCGATGTTACAAATAACTTTTAAGAAACCCTGAAAACTAGTGTGCCCCAATCCCTTGATTAACTGGGCTTGCCCGCACACAGGTCCCCCCCCTGGGAGAAGGAGTACAGTGAAAATTTTTACCAAAAATGAAAGACACAGTAATGGTCCCCCCCTAATCCATTGAGTTTAGAAAACCCCCCCTTAACCTCCCCCAACAAGAAACAAAGCGCCCAAATCAAACAAATTTTTGTGGCCACCTCTTTTCTTTTCACCAGTTTTGCTTATTTTTGGCCTCCCCAAGATTCCCCAACGCATGGGTTGCTTCCCTCCCCATACCCCCCACCCTCAGTCCCCCAACCCAAGCCGCTCCTTAGTACTCCCCTTTCACTTTTCTCTCAAAACCTAAAGGGAAACTCCTATGAACTAAGGACTTGTCACCACCAGGGTTCCCTTTCCCAACTGTGTGGGGGGGGGTCCCCACCATACCCCCAGCAAAAATCCTTTTCCCCCTCTCCATTTTTTTGCGCTGCTCCCCCCCCCCCTTCTGGGGCACCCTGTTTCAACCCCCCCTGGCTTTCCCCTGGTCCAATTCAGAAATCCACCCAGCCATCCAACCCCATTGAAGGTCCCCCCTGCCAACTGACACCTTGGTGTTTTCAAGTTAATAATATTTGTTTTGGGTTCTCCATGTTAAACAAAAAATCAGAGCCCCCCATACATCTAGGGCCCTGACCTGACTGATCATCAAGAGTGAAAAAGATTCTAAATTTTCTTGTGATGGGAACCATCCTATCCAACCCAACCCCTGGCAGTAAATTTTTTTTAGAGGCCCACCAACAAACCTTTGAAAACCCATGTATGGAAAAGAACACAGACAGCCCGTTCAACCTGTTTAACTTTTTAGTCCCATCCGAGCCTTTTTTGCTTTTACCTTTATGGAAACATTTGCTTACAATTTAAAAATGAAGCCCAACACTACACAATCCTGTAGCCAGTAAAGAAGAAACAGGTTATCCAAGTATGAAAGCCACGGCATCTGCGTACTAGGCCAGAATGAAGGAAAAAGGAATAATATTTACTTTATGCTGCCCCTGCCGTTCCAACACCCCCACCCTTAGCGTACATAGCTGGGGTTGTATTGGTTTAGTAACAATGGGTCCCCCCCACCTTTCACAGTAAAAATGATGAAACCGTTGTATAGATGGGACCCCCAGTACTTAAATTTCCCCCCCCAAAAAGTGCCTATTGTTTTAACCAGTTTCCCTTACTTCTCCTGGTTGTCCAAAGGTCCCCCCCCCCCCCCCCTTCAGCCCCCTTTTCCCTTTCGTGCAAGGGGGCTTAAACCAATTTTATTACCCATGTCAGTTATCCGCTGCCTCCAAGCTTTGGGTGGGGAAATATGTAAGGGTATATTTTTGAATTATTTTTTTTGTGGATGACAGAAGCTAAGTTTTTGTTCTCTATGGTACCCTCAGCAAATCTTCACTGATTCATCATTCCATACCCTCACCCCACCCCACACCATCATCTTTCCTTCAGCAGTCCCTGCTGGTCTTTATAAATTAACAAGGTACAACTGCAAAAAAAATGCCTAACAAAGAAAAATGGTCCCCCAGTTTTATTTTTGTCCCCCCCTCACCCCACCCTCCAACAACAACTATAGAAGTTTTTCTTTAAAAATTCTTGGAAAAATACTCATTACTGTCAAAATGTCCATCCAAAATTGATTAATTATTTTTCTGTGAATCTCTTGTTTGTATATTTTCCCTTCTTTCAGTGTTTTCATTTTCAGTGTTCAGGTTCTTAGTTTTTTCATTCGAAAGAAGAGAAAAAAAAGAGGGTTAGAGTGAATAAAACAACGTAGAATACAGCAATAACTTACCTTTTGTTTGCCTCTGTGATACTTGGTCAAGTGTAAAGAAGAAAGAAAAAAAAGTACAACAAGGTACACCCAATTGGTTGAAAAATGAAAAATGACAAGAACCAGACCCAAACCGCCCAGTGGGAACAAGACCATGAGAAGAAAACACCCTGGGGCCATAGGATTGGACAAACACCATTCTAAGGGAAAAACCTACTGGAATACAGCATTTTAAAACAAAAGTCCAGTTCCTTATTTGTTCTGGAAATCCCCCCCCCAGGGGTAAGAGAATGGTAATGGAATAACACATGGGAAAAGAAGACAAACTGGGAGGACCAGACACCATGAAGAAGGGTGGGACCATGGGAAAAATAAACCTGTGAATCACTTGGTTTGGGCCGAAAACGTGAACAGGGTAGACAAAAAGGATTGACCCCCAATGGATGTATGAAGGCCCCTAAAATGCATCCATTTCAGGGAAGTTGATGAAGGGGTAAAATGAATGGAGTGGGGACCACAAAAACCTGAGATCCAACATAATGCTATGGCCCATTCTATTTCACCTTAAGGTGTTGCAGTTGGAGCCCAGCCCACCCAATATGCTCTGGTTTTTGAACAGTTGGAGAATGGTTGGACACAGTGGAATAAGTATTAAATATAGAATTTTAAGCTATGGTTTACGTACCGAGTTTTCCCCATGCCTGTGGGGGAGGCATAGCATCTGCTCGGTAAACAAAAAAAACAGGCTAAAAATTAATTAACCAGCCAATTATTCAAATAATTGGGGGAGTGTCAATTAGTACACTCCTAATTACCTCCTTCCCTCCCTAGATTTTGGGTGTCTTTAAAATAAATGACATAATTTTGTTTTTATTCGTTTTCCACCTCATAGTGGTCTGGGGATCCCCCCCCCTCAAGCTTTCCACCCATTCACCACACACAATGTTCCTTCCTGTCAAAGGGGAAGAATGGTGAAAGGTGCAAAGCCCAAACCATTTTTGGAAGGACGTGCCCCGATTATTAGCCAAATGGCCCCTGGTCCTGCCCAAATGATTTTTTGGTAGTTATTTTGTCCCCAAACAGATGGGTTATTTTGAGCCTGCCAGTTGTTCGGTTCTCAGGTGCTCGGGCCCCCCCTGGAAAAGCATTTTCATACCACACTTTTATTTGTCTTCCCTTGGCAAGGTGTAGTATAACCCTTTCTGTTGTTATCCCTGGGGATCTGGTTTGGTCCCCCTTCTATGCCATTATATTTTTTAGCCAACCAGTTTTTAAAAAAAATTAACAGGCCCTTTTTTTATTCCTTTTTTTGAAAGCCCGAGGTAAACGTCGCAGTGGATTAATTGCAAATAGCTTTCCGTTAGCGTGTTTGTGGTCCCATGGTTCGATCACCCCCCCAGTTGAGGTGGATTTTTTGTTTTTTAAGAACGCAACACGGACGGGCGCCAAACCCGGCCTCAGGGACCCCCGCCCAGCCTCATGAATTGGGGTTACCAAAGCAACAAGGGTTTTAAGGCACAGACCGGGTATGAGCGCCTGAACAAGACCAAACATCACCCTTTAGGTGGGGGTTGGGGTGCCCGAGTGGGTCCAAGAAAATAAGGGCCACCCTACCCACCATATTCACTATTAATGTTCCCCCCCCCTACAAATGGGCCATGTACCCCCCGGAAAAGCACTTTTTTTTTTTTAACTTTTCCATTTTTTTATCCCCTGTCCCCCCCCCCTCAGCTTGAAAAATTTTACCCCTTCCTCCTCCCCATTTCAGCCAAAATCCTAATCTTGGGGTTATTTTCCCATGTCCATTTAACCGTTGCCCAAGTGGGGCAGGAGTCCCACCCCCCCCCAACCTATACTTTCAGTCCCCCCTGTTTTTGAAAATTCATATCTTGGGTTCCCCATCATCATCAGCCCAGGCTGTTTTTTCTAATTCCAATTGTGTATTTATAATGGGGTTCATGGGAAAGAGGGCATTTTTATGACAGACCAGGAAAAAATCTGAGAGGGACCACTTATCTCTGGTTTATTTTCCACTCTGGCCCCCCTACTGACAGTTTGCTGTCCTAAGGCTTGGGGTAAGTTAATGTCAGAAAAAACATTTGTTCCACAACCCAACCCTGAAGGACGAATCAAAAATCAGCCTCCTATCCATTTTATTATTAGTTTTGGGCAAATGCCCTCCCTCCCTTCATTTCCTTTTAGCCTCTTCTTGCTGATCCCCATCTGGTATGGGAATTCTACTCTAACTACTGGGGTGGTTAAAACATCTTTGTAATGTAATGCAAAGCTTTGTGCTTCCCTGTCTGCCAATACTGGACAAGGTTGGTAGTTTGTTCATTTACTTATTCTTTATATATTTGTCCCCCAATCGAACTACCTGTTGTAATTTAGTGATTTCTCTGCCGCCTCGTCCAAACAAAGTGTGAAAATGGTTTCCTGCCTTTTTTTTCATTAAGGGTCTTTCTGTCCCATTGTATGGTTTTGCCAAAAATTCCGCAACCCTGAGTTTACATAGCGAAATGTAGTTTTTCAGCTTTAATGACATCAACCAGAGGGCCCTTCCCCCCGCTGCACAAGTCAACCCCCCCCATCCCATACCTTTTCAGTCCCCCCTATCTTTTTCCCAACTGAAGCCTGTGGGGGGTGTGAACCTTTTAACATTTTTTTCTGCCCCTGTGTAAGTTGGGTATTTCTGTAAGCATTTTCTGAACATCAATTTCCGAAAACAAAAATCTACCCTCTGAAAATCAAGGTGGTTAACAATCCCTATTTTTTTAGGACCCCATGTTCAAATTAAATACAAGCAACTAAAACTTCATATGGTTCCAAATACCTGAAACAAAAACGAATAAAAATTAAACTGGGCCAAAAAAAAAAATTTGGTTTTCCCATAAGAAAAACTACTGTTCATCCTTTGGAAGTCCCCAGGATGCCTTTCCTACCACTTTAAAAGGACAGCTCCAGCAGCCCATGAAGAACAGGTTTGGCAGAATGTTTGTGTCCCCCTTGGGGTAATGAACATGTTTTTCCTTGGTGGTACTTTTTCTCCTAGGAAACAAACTTATTTTCATCAACATTAATCACTTGAGTTTCACCATGGATATTTCACCTAATCCCATTAATTGCAACAATAAAATTTGTGGGACCCCCCCCAGTAGCCCCCACTGTGAACCACTAAAACTTGTAGCATTCTTCTTCACATGTTGCAAAAAAAAAATATTGTGAATTTGTGGTTGTTTTTGTCCCCCCCACCCGCCCCCCCCCGTAACCCTACCGTAACTAACGTCCTGGCCCTTGTATAAAACAGAGTTTTTCTTCCCTTCCCTGAATAAAAATTTCAATTCCCCGAGACACAGCCTCCCCCCTTGGCCTTCATTCCCAAAAAATTCATGCCCTGGGTGGGGTGTCCATTGATGAGCCAGATTCATCAAGGCATCAACCCCAGCAGCCAAGTTTGTTTTCGGTTTATCTCCAACCAAGACCCTCCCCCTTTTGTGTTGGCCCCTTGCCCATCTTGGAGGTAGCAGAAGATTGACTGGAAAATGCAGTCATAAAGGCATTTTTTAAAAAAAATCCCCCCCCCCCCCTTTTGGAAATTCTTAAAATTAAAAAATTTTGTGGAACCAGAGCTTGTGAAAGGGGTCTCCCCCCAAGTTCCAAGGAGAGCTCCCTAGAACCCTTTAAGCAAAGGATCGTCCTTGGGCCCAAACCGATGTTGGGTGGAACACAAAGCCCATAACTACTCCAGCCCAAAGAACAGTTCCGCCACACTGCACAACCAGTTCTTGATTGATCATAAATAACATGGCCCCACGCCCTATCTAATGGATCCCGCCCAGAAAGCCGCAGGTGGGTTCGTGCCAAACTGGGGCTCCCCTAAGCACGGAGGTCGCCCCAAATGGTTTCGATCCCCCCCAGTGTGAGGGTGGGATATTTTAGAGACCTGCAAACGGGCCATTTCCCGTGGTCCCTACCCCCAGCCACTCAAAAAAATTGGGTAACCAGAGCAAACTTTCTGGGAAGGTTTAAAGAGAAGGCCGCCCGGCCGACGTGACAAAAAATGCCTGAAAAACTACACATCCCACCCCTAGTTGGAGGCCGATGGTCCTCCACCCCCCCCCCAAAGAAAAATAATATGGGCCCAATACACCATAAATTCCCAATTATGCCTTCAAATGGGCCCATGTTAATGGGAAATTCCCTTTTACACCTTTTAGAACCCCATTATAAGAGAGAATATAGTTCTATGGGTACACACGCTAACCAATTAACTCCTCCTCTTGCAGTCCCTCCATCTTTATGATATAATCTCAGTTAAATTAACAAGAAGATCTCCCAAGCAAAAGGCCCAATCTTTGTGCGCTACCTTTTCCCCCTGCCCATTCCTCCTCCTTACATGTTTCCACCATTATTTTTTCTAATCAGACCTAAAACAATACAGAGCAATTATTTAGCTTAGCCATTAAACCAAAACGATGCCGTCAGGGATATTCCGGTATGTAACCCGTACCCCATTTTGTCGATCTTGCCATTTAGATTCACAATGTTTTGATATTTGCTACACCATTGGATTTGGGGTTATGTTTTAAGAGACTAATCTTCATTTTGCAACAAAGACAAAAACTCCATCCCAAGGTGCTCCTCTACTTAAGATCTCTAACAAGACGGATTCATCAAGCCACAGTTGCCCATACACTCCATAAGTATTAAAAACAACGGTGGGGAAGGGATCCCACAGTGTGCATAACAGGAATCACACCATTTTTTATAAAAAAATATTTTATTGTGGGTGGGGTAAAGTTTCCCTAATTTTAAACTTTTTGGCTAGTAAAATGGCCTACTTCTTATACGATTTTCCAACCTTCCTGGCGGGGATTTTCAAAAAAAAAAATGCCGCAAACTGCTCGCTGGACCTCCTTATGTTGTTTTTGCCCTTATCGCCCCAAGAAGAGC
The DNA here is from genome assembly GCA_024509875.1 of Oreohelix idahoensis. Taxonomy (NCBI): domain Eukaryota; kingdom Metazoa; phylum Mollusca; class Gastropoda; order Stylommatophora; family Oreohelicidae; genus Oreohelix; species Oreohelix idahoensis. The sequence goes on along the minus strand of JAMPIV010008960.1, from coordinate 11,256 downwards.
TATTGCAATCCCAATCTCCACACTACCCAAGGAGAATTCAGGGGAGAGGTCAATGACACATTCATTAGGAAAAAAACCATTAGTCGTCTGAAACAAAGTTTCATCCGACTTTACCGTGTTTTGGGGAATGAACCCCAGTAACTCATAGCCACCCTTCTGGTCCCCCATTTCTTTCCTATTGGTCTTTGTCCCCCCCCCAGAAAAACCACCAGGGGGACTACCATGCAGCCCAACGTTAACAAATCACAACTGAACAAATAAATAATGTTTTGTGGTCCAAGGTCCTGTGAGGTGGAGGATTTTATAAGAACAGAAAGATGCCTCAACCCCAATGGTTTTTTCTGGGACCTGTTTGGTAAAAAAAATTATGGTAATGAAGTTTTGTACCTAACAACAACAATAGGGGGGAATACCGAGAGCCAGGTAAATCCCGACCTTCCAGGGTGAACCTCCGAATCCCCCCCCCCAATGGGGAGGACAAACCATTAACAAACACCCTGAAGGTGACCCGTAAGGACTAAATAAAATGGAAAAAAAAACCTGGCCAGGAAAAGGAAAGAACAGCCGAAAAGAAGTAAAGGCGTTTTATCTCTTGGAATAAACCTCTACAAACCCTAGGAGATAAAGACAGAGAAACCCCATGAAAACATAAACGTTCCCCCCCTTGTAGCTTTTGGTGGTTAATTGCCCCCTTTGGGTGTAAAACATAACCTCCTATCCAGGCAATAATTGGGAAAAAGCCACTCCCCACCACTGCCCCAAGACGTGAATTGTTCCCGCTTGGGCATGCAAACTTCTCACCCTGCAACACCGTGATTGTTTCCATTGTTCCCTAAAACAAAAACAAGAATACCAATTGACCTGAACCAGTTTGGACAATGGACAGACAAAATCATGGAAATTAATTTTTCCTTTTCATCCCAACTTCATTTAGCCACAAAAATTACCTTGGAAAATTAACAAATAATCAAATAAAAAAAGTAAATATTTTGGTGAAAGAAGTTGCCCCCCCACGGGGAAAAATTCCAAAAGTAAATAAATTGAAGGAACATATACACATGTTGTTAAAGGTGGTTTTTGAAACCATTTTGAAATTTTAAGTTTTGAGGTGGGGATTGGCAATCAGATATGGTGGGCCAAACCATTAAAGGAGAAATACTGGCAAAAAAAAATAAGGGCCCAATCCACCAGTTTTCCAAACATCACTTGGGCAACACGCACAACAGTTTTTATACAAACGCCGGGAGCATTGGGGAATGCGGAAAGGAAAAAGAGAGGGACAGGCCAACAAAAATGGATGTAAAATGATCATGGGATATAACACCCCACTTACGTTGCCCATTTTCTAAACCCTTTTTTTGAAATAATATAAAAAAGTTCTCGTTCGATCGTTCACCCATACAGTCCCTCATAAACAACCACCACAAAAAAAAACAATAACGAGTGAACAGAACCTATGATAGGAAAGAGAGGAGAAGATAGAAAGAGAGAAAGGATTAGAGCGAGAATGAAAAAAAAAGCATCATCACGACCTACAATCATGAAATCGGAGGGGGGGGGGGCCCCAAAGAAAAAACATCGCTGAAAGGTCCTTTTGGGAGAAATGCTAATGGTCCCACTTATTGGAGCAGAAATTCCAATCATACCCAATATTAAAAAACAACGCTTTTTTGTTTTTACAAACATTTGATTTAGCACAACCCTGGCACTGTACAATTTGGTGGGTATATTAAAAAAAGTGGGGTTTTGAAAGAAGAACAAAAAGTAAGTATAAACCGCCCATAAGATTAAAACAAACTGGCCGGTATAAACTGAAGTGCGCCCCCAACTTCAAACCCTTAATTTAAAAAGAAACTAACAAAAAAAAAAAAAACAAAAAGCCATATATCTTTTTTTTTTCTATAAACGCCCCGCCGGACGGCCGGGGTGTGGCTTTTTTCCCCTTCCTCCCCTTTTCCCCTTCCTATTGACCGTGTCCCCCTGAAGTTATGTGGCCCCCACCTAATATTTTGGAACTTACAGTGTTTCAGTTTAATTAATTTTTTTCTAATTCCTTACATTCACGTTATAGCGGAGCAAACAGTGGTTTTTGTGTTTCTTGCCCTTTCCTTAGCCTCGGTTTGTTCCCCAGAATTGAAGGTGTGGGATTTTTTTTTAGAACCACCAAACGGGCTCCTGGGTCCCGACCCCAAGCCGCATGATACTTGGGTTAAAACCAGAGCCAAACTTCACTGGGAAAGATTAAAGGTTGGCCCGGCTTGGAAAATTTGCTGAAACCAATCACCCCCTAGTGTGGGGGTCCCGAATTGGACCCAAGAAAATATGGGGCCTAACAACACATGATTACCCCAATTATGCCTTAATGGGGGCCCAATAGTAAAAAGGATCCCCCCTTTGCCTTTTACATCAATGGTTAAACGGCAACAGACCCCCCCAGGGATGTACATAAACAGTAAGTTTGTTTTTACCTTATTCCTTACTGCCCCATTTTTTTTGCAGAGTAAACGGGACCTGCAAAACTAAAATCAGCCAGAGAATATACAGACGCAACTCAATACAAAAGTGTGTGAAAAGGATGCCAATTATGGGGAAAAATTACTGTTGTTAAAAAAAAAAAAAAAAACCCAAATTTTTCAAGTCAATTACCAAAAAATTCCCCCCAAGGGCTTCTATCAACCAAACACACCTATGGAATAAAAACAAGGTTTAGAGTTGTTTTCCAAAATATTGCTTAAAAAAAAAAAAAATCCAACCAAAAAAAAATTCCCAAAATAAGGGAAAACAAACATAAAAAATACCATTAAAATGGGGCACAAACACAATACATTTGCCATTTCTGCTAAAAAAAAACACCAGATTACCAATAAAAGGCTTTTAAAGAAGGGGAGGATTCTACAGGATAACATCACAAAGGTCCCCAAAGCCTGAATTATAAAAGTGGGGTAATAATGAATTTGGAAAAAACTTGCTTTTTTTCTTCCCCAGTGGACTCTCTCAACTACATTTTGGATTGGGAAAAATAGGGACAGTGGGGAGGTAAGTATTAAAAAAAAAAACAAGGTGGGAGTGGAAATCCACCCCCACAATAACCCCATGAAATTGGGGAATGAGAATTAATGCAAATTTAAATAATTAAAGAAGGTGAAAAAAAGAAACATGAAAACTCCCCCCTGGTGGGCCCTTACCAAAAACCCACTTAGTATGGCGAAAAATGAAACTGCATCCCATGGGTCAAAAAAAAATTCTGCATAACTAGTGCTCATTATCATCTGATTATCTGTTTTCATTCCAATTCAATAACCCCTGGTGGCTACCTATGAAGATCCATTAGGCCTCGCTCCATTGACCAGGGGAAGAACATATGCCTTTCAAACCAGAGTCAAATGCCAAGCCCTTTCCTGCCCCCCCTATTGCTATCTGCTCATGGTCCCCTCTTTTTGGGCTTCTTCAAAATTCCCTTTCATCCCTATTTTTCATTTTTTATCTGCACTCCATCAATACAACTTTCTCTCCATCCAATTGTTTTTTTTTTTTTTTGGTCTCCCTCCTCCCCTCCCTCCAATTTTAAAAAAAAACCCCCTAAGAATGTTTCAGAATATGAGGAACCCTGCTTAGTATAATGCTAATCCAACAGGTCCCCCTGAAAGTAAAGGTTCTATCCCATTTTTGCCCAGGCGTTTTGGGGTCCACCTTCACGTTAGTTCCAAACTTCTATTGGTTCCTAGGGGAGTCTTTGTCCTTATTTTTGTTTAGGAAGCTCCCCTGTTCTCCATTTTTTTATAGCTTCCCTGCCAGAAAACAAAACCCTGGGGTCACCTTTTAAACACCTTCCCTTTAGGTCACCCATTACCCCCTTCCCAGGTTTTCTCTCCTGGGTCCTGGGGGGCAACTTCCTCTCTTTTCCCTCACCTCCTCCCAAGGGTCCCCCCCAAAATGACCCCCATGTATATGATTATCACTGGGGATTGGGGTTTTTTTCCCCCCCCTGAAGAGTGTTTCCCCACCAATTTCCCCATGTTTCCCCCCTCTTCCTCCTTTAACTCGTTTTATGGTTTGAGGTTTTTTTCCTCATCACTGGGGCCTGGAAATGAATGGGCCCCCCTAAGAGTTTCTATACTGTACACTTCTTGTGGACCCAAGCCATACTTTTTATCCTAAAGCCAATGGAAAAACAGGAAATAACTATGTTTTTTACATGTGGGTGGATTGAATATGCCCAATGGGCCCCGGCAAAATATCTTGGCTAAGTCAATCCCCCTTAATCATGAACCACCATCCGTATTAGACAATGCAAACAATATAATGGTACAGGAAGTGAAACCAATGGTTTCTCTGTGAGGGCCGCTTAAATTTACACCTCAATTGACTCCCCCTTGAAATCATCCACTACAACTTCCAGTTTGATTCCCTGTGCTTTTGGGGAAACCTTTTGAGAACACCCAGCATTGCCAACACTTAAGCCCTGGGGAAGAAGTTCCACTTGATCCCCCAGGACGTTAAAATTCTTTTTGGCATTGAAACCATGGTTTGAACTGACAAATGCCAATAAGGAAGCCCCTCACTAAGGGGAACCCAGTGGATAGGCAACAGGAAAGCTGAGAGATTGGGCAGGTTCTGGTGCCAGGACATACAAGGTTAATGGGGAGAGCCCCCTAAGAAACGAATCCCCTTTTGGGATTGGCGGGGAAAACGCACAAGTACAAGGCCCCCACAACACCTTCTTACCTCTTCCCAAGCTTTTGGGACAAAGAAAAAATTGTTGAAAACGATCCGTTTTTTAAATGCAAACCAAAAAATGGGGACAAGAAACGGAAGCTCAGGACTTCCAACTCAAACAATGGTTTTTGGGAAATGGCGAAGAAAAAAGAACACAGGAAAAAAGAAGCCCTAGGAATTCGAACAAGTGGTAGCCCCAGCACAATACCAAGGAGAAACTTCAACTTGGTACTATACGGGCTTGCCAAACAGAAGTGAGAGGTAGCTCCAGCAGCCCCTAGTTTTTAACAACAAAAGCAAAACAAGTTCAAAAACAATGTGTGTTTTGAATAACCCCCTAATCTATTTTTTGCTCCTGGGGCGAAAGAAGCACGCAACAGGAGTTCTATACCCAATTTTTTTTTATCACCTTTTAAAAATACCTACACATTAAAAAAAAATTCCCATATGCTCTTGCAGCATGTGGTCAATTAAAGGTAGAATATTTTATATTTGGACATATGTTTTTTGCTCTTGCGCATCCCTTAGTTGGACCCGCATTAATGACCAATACCAGGCCCCACAAGTCCTGGATTACTGTTTTAATTGGCCTCCAAATGTCAATAGACACCACAATACTGTTACATTACATTAAAAAATGCCCCTTTATTTAGTGCCAAATGTTTTTACAAAAATAGGCTTCACAAATTAGGCAACACCGTGGGTGAAAAGTCCTGAAGCAGTCGACCTGGCTGTTTTCCAAGATACCATAAAGCACTATAAAAACCGGGAGCAAGAAATCAAAGAAGAACTTGGATCCCCCCTATGCACCCCAGCTTGGAGACTCCTTCAATACAGTCACATACCCCCCCACCCCCCCCATTATACAAATAGGTAGTAAAACCAGATGGCTGTGTACCGCTCCACCTATGTCCCAGTCTTGACGTATGGATGCGAGTCATGGGCAATGACTACAACCCACAAAAGCCAGATCTAAACCTCAGAAATGAGGTATCTGGGAAGGTGGTTGAAGTAACAAGAAGAGACATGGTCTGCAACCAGACGATACGACAATGCCTAAAATCCCACCCCCTGCAGACCCAAGTAGAACAGTCCCAACTAAGATGGTTTGGCCATGTCTGTATAATGGGAGAAGATCGGCTACCACACAAGCATGGGAAACTAAGAGCCAGGGATCCAGACCTCCAAGACGACCCAGAGTCCGCTGGGAGGACAACATTAGACAATCTTTGAAGCACCGAGGACTAGAATGGAACCAGGCCAGGAGGAAGACAGCCGATAGGATAGTCTGGCGCTCTCTATTCCATACATCTACACCTCATGGTAGAAGGGGAAAGACTAAGTAAGTAAATTAATAAAAACACAGATAACTCGAAATAATTTTTACCTTATAACAATTACTTTAAAATGGTACAAAAAAGGATTCACACATTTTGTTAAATTGACAATATTTAGGACCATTACCTAAATCAGTGATTCTCAACGTGGGCCATTTCTAGGGGGCCACAGTAAGATGGTAAGGTGAGAGTGAAGTGGGTTAGAGAGACCCATCACTAAATCCCCCTCCAACTTTATAAAGAGGATGAATCAGTTTGTACTTTTCCCCCTTAAACTGCCCTTTCACTCATATTACATTCCAACAGACCCCATAACCAGCCTAGGCAGACCGGGGCAGGGCAGAACAAACATGACTAAAAGCTCAAATCCATATAAAAAGCCCTAATAACAAAGAGCCTGGATAGAAGTCACCACCCCTATTAAATGGTAAAATGAGTAATTATATAGTTATATAAAAATAATAAATAAAAGTAAAAAATAAAATATATAAAATAATAAGATTAATATGAAATTCAACAGAAATCCTAAAAATAGACTTTCATGAAGAGTGGAGGGGGGAAAAAAAACCCCCTAAAGAAAAAATTAAACAACTCCCTCTTTGAAAGTGGGAGGCAAGATGGGTCCGGCCCAGTGTTTTTATTGAAACCCCCAATTAACTTTGTTTTTGTGTGAAATTTTATGGGATTACCATGTGTTTATGGAAATACCAAAATGGGTTATGGGGTGTAATGGCTTACCCAAGTTGGTTTTATAAAGGATTACCCGCATGGGTTAAGGATACCAACCATGGTTATGGATTACCACGGTTTTTGCTATGGGGATACCAACGTGGATTAAAGGGAATTACCCCCCTGGTTGGTTATGGATAACTGCGTGGTTTAGGGTAGAACACCATGTTTTATGAGAGAACGGCCCCACGTGAGTTTACAAGGAAATACGGCCCGTGGTTATTATGGAAAATACCACCGGCCGGGGTTTATTATTGGGGGATAATGCGTTGGGGTTTTAAGGATGGTTGTAGGGTTTAAAGGATACCGTAGTGGTTAAGGATAACACATGTTCTTTTTTAAGGATACGTAAAATTGGTATTTTTAAGGATAACCAATGTTGGGTTTTATGGATAAAATGGTGTGGTTTGAATGATACCAATGTGGGAGGTTTTTTAAAATGGGATCCCGTGGGTGATTTTTATGGGAACACGTGACACATAAGATGTTAATTTGTAAAAAAGCAAAAACCGATAGCCCACAACAGGAAATGTAACCTGCAAGGGGGGACCACTTTCTTTGCCATTAGCGCAGGAGAGATAGAAAGAGTAGATTAAAAAGGCAAAATAATTAAATAAAAGCAAATGAATAACAAAAAGAAAACCAAAGGAAGACAATAAATAGTACAGGGTCAACCTCCCCCACAAAAAAGTTAAAAAAAAAAAAAAAAAAAAAAATGCTAATCCTTTACTTAAACACGCCATATAGAAGAGGAGTTTACGAAAACAACTTTGGGACCCAACAACCGGAAAAAGTCGGAAAGGTAGTAAGAAAACAAAGGGAAAACCATGCGAATAAAAAGAAATCCTGAAAATATTTTGGTCCACAAGAGGGCCTGGGGAAACACCGGGAGTTTTAACAAAGTCTGAAAGTTATTTTGTTGGGAATTACCCAAAACGGAATCTGGAACCCACTGGTCACACTTTGTCCCCTAAAATGCATTATTATTTCCGCACCTATAATGTAAACAGAATCAATTCGATTCGTTTAGTACCCGTACTGTCCACGATCCCCCCTTATATACTTTCTTCTTCTCCGCTTCTGTCCGTACAAACCCCACGTCCCCATTTTTTTTTACCCCCCGCCGGTAATCTTAATCAGTTCACCATACCATGTTCCCCACCCCCCCCCCCATTTCTCCGGGTTCGTCCTTCTGTCCCCCAGAAAAGCCCATCAATCTGAACCAAATGGATAAATCATGTTGGGGTAAATTTGTTCCCCTATTTATCCAAGTTCATTAGTGATTATTCTAATTAAATGGTATTATAAACCCGGAATGAATCTTATGTGAATAAAAATCTCAAATGTCCCAAACACGCAGCCAACCTTCTTTGATTCTTTTTCCAAAATACCTGCTATCAAGCCCCTACAATGTTTCTCCATGGAAAAAACAACAAATTAAAGGTTAAAAAGTCTGTAAAAAAGTCCCACCCACGAAAAAAAAAAAAAACATGGGAACCCGAACAATTAAACTTGGGGTTTTGGGGTTTATTTTAAAAATGAAAAACAAGAACACTCCACCGTCCCCCCACCCCGGGGGGGTGGGGGGGGATCCATTAATTTAACACCAACAAGGTTTTTTGAATGCCGAAAACTATAAATTAACCGTGAATGGGATTTGGGCCAAGAAATATCTCAACGAAAAAAGGTAACAATCCTGAAAAAGCACTTGTAAAACAAGAAAGAAAGACAATACCAAAAAAAAATGTAAATCCGGGAAACCGAATAAACCGCCTCAAGGAAAAAAAACCGAAGACACAAATTTTTAATTAAACAAGAATAACAGATTAAATGAAAAAAACTAAAGGAGTTGGGTTTTTCAGCGTTTTAATAACCAAATAGTTAAAAATTAAGGAAACATTAAACTCTCACAACAAGGTGCAAAAAAAAGTAAAAAAGTGGAATAAGTTAAAACTGCAGCCCTTTCAAAAAGATCCAAAAACAGAATAGCGTGAGGAACTGCGTTCTTTGCCTAATCACGTAAAAAGAAGTAATAAACATGTTCGAAACACAAGTTCCATTAACGGAATCTGAGAAATTCACACCAATTAAATTTGTGTTACGAACACAAGCACGTGCCCCCGAAAAATGGCCCGTCCAGTAAACAAGCCGAGAAAAATTGCGGAAGACAAACGCGCAGAGAGTTGAAAAATTGCCCCAGGCCACTTTAGGTTTGTAATTTTTTTCGCCTGTAAACAAAAAACACTAAGTGTTAAAAACCATGTGTTTCAAAACAAAATTAGATAAAAACCACGTTACATGGTAACGACCGTATTGGGGGTGAAGCTGTGACCACCGTTATCTTATGCCAAAAATGGTATTGTCAACTTTTCGCGCAATTCCTCAATGATCTGAACAACTGAAAAAGCCCATTATAAAGTTTGGGGACTATGGGCGGCACACCGAATTATGAAACCGACTAGAAGGACACCGGGACGCCCGCCCTCGCCAAAAAAACGAGGCCCCAAACATTTTGTATTTTTTAACGAAAAAAAAACAAAAAAAAAAAAAAAACTTTCCGCGCGAAAAATTAGACCCCCAAGAATGCAGAAACCTGACAACGCTTAACATTTGCCCCCAACGGTATTTCGACTGTACAACAAAAACTGAAACCCGAAAGGTAAATTGTTTTTTTGAGAACGTGAAAATACAATAGGGGGGGCCCTGCGCGGGGATATAAATTGATTCCAGTGCACTGCTTTTTTGGAAAACAAGAGTGTCCCAAAAGGTCCCCCAGTGGGCCAGTGACCCCGATACCAGCCTGTCCCCCCCCACCCCACCGCCTACTCAAACATCCCATTGAGTCAGCAATTAAGAAACTAAACGGGGGCAATAAGAGTAAACAGTAACATACCTACTAACCTATATGTGCTATCCTGGTCCTGGTCACCTAAACCAGAAAGCAAATAGGGGGAAAAAAAGCAAGAAATCGCCAATCGTGGGGGGGGGACCAGATGAAAAATGACCTTGGAGAAGAAACCAATTAAATTGGTACCAGAAGAGACCCGAAATTGGGGAAATGATGAAACAATCAAAAAACAATGTTAAAATAAAACCCTACAAACCCTGCGTCACATACAACAAGACCAGGAAAAATACCAAATGGTTTTTTTAGCCATACCCTCAAGACAATTTGAAACCTCGGAAAATGAAGTATTTTTACCCGACCACGTGGCCTCCCAAAACAGTGTAAAAAATATGATTTTCAGGGGGCCCAACCGGGTGGCAGAAGCAAACCCAAAGATGGAGCACAAAAAAATTAATAAGTACATAAAATAATACACACAGGGTAATGTAAAGTACTTGGGCATACTCGTAAGAAATAAAAGAAGTAGACAAAAAGAACATAGACAACAAAAAACCCAACAAAAAAAATGAAATAAGGCCCCCTTACCGGGAAAATCCGAACCTTAGGAACCTTCCAAACCGAAACCAACCAAACCCCCCGACCCTAGCTTTTTTTAACGAGAGCGGGATAAATCGGTTTTTTATTAACCATCCTCCTCTGCCAACTGGCCAACCAAAAACAAAAAGTAAGTTGGCCCCTTTTGTTAGAACAGAGGTCTAAGCACCGATGTATTTAACCTAAGGACCCGACCCAGACCTAATTATTAAACATAGACCCGCAATCCCACGTTTATGTGCCAGGTTTCCCAATTTAACAGTAATAGCCCCAGATTACACAGGACAGACCCAAAATACCCTTAATAACTGTGTCCTAGTTTAAATGAAATAGAAGAAATGGAGAATAGTTAAAAGGACTTGAGGGTAGGTTATTGGTATTGGGTTAAAAATTAAAGGGTATAAAAAACACACAAGGGAAAGGGAATAACCCCGAGGCCTGTTTTAAACAAACGCAGTAGAATTAAATACATAACGACTGTCAGGTATGGTTTTAAATTTCCAGGCACATCCGAGAAAAGAAAATCAAGAAAGTAGAAAGAAAACTGAAGACCCCTAGTAGAAAAAAAAACAACAGAAAGTTAATCAGCCTAAAACCAGGACAAATACGAAACCCCAAACTACTTTTTATCCCAACGACACCACCCACCCCCTGCTAATAGCCATAACGGAAAGCGAAATCGTTTTATTTTTTTACCATCCTCCTGCCCAAAACAAAGCAACCCACACCAAAATAGTGCACCTTTCGTCAAAGAAACCTTCAGGTAACTAAAAAAGCAAACGAATCCACCCCCCACCGTAAACCCGGATTATGTAAAACCTAAAAGGGAACGCGACCCCAGAAAAATAATTACAACAACACAGCACAGTGCAACATAAATGGCCCCCCCCCAGAAACGTCCAAACTGGTCCAGCCTTCACGGCCAAAAACGCAACGTGGACCGAAGAAGTTCCCCCAAACCCCCGCGGGTGTTGTCTCAAAAATCACACAGAGGGGGGGGGGGGGGGGGGGGGGGGGGGGGGGGGGGGGGGT